>UELW01000889.1:6196333-6326333 GCA_900490495.1 Danionella dracula
CTATTATACACTAACTATTATTTGAAAACATACTGGATTTATTGTTACTTTTTTTACATTTCTTGTAATATTTTTAAATATCTTTCATGATTCATCATTTACACAAAAAAGCTTGAAAGTTAAATGCTGTACCTGCAGAGTCTCTTTTGACCTCTGAGCCATGACTGCATGAGTGTGTGTGCACAAGGGGCTCTTTTAAATGCTGGCTCTTTGTGTGCAGTCATGGGAAAGAGTGGATGAAAGGTGGATCAGCAGGCTTCTCTGAGACAGGGGCTGATGCTGAGCGCTAAAGGCCCCTTTACCATGGAGCATGTAATATCCTGATCCCGAGAGCTTCCTTGTGACAGAGGAGGACTTGGCCCACCTACCTCAACAGAATGAGCCCTGGGGTGGCCCGTAGGCAAAGAGGAGGGCTGCATTAGACCTTCTTTGGTCAAAAGGCCATGTTAAAGGCTAAGAAGACAGAATTTAGCAAGTCCTTTCTAAATGAAGGACTCCTGCTCCATAGAGCTGAATGTAACACTGTTGACCCCTGATCAGATGATGCAGACTATTAGCAGAATGAGTCTTTTTGCTGGTCTTTGTGATGACCTTTCAAGCCCAGTAAGAACATTGAAGCATTTTGACAACCCCCCTGAGCTCACTTGTGACATTTTTTAGTGATTTCATCCTGATCCTGCCATTCATTTCTTAGATTTTAATGCTTAGTAAAACTTTGTTCACGTTTAATCATACAGGATTGAGCTTAGTTCAGATGCAGATGTGTCCTTTTTTTAAACCTCATTTTAATTCCTTTTAACAGGAACGACTCAGAAAGCATAGGTATTTGCTTTTAAATATAACAATTTCCCAAAAAGGTCAATTTGAGAAGTTCTGAAGGGGTTTAATTTCATTTCTTTTCAGTTTTGGCATATTTTGCAAGTTCTGAAGCTTAGTTTTAATTAGTTTAAGCAGTCTTATTAAACGGTTTTTAATTAAATAATTTTAATTAAACCCACACGCACAATCTTCAGAACTGTACTTCAATGTCACTCATTCACTATTCTTTTTATTTTTGGTGTTGATATTCAAATTAATTCAAAACCTTTCTTCATCAATTCTTCATCAACTTTCCTTCTAAAAGCTTAGAGCCTAAAAGAGTGTCAAGTCTCCGCTGTTTAATTTTGATTGATGGAAAATCCTGTGTTATAAACTCCCATAAATTATATATTGATCGAATGCTTTGTTGTTTATAAGCAACTTCACTCACAAAAGTGATCAGCAGCATTCAGCACACAGTTTTTTAAACAATCGACATTTATGAAAGTTCAGCATCAAACTGTTTGTAAAGTAAACAGCTTCAACAAAATGTCAAATTGCTGTTGCTATGACTCTGACTTACACTGTGTCTGTCTGACACACAACCCAATTATCTTCTCTCTCGCTTTAAAAGGGATTAAGTGGTGAACATCTGATAATGCTCAGAGAAACAATACCTGGATGTGTTAGCTTTTAGATGTGTTTATACTGTAAATAAGTGTGAGTTATTCAGTTGTGTGAAGCAAGGAGCTTACTCTTTTAATTGATGGTGTCTTTGTCATTCTTACTTTTTACACTCATTTACATAGCTGGCTCCATTAAAATTTTAAGCTCTGAAAGTAAAATTTGAAGCATCGTATTTCTCTGTCAGCCGATAAATCAACAGGGGTTCCCCAGGGTTCAGTCCTTGGCCCCCTTCTCTTCTCCATCTACACCACCTCCCTGGGCCCTGTCATCCTCAGACACGGATTCTCCTACCACTGCTACGCTGACGACACTCAACTCTATCTGTCGTTCCCCCCTGATGCCCTGTCAATAACTACCCGCATAATTGACTGCCTGAACGACATCTCTACTTGGATGAAGAACCATCACCTACAGCTCAACATGGCCAAGACGGAACTTTTGGTAATCCCAGCTCATCCCTCTGTGCATCACGACCTCACCATCCAGCTGCAATCCTCTACAGTCACCCCTTCTCCTACAGTCAGAAATCTTGGAGTGATTTTGGATGAACAGCTGTCCTTCAAAGACCACATCACAAAGACAACTCGAGTGTGTAGATTTGCACTGCACAACATTCGAAAGATCAGGCACTTCTTAACTGAGCATGCAACTCAACTCCTGGTTCAGGCTCTGGTCCTCTCACGTCTGGACTACTGCAACGCTCTCCTAGCAGGACTTCCATTAAATACGCTCAAACCTCTGCAGATGATCCAGAACTCTGCAGTTCGTCTTATCTTCAAGGAACCGAAAGGAGCTCATGTTACTCCCCTCTTCATCACTCTTCATTGGCTCCCCATTGCAGCTCGGGTTAAATTCAAATCGCTAACGCCGGCATACAAAACTATCTCCAGATCAGCCCCTGTCTACCTCCATGAGCTCATACGCTCCTACATGCCTTCCAGAAGCCTGCGCTCAGAGAAGGAACAGCGACTTGTGGTTCCATCCCACAAGGGCAGAAGATCTCTCAGCAGAACCTTCTCTTTCACTGTCCCTGGATGGTGGAACAAACTCCCTGATCCAGTCAGGAAAGCAGCATTACTAACAGCTTTAAAAAAGCAACTGAAAACTCTTCTTTTCAGAGAACACCTACTATAAAAAAAAAAAAAAAACTACCTTCTTTTTTCCCTCCTCTGTCTTTATTTTGTTCCTCTACTTCCTCACTGCTTAGGTTTATTGATCAGTTGATACAATTCTATTATGAGAAGCTGAGATAGACTTTGACGGTGTAACAGATTGCATACTGTCTCTCCCCTAATGTAAGTCGTTTTGGACAAAAGCGTCTGCCAAATGCATAAATGTAAATGTAAACTTCAGCTCACAAAAAGATTGTACTAATCTGTTCAGCAAAAAAAAAAGTAGCCCCCCCTTACATCTGAAACAAGTGGAACTGTCAAGTGAAATGTCAACTCAAATAAAAAAATCTAAATACGACACAGTTGAGGTTTTATATAAACTATAATATTTTGACTCTCACCCTATGATAATATCCAGTCTCATTTTACTTTGTGTTCTCAAAAAGTGCTGTGGCGTGCTGGACTTATTTGGTCATCTGCGCCTACATATGTTTACATGTGTGGTCCCTCTTTTCCCACTCCTATGCTTGAGGAGGCATCGCCATGAAAGAATGTTGGGTTTCCATGACGCTAACAGGGCAAAAACATGGCAATGGCTCTGAGATCCTGAGTGTGGCTGGAGGGTTTCATTCATCCCTTAGGTCTTAACCCAGGTGGACCCATGAAAAAAAAAACCTTGCTCTCCAGTCCCTTCAGTAGTCTCATAGTCCCATGTCCTGCTTCTGAAAGCCTCCCAGATTTATTGTTCCATAAATGCCTCATGCTGCAGGCCCCAAAGAAGACAGTCCCACTGTTTGCAAATGGCCCCTAGAGACAAAAGGAAGGTTCCCTAATCAGAAGCTTTTCTTGTCCTGCTGAAAGCTGCTTTTGGTTAAGCAAGGTTTCCCATCATCACCGGTGAGGGGTCTCTTCCCCTCTTATATCAGTCGGTTGATGAGTGATCATCTTTCCCACAAGTGAAAAAAATCAGCTGGTAATATAACATTTCCAAATAGGAACTGAATAGTTAAAACGATCCCATCCTTCTTTTGCTTTCACCGATCAGTTCCGTTAATTGGCGGTTTTTAAGATGGGCCCAAACGAGCAGAGGGCCATTTAAAGTGTTTGATGGCCCTGGGTCTTGTGGCCTCTATTCTCCCTGCTCAGCCACATCGAGGAGAATTGAAGCCTCCTGTTCTTTCGGCATGCCTGACCATGTGTGCATGTGAATGGGAGTGCTGTGTGGGGATGGGGCCATGCTTTCTTTGTGGTTTTGTTATTGTCATTCAAAATGTAATGTCTTTTAAAAGAAGGTTTTTAATTTGACCCCCACCAATTAAGAGATTTAAGCTCTGGCTGGCTGATGGTCACCTTTGACCCGTCTGCTTATTATACTCTGCTTCTCCACATCATAGTGTGAAATCCTCTTTTTCTCTTTCAGTTACTTTGTGTATCTGGTTGCGCCTTCTCATTATCACCTCATAAGATTGTATACTTTGGTGTCTTACTGATGCTGTAAATAACGTCCAGTTTTACAATTAAGTGCTAACATGTTGTAACCACTTGTGTTACAACTGTGGCTGATTATACTAAGAGTCCTATGGTTGTCTCATGGGCTGGTTTTGAGAGCTCCAATAGGCATCACATGGCAGTGCAAGAGTTAAGAACCTGCCCACCAGGCACCATGTTTCAATAAATGCCAAGCTCTAAATATAAAAAATTCAAGTGGCACCAGAGTTCACTCTACTCACACTGAAGTTGTGAGAGAACACAAATCTTGCTTTAAAATTAGATTTTAAGGGTCACACATTCATTTCTCCAATCTGGTGGTTGTAGTAACATCACATTGTGTGACATTACAGGTCAACTTCCTTCAAAAGTTGTACCGCATAGGCTGAATCTTCTGGTTTTGAACTGTTGTATGCAATCCAATTGAAGTAAATGGAATTTTTTCATAGTATGAGTGGCCCTTCAAACTAAATTAAAAACACAGTTGTACAGTGTTCAGAATGAACTTTTTGTATCGTTCTAAAAAATATTTGGGAGTTGTAGTTTTTAATGCAGAGTCATATAATTAGGGTCAAATAGAATCACTTTTAAATCAGTCAGACAATTGCTAACTAAAACTGATTGTTGTAATCCTCCAAAAATTAGCATGAACATCAATTATGTTAAATTATTATTTCATGCACTTAGTAAAAAAACACTAACACTAATTAATAATAACAATTACTGAAAGTTCAGTCAGCATTCAATAAAACTATGTAGTGTAGATAAAAACACATCCTTGTTGGCTGCTGCTGTTTGATGCTTCACTGACACAAAAGAACCATAGGCTGAAAAACAAGAGCTGATTGGTTGCTTCTCTGCGTGTGACTCATCCCAGATGCTGGCTATTGTTTCCGCATCATACTAGTTTACCGTGTTTTGCCACCTCATGTGTTAAGATCTTTAGATGTTTTATATCATGATGTCATCCTATAGCCCCTAACAGTTCAGCATATTCAGCATTCACATTCAAATGGTTCAGAAGTTGCTCATTATGAGATCATCCACTAATGGTGCTGTTCCATACACCTGATTGAAGAATTGATTTCTTGGTTAATGAAACCGTTATGTTGTGCAGGCAAGCAAAATATTACCTAACAATTACCCTTACCCAGCTCTAGTATGTTCAGAGTTTTTTGTTTTTGACAGTAGGTGGAGCAGGTATCTACTCGTTTTATATAATGTAATCAAGATATCTGCATTTATAGTCATTTACAGCGATTAATTAAGAATCCATATGTAGTGTTTAAACATGACAGTGCCCTGTCATGTTAACTCGACCTTTCAAACATTTTTTGGTCTCTTTAGTCTCCTGAAGTCAAGACATCCTACTCCACAAATGTTTAATCTGTGATGAAACTCTTTTACACCCTTCAGATCCAAACATTAAAGTTCTCTACAGGAAGTGGTCCTCTTGAGTCATTCAAGGACTCATCGACTCATTGAACTACGGATGATTTCACTTGGAAAGCATGGTGACTTCACAATAGCCTGGAGTAATCTCCCTCCCACAACTCTTTTAGGAACACTCACTCAAGCAATAACTTCTGATGATGTCTAACAGCATTCATGTTGAGGGGTCTCCAGGTCAGAAGGGCAGAGTTGGCCTTTTGGGAGGGGAGCTGGTGAAGATTGCCCGAGTTAAGATTGAAACAAAGGCATAGCTTATTTCTCATTTAGAAAGCACAAGATTATCTCACCAGGAAGTGGTTTCTCATGACATGTGATGAAGATAAATGAGTGCAAAACAGTGGCAGACCTGCTGTTCTTGTCGGGAAAGGTAGTAATGGTGTAATTTATTTGGATATGTCAGCTTTTGAACTTGGCCTTGTTACTCATGTTGACAAGTTAGCTGTTTTGTGACAAACATTTGAGACATAAAAGTTTATTTAATAATGATGAAGCGGCAGCTCTCAAAGTTATAATATCTTTTGTTTTGTTTTGTTTGACGTTTTGGTCCTTGTTTTCTATTGTTGTTTTCATTTGTTTGGTGTTTGTTGTTTTGATACTTGTTTTGTTTTGTTTCTTTAGTCTTTTCTTGCGTACCAGCCAAATAACAACCCTGTGATAATATGGTCATACTACACTGACCAGCTGAATCCAAAGTGAATCTGTCATTTTCATGCTGGTCACCATCTACAGCAGCATTAGTTCCACAGCAGGCTCTTTTTGTTGCTTTTCGGAAAAGAGATGGAGCGAAAAAAAAGGGTTGAGGGGGTAAAGTCTCCCTGATCCCCTTTTCCATGCAGCGGGTAATCCAGAGCTCACCGTCAGCACAAATGTGGCTTTGATAGCCAGGAAAGTGTCCGACAGGACGTGCTGTCCCTGAATGTGTTTATGGGCCCGTGTTTAGGTAAAAAAGGGTAAAAGGCTGCTTTCATTGCACCATATGAGAACTTCAATTACAGTCTGGAAGGAAAACATCACTTATTTGATTGTATATAGTTAGTAAGTAAAAGTTAAAGTGGAAATGGCATTGAGCTGTGTGCTGTAAGAGATGTTTAGTCATCAAACAGGTTCACACCTTTGTGTTAGTGCAGGCTGCAGGTTTCTTATCAAAACAAAAGATTTATTCAATATGTGAATGAGCACTTCCTCTATCAGGTCATTTGGAGTGTTTGATGACGTGAGAGTTGGCATCAGGTTCTACATGGCTCATGAAACATTGGGTATATTGCGTATTAGGAACTTTTTTAGGACTGATTTTTACATCTTTCAGTTTGTATGTGTTCCTCAGCTTACATAGATAGCCTGTTATATGTTTCACATTTTTACAAAATGCATTACTATTGCACAATCACTATATATTACTCTTTACCCAGTTAAATGAATTTGAAAATGAATGTCCAAAAACCGGTTGCCACTAAGTAAGGAAAGCTTACTTAGTAATTTCAGAATGAAAATAGCAGAACTTTATACACAAACTTGCATTAATATAGCTTAATATCATTGATTGTTTAAATCAGTCACCATGTTAAGTTGTCTTTACTTGCCAAAATACAAAAATGATGTGCCTCTAAGCTGATCAAATCCATTACTTAGTTACCATGGTTAATGAGTAAAATATTTTATGAATGCAACCATTTTTTATTTTCTAATGTTGCTTGTGAACACAGCAGCTAGAGTTCTCACAAGAACAAAGAGATATGATCACATTATACCGGTTCTGTGCTCTCTTCACTGGCTTCCTGTAAAATATTGCATTGACTATAAGATACTGCTCCTTGACTTTAAGGCGCTGAATGCCTTGGCCTTGGCCTACCTGAACAGTTATAAATATACTAATTGTTAAAAAAAACTAAGTGGTTCAATGTGCCTATCTAACCTATCCCCATAATTTATCACTCATCCTGCAACTGATGCTGATCACCTGTTTGTTGTCTGTGTTACATTTGTCTAACCATTGTTTTTGTTTTGTTTTGCCTTTGTGTTGTTTTTTTTATATTTGTTTCAGGTGCAGTCCGGCAAACTGTTCGTTGATGGTTCTTAAGTTTGTATATTCTTTATGCTGGGTAGGTGACCTGCACCTGCCTCAGTCAGCGAGGCTCCCAGGGACCTCACAGAGGGAACTCCTATTTACCTTACCTGACCGACACTAGGACTTTGTGAAGCTGCTTTGAAAGCATCTGCTAATAAAGCACCATATAGAAACTTGATTGATTAGACAAAAGAAGATAACTTTATGGTTCACTGAGATGGTGTCCTTTTAGGTGCAATTGTATGAATCTAGCTCCAAATTCTACCTTAATTGCATATTTAGTCACTTAATGATACAGATTCCGTTGTAGAAACCTAGAAAACATTTTATAATTTGCGATTTGCCATGTGCTCATTTGCAAATGTCAATCTATTAGAGTTTGTCAGTTGTCTAACTTACAATGACAGTAGCTGACAGAGTTTCCCAAGAATAATTTGAGGAAATCTTAAATCTGTTGAATAGTTGGGGATCAGCCATTTTGTACAGACAAATATAAAATAGCATGCTCCCATCAACTACTCAGAAAAACCTAAACTCCAACACATACCCCTAGAAACCAAGAAAGCCTCCTTTTTAAACACCCAGAAGTCCTAATCAACCTTTTTCCCTCTTCAGAAACCCTTTGTATTTGCCTGTAAAGCTATTGGTAATCAAGGACAAGGACATGACTTGTGTTTTATATTTTTGTCACTTCATGCACCATCATTTAAAGTCTTCCATTTGTATGTTTTAGATCACCAGGACTGTCTGCACCAAGTAGTTCACGAGCGCCTGGGAGAGCTGCTGCGTGTTTTAAAGGCTGTGATTTCCAAACATCACTCCTTGAATTCAGTAGATATTCTCAGCGCTGCAGGAACCCTCATTGCAAAGGTCAAAGGTAAGGTCTCATCACCTACAAATAGAATAATGCAAATATAAGGTTATGCATGTAACTTTTACATATCTAAATGCCTCTTTTAAAACACATAAATACACATTTAGCGTTTCTTCCCATGTGTTGTGTTTGGTTCTATTAAAACAATCCTAATACGATTGCTCGGTTAGGGTGCTTCTTTGGTTACATATAAATGTGGCCACCCAAACCTCAGTGTGCATTAGTCATAATTGGTGCAGTCTGGTTATGTGAACATAACACAGACCAAAGCACACAAATATTTAGACATAAGAAGATATTTGGACAACTATAGTTACAAATTCATTGGGAAAAGCAATAAAAAAAAACTCAAGTTTCCCAAATATTAAGCAATCCATACAAATAACATGGATTTAACAGGAACTTTGAACAGTGTCACATTAAGGTCAAGAATGTATGCCAAAAATACATACAATATTCAATACAAATTCCTTTTGTGAGGAAAAGGAGAAATGTACCTGGTATGATAAGTTGGATCAAACTTTATGAAACTTTTTAATTGTCTCAACAATATTCCTATATGCAGGTAATTTTTTTTTTCAAATAACAGAAGAAATCCTTGTGACGTTAAGAACATTTTTGTCCTTTTGTGAGCTTAAAGTGTAAACAACAGGACAGGAGATAAGATTTTCTAAGGGCAAGTGACTTTAAGGGTTCTTTAAGGGTTTAGAGACTTTAGCATTGTGGAAATAAAAATGATAACCATAAGAAGACCAAGACTAAATGTAAATGTTCTTGAACACACCCTAAACAAAAAAAATGCCTGATATACTACTTCCTTGGGTTGTCCAGAGCTTCCTTTGTGGACCTTTTCCGTCATTGAACGTCACTAGCAACACTAAACCCAAAATTGCTCGAGATGATTTTCCAGCAGGATTACCAGCATATACAAAGCTCTGTGAACTGCATGTGAAAATCAAATCCCTCGAAAAGAGACATCTTTGTTCCTCGAGCTTCTCACAGGCCTGACATTAGAGAAGCGAACAATGCTCGTCTGCAAGTGTGTTTGTGTGCTTGTTCATATACGTGTGGGGGCAAATGCTCGCCGGGAATACAATGTCCTTGTCAGAGAAGTGGAATCCCATTTCACTCTGTTCCATGAGGAGAGATTAGCATCTCCATGCGTGGCCGTGCTTCACTTGGCTTGTAGACAAGAATCTCTCTTCTGTATCTAACCCCATCTAAGTCTGCAACTAGCAAATATTCCCATAATCAATGAATCATTAATCAATTAATAATCAAATAACAGCACATTTTTGTTACCAGTTAAACTCGCAAAGCTTCTCCTACAGAACTGTATTATAATTATTATTCATAATTAGAATGAAAAAGTAGATAATCATGTTACTGATTTACTATTTTTTTTATACACCCTCCAACAGACACTGCCACGTTAAGAGTGACTTGATAATGAATCTTAGAGTTATTCCCTTTTCTGAGAAGGGCACCTTGTTTATATAAAATAAACAAACATATATTTGACAAAAATAGCCATTAAGTGAAGCAAATGTTGTGTTCGATTCTAAAAGGAAGCAAGACTTCTGAAGCAGTCGGAGATGAGACTTGGAACAGAGTTTATTCTTTTTTCAGCATTACTGGATAATTCTAAGCATAACTATAGCATCTAGTAACTCACCTGAAGTTTGTAAAGTGTTAACCTTACACTGTTTTTATGTCATGGAATTGTGGTTATGAAATTTTATAGTCTTCATGTGGATTTCTGTATTCACTAAAATAACCTAAAGTTATTTTTTTATTAGTTATCACTTGATCTTTTTCTCCTTTATTAAATTTTTTCAACTTTCGTCAGTCATATGGTCCTTTTCACATGACTGGCAGAGGCCATTTCATGCTTTGTTATTGTGTCTTGTAAGTGTCCTTACCCTCCTTGTTTCCTAGCTGGGGTTTTCATTAATTTCTCCTGGTCTTCTCCTTAGTTTTATTATTTTAGTATAACAGTTACTAATGGGGGCAACATCTATCCTGCTGTGCTAGTAAATTGAACTTGGTTATGTTCGGTTTAAGGCTTTCAACTCTGCTAGTTTAGTTTTTTTGTCCCCTTAGGGCTGTTTTGAATTTTTTTTGTTATCAATAAAGAAAATCTTACTTCTAACCGTGATCGTGATGTTTACTCTCAGAAACGTGTAGAGAAACAGCCAAACATGCTGGACTGGCACATTCCACAGTGCAGCAACAAATAAAAGTTACCCCTCCAGCGGACAGAGTAGGAAAATTGGTCATTGGATCAGCCAGTTTTAATCCCTCTGAGGAGCAGAGGTGAGAGGTGGAACTTATAAAATTAAGTTTAAACAAGAAGGGGTACCCTAAAATAGATTTACATTGGTTAGACGTTGACTTTCCTAGAGATTTTACAGATACTTTTTATCTTGAGGGCAGTTTAATTGGTAGATTGGGAGATATAAACCAACCAATGACAAACTAACACAAGACAAATCTACTTTCACACAGAGTAGAGAGAATAGTGGCAGGTGAGAGCAATGAAGATGTGTTAATCATGACTTGAGGTGGAGGGAGTAAACAACGTACATACATAAAACCTAATTTTCTTAATAATGACCGTCGACCGTCATTAATCCTCAATAAATAGTATATAATAGATATGATTTCTTTTGTCAAGGTTCTATTTTGAATTATGTCATAATTTTAGTTGTTTTTCTTTTGGAGTTTTGTTTAGTATTTGTTCTAAGTTGTTCATGTGTAAAAGGACACTTGTCATTATTTTATTCAGACCTGGTTCTTTCTATGTTTTAAGGTTTGTTCAATTCATGTTTGCTCCATGTCCTAAGCAATTTTCCACTGTGACTTTTTAGTTTAATTTGCTTATCCAGAGTTAAGTCCTCGCACCTGTAGCCGCTGGCTTATTTCTGATCAGGCGCCCTTTAAATGTCCTATGTCACTCTGTTCCATGTTGCAGTATTTTTTTATTTCACCTCACATCATGTAAGAGCATTGCTTCTGAATCTTATGTTTTTTTTTACTCTTGTCAAGTTTACTTTATTGTAGTGCTTTTTTGATTTTGTCAGTCTTCAGCCCTCCTGCCTTGTTGTTCTTGTTTCAGTTCAATTAATTTAAATCTCTCATGGGTTTTTCCTGTTCTATTTTGTGAAAGTATGATGTCAGGGAATGTGTTTTCTTACACTTAGGTAATTCATGTTCAACATTATTTAAATCAATAAGCTTTCCTGGCTGTCTGGAATTTGTGTGATGTAAAACATAAATAAAGATGCGTGTTAGAGAACGCAAAAACAACACCACAATTAATAACGATTACAATCTTGTAACAGAGTTCTTCTATCATACATACATTTCCCCATACGTGACCTTTATTGAAAAAAAAATCAAAGCAGTTTTAAAATCTCTATTCTGATTTTTTTTAATAGAATTGACCCAGCACGCTTTAATACTTGGCCCTGAATCTGTTACACGTCGTACACAAAGCCATGCCACATTTTTCTGGGTTTTACATCATTATGCCACATTTAAGCTCGGTTTCTTACAAAAACTATGCATCAAAATCAGAATTGAGTATTGATACCTACCGTTTAAAAGTAACCTGAAAGACGATGACCTCTACATTAATGCATAAGTTATATTCATGTCTATAAAAAGACAAACAAAATGTTTTTTTTTGGTGTGTGAGAAGGCAACAAATTATTGTGCACATAAAGATTGGAGGTGATTATGCTGCTTACAGTAAGATTATAATTAAGATTCATTAAAATTACGTTTTTGTTACTTCAAATTATTTCATTGGTCGAATTTAATTATGTACAACCGTTTGTTTATGTAACCACATGATGGTAATCAATGTTTGTTATTGATTGTTTGTGTGCATAGAATTTTAATGAATTTTAATGCGCATACTTGTTGGTGTTGTCACACACTGAGCCATAATTGGCAAGCATACCACAGAGATGTCAGTGTTTCTCTGTAGAAATGACTGTAGAAATGTTAACACAAACAGATGAGCGACTAGGTAAATGTTTCGTTTTGATTTTTATATGGTCACTTGCTCTCTGCTCTGTTAACATGAGCTGAAGCTAAATGCCCTGCGTTGTTTTGACAATTGGCCTCATAGCGGATCACATGATGTTTCTGTATAAACACACAGCCAAACCTTTTGGTTTCTTCTTTCTTAACAGTTCTGCTGCTCTGTGTACCTTTGGCTTTCCCTTTTCTTAAATACACTGCTCTTTTGTCACTTGTGTTTATGTTGACTATGATTTGTTAGCATTTTATATTCATTCCATTGTTTTGTGTGCGAATGTGAAGGTATCACACAACTATTACAATAGCAAACAAAAATTGTAAAGAACATTTTACAATGAAATATGTAATATTTAAAAATAGCTGATCATTTTATTCAAAATTTCATTTCTGAAAATGTTTTGAGTATGCAAAATGTATTAGATTGTAAATGATGTATTTGTCAAAAAAGGTAATTTAAAGTAAATTATAAATGTATTAAGGTCAGCTCTGTGTGGGGGTATTTTTTAGTATTTGAGTTTATGATCTACAAAAATAAATCTGATTCACAAAAACAATCCACAAATGCGCATTGATATATATACCACCATAAGGAACGAGGATGAACAAATGCTGAAGAGATTGCCAAATCAATCAAAGGAACTTGTACATGTGACTCTCAAAAACATGTTTATCAATTCATAAATGTATAATTTCTTGTTTGTACTTGGTGTATCTCTTCACATTTCTTTATATATAGATAAATAACATATAGATCAAAAAATGTATGTATTAATTAAATTGACTCAAAAATACTTCAATAGCTCTGTTGCAGAGCAGGCTATCACTTCCCTGTTAGAAGACTAGTTCATTCAAAGATTTTTGGGGGGCCTTCCTGGAAGGAATCTTGTTCTTCAAATTCTTTTAAGGACTTAAGGGTCAATGGAAGGAAAAAAGGTTCAATGTGGCCCCACAATGGAATGGCGACCTGCTCACAGTGCACTCCAACTTTTGTCCAATAAGGTAAAGAAAATCGATGGATGATGAATTGAACCATTTTTAAATATCATGCATTAAAATAACGGACATGTTACAGAAAAAATAATAAATGTTGGTGTGGACATACATTTATCCATCAGTTCTTATTTCCAATGTGAAATTGAGCAGTTCTAGCTGCTGCCACTAGAGGGAAAAATTCTTCTTGTGTTTACTGTATGATCTCGCTCTCTGAGATCCGTACACAAGCTCACATACACACACTGAAGCCTTTGTAATGTGACACTAGAATAATCAGTCTTCTAGCTCTGTGGTTCAGAGATTAGAATTAGAGAAAGTTGAATATCCGGATTTAGGAGCTTCAACCATGATAAGAACTCTTCTGCGGAGTTTGAGCAGGGCAGATTCTCTCATGTTCAGCCCAACATGTGCCTCCACTGCAGAAATGTGACACTGACCCTCCTGCCTGGGCCTCAGGATGAGATAGGGACCAGCAGGAGTTTGGGCAATCCTTCTCAGAGACTCAAAAGAGGGCTGCGCTCCAGATTGTTATGTGAACATTTCAACTCACAATGCTAAACATCACAGGTTTGCTGATGTTGATGAACCTGCTGCAGTGTGTCCTTGAAGCGCTCAGTTTACCTCTCGGTTCTTAGGAAACAATAATAAGACTTGCTGTTTTGAACGAGAGCCACAATGAGGGTTTTTCTATGCTCTTCTTTCAACACTGTTTTGCAACTTTGAGGCCTTCTTGTGAAATGTTCTTGCACGGATTGAGTTTCAAAAGTAATTGAAGTTTCTCCATGCTCTGCAGTCTCATATTGGCTGCCAGCAGAAAGGGGGTGTGTTTGTTCCCATCAGCTCTGTTCCTTTTCATCTCTCATCAACTGTATTTCTCCAAGGACTCCTAGTTTGATGGACTCTGAGCCTTTTGACCAAGTGCTGCTCTCTGTAATTTCAGACGAGTTTACAACAGGTTTTAAAATGTTTATACCGGGCAGATATCACAAGAAGGCTATACATATTCTATAGTTTTGGATTTTTAAAAAAACCTTATGGAGTCTTTGAAGTACATAAAACATCAGATATTTTTATGACCTCATATCTGTATTCTAAAAAATAAAAATCTCATTGAGCAGGACAACTGATTCCATGGCAACATTGTAATGTAACATCAAACCTTAGCTTTAGTTAAAATCAATGCATGTTGATAAGTAACAAATGGTAAATGGTAAATAATGCATCTATAGCAGCAAAAAGTCTTTTTTTCCCATTCTCAATATTGTTGCATTTGCCGGGGAATTTGTGTGGATTACACTTACGGTTTTTATGAACATGTAGTGCTATTCATAAAGGTTGTTAAATTATTTATTTGTTTAGGAACTCCATTAACTCCATTAACTTCCATTAAACACGCTCAAACCTCTGCAGATGATCCAGAACTCTGCAGCTCGTCTTATCTTCAAGGAACCGAAACGAGCTCATGTTACTCCCCTCTTCATCACTCTTCATTGGCTCCCCATTGCAGCTCGGGTTAAATTCAAATTTGCTAACCCTGGCATACAAAACTATCTCCAGATCAGCCCCTGTCTACCTCCATGAGCTCATACACTCCTACATGCCTTCCAGAAGCCTGCGCTCAGAGAAGGAACAGCGACTTGTGGTTCCATTCCACAAGGGCAGAAGATCTCTCAGCAGAACCTTCTCTTTCACTGTCCCTGGATGGTGGAACAAACTCCCTGATCCAGTCAGGAAAGCAGCAACACTAACAGCTTTCAAAAAGCAACTGAAAACTCTTCTCTTCAGAGAACACCTACTATAATAAAAAAAAAAATAATAAAAAAATAAAAAACTACTACCTTCTTTTTTCCCTCCTCTGTCTTTATCTTCTTCCTCTACTTCCTCACTGCTTTGGTTTATTGATCAGTTGATACAATTCTATTATGAGAAGAGGAGACCTCAATCAACTGATTCTTGTGATAAACACATAATAATGAACACTCAAAATACACATAAGCAATATCATTCATTGCACACAAAATATATAAAAATTAGTAAACATAAAAATCACATCCAAAAAAAGATACACTAGTAAATTTAAATTGGTTCCTCAAAGTCTATAAAAGTCTCTAAATTGTCAATTTTTCTCAGTATCTATCAGGATTTCCATAAACACATTCAATTGAATGAAGTGGTTTCTTATTGATGTAGTCCACTGTGAACTGGATTACCACACATGTTTGATTATGTATTATACCACGACTTCTGATCTGATGAACCAAAGACTCATCCTAACACTAACTGGACTCCTCCAGAGCCGATATAGAGAAATTTGTAGAATTCTTCTTCACACCCTTTTAGCCCTGCATTTTAAACACCTCTAATGTGAGGACGTGTCAGTGTCATCCTTATCTGAGAAGATAAGTCTGGTATCTTCTGTGGGAAACATCCAAACTGGGTCTCCGGGGGCTCAATGTTTGGTTTCATCCTTGTTTTATCAGTTTCTCCCTCTAGATTTAGAAGTGAAATTGATTAGAAAGCCTTACTGGTGCCTGATTTCCCAGAGAGAAAGGGGGAAATGCAAAAAAAAAAAAAAAAAACAATGCCATTTTTGTATGATGATGTAACTTCCACATTGGATTGTGTGTGGACGGTGAGGGCTGCCATTGTGTTCATTCGAGCTTCAGGATGTCCTGTTAGGGAGGGGTATGTGGAGGACGTGAGGACCAGACAGAACTTCGTAAATGACGGTAAAAGTAGGTTGTGGACCACATTGAGTTTGTTTGAAAAGTTCAACAAAACTAGTTTGGTTTGCAAAACATCTGGATTATCTTCACCAGGAAATTTCAGACCTTGATAAATATCCAGGAAACCAATTTTCGCCTTTCTTTGTATTTTCGTGGAGATTTTTTTATCGTGCTAACTGAATGGGAAGTGTGGCAGTAGGTAAGTTTTCACTTTGAGGAACGAGTTTTAGTCTTTGAGGTAGATTTTATATTTTTTTAAAATGAAATTTCAAGAGTTTTGCTTCAATGCAATCTTTTCCAAAGGATCAGAAGAGTACACTGAGAACAAGCTTCACTGAAATCACTAGTTGCCAGGTAGATAACATAAAAGTAGCAACGAGACCATTGAAGATTTGTTGATCTCCATTTGATGGTGTGTAGTGGAAGGTTTGGAAATAGAAGGGGACAGTGTTGAAGTTGCAATGGCGTCAATGGTTTTGGCGAGGTCTGCTTCTTGTTTATTTTCACAGTGTTTATTGTTAGAGCTAATTGTTGCTTATTTACACTGGTGTTTAGTTCCTCGCAATCTTTACCACTCTGGGGTTCAGGCCCAGGAAATCATTGCATTTATGGATGAAGTCATATTTTTTCTCCTTTTCTTAGATACTTTGATTCATCTGTTTTAAAGTAGATGGAACAAAAAAAGATGAATGATTTAATTAACTGTCTATATGTCTTAAAATTTAAATTGGTGTCAGAGACACAGTATTTTACAAACATTTACCAAAA
This sequence comes from Danionella dracula, assembly GCA_900490495.1. NCBI lineage: Eukaryota > Metazoa > Chordata > Actinopteri > Cypriniformes > Danionidae > Danionella > Danionella dracula. The sequence continues at coordinate 6,213,347 of UELW01000889.1, forward strand.
CTAAATGATACAGCAATTTGAATTGAGCAACATTTGGAACATTTTAATACATTGAATACTGGTTTAAAATTTTTTTAATGTAATTCAACATTCAAAAAAAGTATTTTTAGCAAACAACAAAAATGTAATTTCAAGTGTCTTCATTATATTGTTCCTTAGTTTTCCCAGTCATTTAAAATCTAAAAAAAGAACAATATTACTTTAACTTTCATTCATTTTCATTCATGTCTATAGATGTTCTCCTCCATTTAAAACGATTCAGCATAATGGAATTTATCTTTAATTTTGAAATTCCATATTCACAATCTTCATGCCAAAATTTGTTTCTTTCAAACAGGTGTGAACTTCAAAGAAGTGAACGAAGACAACAAACAGACACTCTTTTCCGAGATCTACTCTTCCATAGATACATTGGCCTTCACGTTTGGCAATGTGTAAGTATAACACATTTCTACATTGCGTTTCGCTGTAAATTCATTGCTTTGTCATGCTGTTTTCTGATTCGTCGTAATAAGAAAAGCATCTGCACAGATAGGAACCTTCCTGAGTCAGCCTGTTGAGTGTGTGTTCTGCTCTTGTCTGTTTTACAAGATAACAAAGTCTCTATGTGGTTGAGGTGTTGCTTGTTATTTTTAACATCAGGAGTTAGCATGGTTTTGTTTGTGTTTGCCATGAGCTTTGTTCATTTCTAAATGTACTAAAGCATCAGAAAAAGAAGATTCAGATCATTAAAGCCAGTTATTTATTGTTGTTCATGCAGAAAGTACAGTATGGGTTGTATAGTATGCATGAGTGTCATGTAAAATGAATCTTATGTATAAATATGGAGTGGTGTCATTGACATGTTATAGATTAGATTTTATTAAGTAAGTGTAAATCACATTTTTCCACACCAAATGCACATTTTACTCTTCTTAGTATTAATAAGTTTGTTTGCTCAAAATCAAAATTTAACATCAAAATCTCTTGCTTCCATAGGATCGATTGTTAACCGTAGCAATTGACTTCCCATTTGGGTCATTGTACATTTTTCACATTATCAATTTGAATGATTGCTAGAAAGTCTGAAAGGATGTATTGAACAGCTTGGTTAGCTTAGCCAACATGCTAACCTCTGAGCTTCCTGTGAGGTATTACAGACTTTAATATCCTAAATGCACTGTTGTAAATCAACAATTATATACTGTTTTGGTACTTACTTTCCCAGTGTTTTTCTGCACGTGCTTGTTGTGTTTTTTGTTGCATTGTTTTCCCATCAGAACATTGCATTCACTACTAGCTTAGCTTAATGCTAACAGTTGAACTTCACGTTGCTACGCCCCAATCCGCACACTATTCACAGTTTTATGATTGCGAAATGAGAGTTAGAGTGTCCCAAACCATAGTGTACATAAAAAAAGTATCCGAGCAGCGCCCGGCAGAAGGAGTTTTTCTGGGACCCCAATAAATGAGCACTCTCTGTAATACGGCTCATTTTTAAACTAAAAACACATAAAAAATAATAAAGATAATATTAACATAGAGAGTTTTACTCTCATCTGACACACTGAAAATGAGTATCTACTTTAAGGGTGCAGTATAAGTGTTCAGATTGGGTAGCAGCAAGTGTATTTTTCTGCAAATAATTGCTTTGTTTATTCAGTTTTTCGTAGACTTAAAACATAAATTTGTTTTTCTTCTGCTAGTTTGACCGCTGCATATTTTGCAACTTACTCCTGTTGTCATTGGTTGGTGTTAAATGTAACATATAAATTGAATTATTACTATGAGTTAATTTGATTGTTGAAGATCCCTGTTAGATTTAATGCTTTTTAAGTGTTATTTCAACACTCATAGTTTTAATTAAACTTTCCTTAAAAAGAAACACTGGTAAATGTTATTTAAATCTAAACATTGATAGCAGGAGCAGTGTTTCCTCTGGAGTTACATGTTTGGGGAGGGGGATGGTTCTCATGTACACTCCGGACACTCTATTAGTTTGTTTATTTAAACGCATACAGCTGCTCTAAAAGGAAGGTAACATTGATTCCCTCAGCTTAGATTTTTGGCTCTTGGAAAATTAAATTAATCTCAGCACCTGAATTTTCTGTGTTTTCATGGAAGATTTGTTGAGTTTGGCACGTGAATTATCTGGAAAAACTTTTCACGCATTCACTAATAGTTTCGTAGAACATTACTAAAGAATATACTGTTGTGAGGCTAAGGCTCTTCACAAACTGTCAATTAGATGTTTGTCTCTTAAAAGGCAGACTAAGGCTAACAGTTATGCGGATTCTCATTTACCAACTTATTGTATGGGAGGGGAACAATGTGGAGTGTTGATTTAACACTTTTTTATAATTAAAGGTTTTATATCATATTATTCATTTGTTAAATCATTGGTTTATTATATAAAATGAACTAGTTTTGCTGTTACTCTTTAAAATTTTCACATTTCATTTATTGTTATAATGTTATCTCAACCAAGCCACAGTAAATAAAAGCAATTTTGTCTGGTCCACAACTTTCTAATGCTGTTTGTTTTCAGTTAAGGTTTATCCAGCTCAAAACATTGCAAGTCACATGATACATTTAAATTAATGATAGGAATTAGACATATTAAACTAAGAAGCTGATCACTCTACCACAAATGTAATTATGAACAAGTAATAAGCATGTTTTCGTTAGATTAGGCCAAGTCTAACACCAATGTAATTAGCTCACTAATTCACAATGTGATGCATGTAATTCCTTCCTAATTACATTAAACAAACTATTACACAATCAGCTTAAAATAAAATGTCACCAAGAGTTCTGGTCAGCTGCTGACAGTTTGCAGAAGCTTTCAAATAGTTTCTTACATATTGTAGGCTGCAGTATCTTTTGGAAATAATGTACAATCTTGTTTTACGACTGTGGGTTTTTAAAGGTCTTGTCTTTCTTCTCCAGCGTGTCGGACTTCCTTATGGGAGATGTAGAGAACGGCTCAGCCTCGGGGCTTTCTCAAACCCGCAGGAGCAGGGTGAGGTTTCCCGCTTTACACTTCTCCTTACAAACTTTAAAGCAGTCTGATCAACAGCTGGTTGGATGTCACGTTAGTGGCTGAAGGAAGTGCTTTAGAAAGGGAGGTCATGGAGTGCAAAGCCCAGCCTAGAAAATAGAATCAAGGTCTGTTTTGAAGAAGAGGGCTCTTCCTGTTTGGATTAACCCTGATGTATCTATTCTATTTGGAAAAAGCCAGCATCACTGTGCCATTGTGATTTGATTGAGCCATCTCAGATAAAGAAGATAGAGAGAGATAGTGCAAGTTTCCTTTTCTTAGTTGCATTGTTTATCTGGCTTTCAGATTTTTATTGTTCTCTGTGCTTCTTTGTTCAAGTCTTTCGAAAATCTGACTGTGGAGACTGTTGGATGTGGACCCGAAAAAGATGACCCTCCAGGTGAGGGCCCAATACATATTTTTGGTGGGTTTGGTGGGTTGTCTCTGTGTGGTAGAAATCTAAAATCATTAATTTTCTCGTGTTACAAATAGTTTGGTCTTGTTTTATCTTTGGTTTCTTTCATGTTTTTTTCTTGCTTTTGTTGTAATACATTTTTATTTGATTTACTTTTTACCTTATTTTAACAAATATATATATATAGGGTAAAAAGTAAATCAAGTAAGAATGTATTTGAATGTGTTTTGAGGCTGGCTGAGCTTTTTGACCAAAGAATTTTGTCAGTTGTGGCAAACAACATTTTTAATAACTATTTCATTTTCAATAACTGTAGGTTTAGTCTAAGTTTTATTCAGCATCAATTATTGGTTCCCTAATACTTTTAAGTTTTTAATAATATAGAAAATGAGCTGCATTTTGTGATTGTTTAACTAAAATGCCTTAAAAACATATATATATATATATATATATATATATATATATATATATATATATATATATATATATATATATATATATATATATATATATATATTTATATATTCATTCATTCATCTTTATGTCGGCTTTATTCGCTTTCGGGGTCGCCACAGCAGAATGAACCATCAACTCTCTGGCATATGTTTTACGCAGCGGATGCCCTTCCAGCCGCAACCCATCGCTGGGAAACATTCACACACACATTCACACGTTGACACTATGGGCAATTGTTCTTACTCAATTCACTTATACCGCATGTCTTTGGACTTGTGGGGAAACCGAAGCACCCGGAGAAAACCCATGCGATCACAGGGAGAACATGCAAACTCCACACAGAAATGCCACCAGCCCCAGCCGAGCCTAGAACCAGCGACCTTCTTGCTTTTAAACTATATATATGTTTGTCTTTTCCTTAAATTTATTTGGTCTACTTTTTTGCTTGTTGTTGTTTTTTCTTTTTTCATCTCTTTTCATTTTTCTGGTTTACTTTTATTTATTCCCTTAGTTTAGAATGTTTGCTCATTTCTGTTTTAAAGACTGTAATTTTGTATATTTTATATCATTATTGTAGTGGTTTATTTTTTTCATAATTTACTTGTTTTCAAATTATAACTCCAACACTAAACATTATATTCTACCGCCTTGTGAAACTCATAGACACATATACACACCTCCCTGTTCCCAGATCAGATTTCATTGATTGTTCTCACCATATGTGAATAAATTCTCAGCTCACACATTGGCCGTCACTTTAAATCCTGGCAGGGCTGCTTAGTGCCAATCCACTCTAATGCAGCTCCAAGGTCAGTAAACACTTTCCGTCTGCCACTCACACCACAGACACACTGCCCATGTCTGTGGTGGGCTCTCTGAGATGGATAAGCTCATCTGTGCTGCTCAGCCTCACCGGTATGTGTCTCTCTGTGTGTGTGAATTCCTCTCAGGTCCGTCCCCACCAGCACGGGTGGAGGAAATGGATGGCACATTGCTCAGGAGTGACAGCGGGGTCGAGTCAGCTCTACTCTATGCCAAAGCCTGGTCCAAATATACCAAGGAGCTGCTGGCATGGGTGGATAAACGCTTAAACATGGGTCAGTATGGCAAAAACTAGTCCTTCTCCTATCATTTAAGAGAAGTTTTTATGTTTGGTATTAGATTTAAATAAAAACTATTTTTATGAAAACTTTCAGTGTTGGTTACAATTTTTGTTTTATTGGCAGACATCGAGTGTGCGAAGGGCTATTCTAAGATGGCTGAATCTGCAAAGGCGCTGGCGTCTCAGCAGGTCAGTGCTTCAATGATCACACAACATTACACCTCAAAAACCTTCACAATCCCTTCAGAATGACTCAATGACCAATGCTGCTATCAAAGCTTTTTATCTGTTTGCTTTATTCCAGGAGCACATGCCGTTCAGGGATGTTTATATCACTGCATTCAAGAACGACATTGAATACAGTCAGCTAATCATGCAAACCACAGCCGCTCTGCAGTCCAACAAATTTATGCAGGTGCCAGAGATGTCGATTTTGATATCAAACTGAGCAATACAAACATTTCCTGAATCATTATAACTATGTTTGCCTGCTATTTGTGCTTCAGCCTCTGCAATCTCGAAAAAACGAGCTTGATAAATTGAGGAAGGAAGTGAAGGAGCAGTGGCAGCGAGAGCAGAAGAAAATGGTAAGTTGCTTTAAAAATGTAATTCATAGATCACTAAAACGTTTCTTCCTTTGATTCCATTAAAAGAAGCATGTCTTAATTTATTGGAATTGGCTTCATGTTGCTTCTACTTTTGGAAGCCTCTTGTCAAAGTGCTACTGTTTTTGTGGTTCTGTGGGCAGCATGAAGCAGACAGTGCACTGAAAAAGGCTCGGCTCTTACAAGCTCAGAGGCAGGAGGAGTATGAGAAAGCTCGCTGTTCCACCAGCCGTGTGGAAGATGAGCAGATCGGGACTGCTGGAGGAAAACAGCTGGAGAAGAGACGCAAGCTGGAGGAGGAGGCGATGCTAAAGGTAGAAATATATGCTATAAATTTAGGCTATTAAACTAACTATTTAATGCTGTTGATCTAAACAATTGCTATAATGTATACATGTATTTGTTTTGGTGGCACAAGTTAAAAATTGTTGTTACATTTTGAGGCTCCTGTAATTTGTAAAAAATGTTATTGAGTCATGAATAAGTGCCTAATAAAATCTACTTTTTTTGTGCTTTTTTATATTGTGTTTAGTTTTTTTGCTTTGCTTTGTTTTTTGTTAGTTTTTTTCTTTTTCTATTGTTTTTTGTTTTTTGCTTTGCTTAGTTTTTTTGTTCTGTTTTGTTTTGTTCAGTTCATTTTAATTGTTTGTTGTGGATTTCGTTTAGCTTTTTTGTTTCTTTCAATTAAGTTTTTCTAATTTGGTTTTGTTTTGTTTCGTTTTGTTACATTCAGTTTTTTGTTTGGTTTAGCTTTTGTTAGTTTATGTATTTGTTTTCATTAAGTTTAGTTTTTTCAATAAAATATTTTGTATTTCATTTTTTTTTTTCAACCTTCGCTTTCGCTTTGTTTCAACCTTCTTTTCTCTGTCATAGTTTTGGCAAATACAACTCATTTAGGGGGTCAATAATACATTTATATGATAACATTTTTTCATTTAAACACATTTGAATGTCAAAATATTGTGCTCCTATTTATCAAAACAATTGAACATTTTCATTATTTTTCAACTGTTCTTTTCATGCATGGTGTTTCACTATGAAATGATTTAGTACACTCATTTGAAAAATACAAATAATTATTATACCAAAAATATTTTACAAATAAAATGTTTTTTTTTCCAGAATCATTTAAAAACAGGTTGAAGTAAAAAATTCATTTAATTTTAAATGTAGAAACAAATTTAGGTAATAAAAAGTGGCCTGATAAACTAGTTTCAAATCTATTTCCCGCTGTCTGCTGGAACTAATCTGTTGTTTAACGATTTGGGGCAGAAACGGGAGAAACAGGAAATCAACTGGTCTAAATATACAGCTGTTTGTTTTCGGCTGTTTGTAGGCAGAGGAAGCTCAAGAGCATTATAAGCACTGCGTCAAAGATGTTGGGGTGAAGAGAGTGGACCTCGCCAACACTAAGAGCGAGATTCTCACTCAGATACGAGAGCTTGTGTTTCAGTGCGACCTGACCCTCAAAGCAGTGAGTCTCTCTCTCTCTCTCACATACACGCACACGCACGCACACACACACACACAAGGTTTGATACGATCTCATTGCTAGTCATTCAGACAGAGCGCGCACACCTGGCCTCCTCATGGCAGCATGAATGTAATTGGCTGACCTCACTTTAACAAGGTGACCTCTGAATGAACATTACACAGTTCCTCATTCATGAATGGCCTGTTTGGTTCTAACCAGCTGAAAGTAATGTATACAGTCTGGCATATTTTAATTGATGATTTCTTTAATTGCTTGAATAAATGAGTCGACACTTTTTCTGAAGATATGTACTTTTGTACAATCCTGATTAGAATTGTTGTGACATGATTTTTGATTATTAGCTTTTACAGCAGTCCAGGTCAGTGTCAGACCCTCATGAACATGCTGACCACCCCCAAAAATAGTGGAACTAGAAACAAACAATGTCACTCAGTTGCAGTCATTTTTATAGTAAATACAAGTTTATGAACTGAACTTAGCAGTGTGATGCAGCTCATCTCAGCATGGTTTAAAATCTTTCACTGCTAGTGTCACTTCACTTCTCCAAGGCAGTTAAGTCCTACTCCAGCGTGAGAAGAATTATAGACATGATGTTATAGTCACTCTGCTACTGGACATCAGACACAAATTCAAATAAGGGGAAAGTGTTAATGGAACAAAAGATTGTTTCATCTTTTAAAATAAAAACACTTGGTTTGAATGGCAGCATATGTCAGTAAAAGTTATTCAAACTGAAAAACCTCTCATACAAAATAGTTTGCAGCATGGCTTGCTGTCTTTTGTTGGAAGTGTATGAATACAGCATGTGACAATTCTCTCGAACCAGAGATCAGAGATCAACAGGGTTGGAATGTCACATTTAGATAATGCTACAGCTTGCTTGGAATCTCAGCATTCCAGGAACTCCCTAAAGGACCCAAATCTGTAAAAAAAACTTAAACTTTCTTGCAGTTCTGCAACAATTTGAAAATGGTTTATAGTACTTGTTTGCTTTGTGCTTTGTAGGTGACGGTGAACTGGTTTCAGATGCAGCAGGCTCAGGTGGCCTCCCTTCCCATCAACTTCCAGTCACTCTGTGAGAATGCAAAACTGTACGAGCCAGGCCTGTGCTACACAGACTTTGTGAAAAGTCTGCCCTCTGATAAGAAGGCTGAGTCTTTCTCCTTTGACGCCTCGGGAATGCAGAATACGGGGTATGTCTACATCCTTTTTGGTAAAATCATATTCCCACTGATATAGGATGACTTTAATGGTTCATATGTGATGTGGAATCTGAAAGTATGATTTTACTTCTCAAACTGGCTACAGCAAGATAATTTTTCCAAAATGTTGACATTTTGGTCATTGAGTGATGGAGAAAAGAGTGAGCGAGCTTGAATTGTGCAGTGAGAATTTCACACAATTGTGTGTTGCCCTCGGGTCTTCCTGAGGAAACGGCTGTGTTCAGGGCAGAGAGCGGGATTGAGGGAATGGGATCAGCGAGATTGAGGACTGTTTTTGCTTGTTTCAGTTTTATAGATCTCTGTTTTATGTTGATTGGCATGATGATTTCCTGTTTTGTGTTTGAGTACTAATTTCAGCACAAACCCTGGTGAAACCAATTGAGTTTATTTGAATATTGGGGTTTATTTGGGGATTATTGGGTGTTTTAATGATGGAGTTTTGTTTTATAGTACTGAGTATTTGTGAAAGATGCTGAAAATGATTCCTCTTAACTAAATTCACTTACCAATCTCAGATCTGATAAAGTCGATGATATGTGATTGGAAAATGTTTGTAGCTAATCATACTACTCTGTGTACCAACAAAGCACATTTGACAAAGCACATCAGGTCCAAATGACACATATGAGTGATTTACACGTTAAGTCAATGGGAAGATGTGCTCTATACTCGCAGCATACAAATAAAGCAGTTTCAAGGACAAAACAATATGGTGCAAACAATATTTCTTGATCCACATTTGACTTTTGGTTGGTTTTCACCCATCAGGAGCTTGCTCAGATGTGCCACTGAAGCCTGAGGAGCACCTGGAGTACCAGGCTGCTAAGTAGTATTTTTTGGATAGACTCGATGGTACACTTCAATAAAGTGTATCTACTTTTTTTGTTGAGTCGTGTTCTGTGCCCCCTTCTTGGCCACTGACTATTCCTGGCTACACCTTTTTGTGCTTTTATGTTTAACTACATAAAAAAACTGAGAAGTTTGTCATTTAAGCATATTGCATGCAGTGAAATGAATAAAAGAAAACTAAATAATGTTTTTTAATGATTTTGTACATAATTTGTAAATATAATATACAATGGTTTACATTTCATTAAACATTTAAAAATGTAAAGAAATGCTTAAAGCATTAAAGCTGTAACACTCAGTGTCATAATAATATATCTTATAAATACAAAATTATACTTATATAACAAATACAAGTCAAATATTAAATAGTCAAACAAACAGCTTAAATAATAACAGGATTTGTTCTAAAGGTTTGGATGCTGTATTTTGATTTGTTTCAGCTAAAAAAAATCAGCAGCTGTTTTATTTAGTTTAGATGGCTTAATTAAATTTTGTGAAGATTGTTGTATTATATGCAATTGAATTAATTTTGTATGTGTGTGTGAAGCAGGCACATCACAGAAAGATCATACTAAATATATGAAAAGACTGTCAACTGTCATCTTTCTTTTGCCAGCTGTGGGCAACACACCTGGCCATTTGATCCAGTCCAAACTGGTTTGAACTCGTGTTCTGAAACACTTTCTTTCTGTTCATCCAGGTTGCCCCTCTCAAAGCGGGGGATGAATAGTGCTCCCTCAGCACCAGCTCTCCTCTCGCAGGTGCCTCTAGCACCTGGAGACTTCCTGAGCGCAGACGAGGTGGAGAGCCACGTTCAAGCGCGCACCTCCAAGATGCCGGACGGACGCTCGCAAAGCACTACAGACATTCAAGGTAGCACACGTCTCTCCAATTCCCTTAAAAGCAGTTTCTTCAAGAGACGCTGCATCACGGGAGGCTTTGGCTGACTTCTCTGGAATGCTAACAGTGAATCAGCACCTCAGGATGTGCTCTTGTTTATGTCTTGCAGCAAAAAGTTTGTTCTTTTCACACATGACAGATCAAACCTCCGCCCTGAGATATGCCTGTTAGGCCTGCTTTTAGCAAAGATCAGTGGGAATGGTTAGTGTTTTAGGGCTTCTCATCAAGGTTTTTAAGGGTGGGAGAAAGGAAGATCTTAATAGTTTTTTTGGCTCTTGCATTTAAATAAATGATGACTGAAAATTGTAGTCTCGTAATGGTTCGTAATAATCGTTTTGTTTTTTTTCAAATAGAATACAAAAGTCCCCAAATTCTGAGTGGTTGATCATAAGTATTGAATAGTTTTGGTTGGTTACAATAAGGCAATGGTGCCAAATCAGAATTTGTTGACCTCCTCCTGATTATGAAAGTTTACCCTCAGAAAATGTATTTGAATAGTGCATGGAAGAATATAACAATTAAGTGAGCCTGGAAATTTACCACAATAAAAATGTATATTAAGAAGGCAATTTCATCAAACCAGAACATATAGTTTTTTAGTTGTTGTTGTTGTTGTCACTGTTCTCGATGGGCTTAATTATTTTCTTTAAAATCAAGCTTCAAAACATGTAACAAAACAATGTAACTTTATTATAATATTGTATTAGTATATATATATATATATATATATATATATATATATATATATATATATATATATATATATATATATATATATGTTCTGTTAGTGGTTAATACAAAGCAATGTAATCTTGTTATTAATTGAAACAATTCTATATTTAAAGTAATTGGTGGCAACCCACAGTAGGGGGCCCCTAAGTTGTTTGGGGCCCAAGGCAGTAGTCCACCTTTGCCTAATGGTAAATACACCTGGGCAATTACATATTTCCGTCAATTACTTTCTTCCAAATTCAATTTTCAGGATTTATAAAACCATTCAGGGCTTATTATTCCAGGACTTATACATAATATATATGTTGTTATTCTGTCTACCATTGTTAAAATGACCCTGGCATTAAATTGGTTATTTCTTCAATCTAAGAGTAAACACTAAAATAATCAGGTTTTAAACACTGTCTCTCACTGCAGCTATGGAAAAATGATCTTTCATGATAATACATTGAACCTATAAACTTTAATGTACTAACTGAACTGCATCTTGTACTAGGTTTGAATCACTTGAGGTGATTTTATTTAATCAAAATACCACTGAATTCTTCATAGAGTCACATGCCAATTATGTATAATTTTTTATCAAACAGAACTTAAACCACATGTCTAAGTATGCATTTAGATTGTGATGTCATGTTGCCTAGCTCTGAAGACCCAGGGCCCATTCCGGGTCTGGAGAACGAGCAGTCAAGGTGGAGGCATGTGCAGTGACTCTGAGAGCGCTGGAGGAAGCAGCGAATCCAGATCTATGGACTCGCCCACCGCAAGCCCAGGTACACCAGGAGACTCTCTGACTCTTATTTTATAATCTTCTAACTGCTTCAGGCCATGAAAGCAAACAGGATTGACAAGTTGTCTGTTTAAAGTCTGCATAGCTGAAAGTAAACAGAACAGTCATGCCTTTTGGTGCATGTTTACCAAGAACTACTTCTCTTGAGTGTAGTAATGACATTTCTTTCATTTCTGAATAGTTTTGCTTGGAAGTTTTATTTGTAGAAACTTAGCTTATGGAAATGTATATAATAAAAGTTCTATTTAAAGAAAAATATAATTTATTCATTTTTTATTATATTTCAATTAAACTAAAAACTATTTTGGCTGTTTGGTAATATTTTGCACTTTTATTTTATTTACAGTTATTTACATTTATTGTGTTTAACTTTATTTTTTAACCATGCTGATTGTTTATTTTTTATCTTAGTAGTATGGGTTGTATCAGCACAATAAAAACATACATTATTTAACAGTTTTTTTACTCTCGTTGTTGATAAAACTCAGAATTTGGTTTGCAGGTTGATTGACGAGTTAGAATGCTACAAATTTGCAGTTTAAAAACATGTTAACACAATTTGCTATGTTAAAATACAAATTACTATATTTTCAACATAGAATTTTCTTTCTGTCTTTGAGCATGTTTCCAAACTATACAAAAAAATTTGCAATGTTTTGAGTATTTCAATTGATAAAGAATTGCAAAGATCTTTGATTATTTTGAGCCCAAAAACACCGTTGTGCTCTTTTCCAGGCGACTTCAAGAGAAGGCTTCCAAGAACCCCATCCACAGGCACCATGTCTTCAGCTGATGATCTGGATGAGAGAGAACCCTCTTCTCCTTCAGATAACGGTGAGCCTCTGTACACTTGAAACTTTCAGACGATGTGCTTCATGATGAATGATGCAACTCACTAAATGCAGTTGCGGTAATCAAGGCTGTTAATGTGGTGCTTTAGGTTTGAGTGAGATGATTACAGAGGCGGCCAGCTCTCCAGGACCCTTCCGGAACACACAGATGTCTAAGGCTGCACAGACGCACAAGCTGAGGAAGCTTCGTGCACCATCCAAATGCAGAGAGTGTGACAGTCTTGTGGTTTTTCATGGTGCTGAATGTGAGGAGGTTAGTTCACCTGAGATAAACATATTAATTTGATTATTTAGGCTATTTTTTTAATCATACAAGCTCAATAGAGTCATGTTTCTCACATTTTTGAGCCAACTTTCTGGGAGAAATAGACACACATCCATAAAATGCAATCTTCTTATTTTTAGTGTTCCCTGGCTTGTCACAAGAAGTGTTTGGAGACACTGGCCATCCAGTGCGGGCATAAGAAGCTCCAGGGGAAGCTGCATTTGTTTGCTATCGACTTTGCTCAAGCAGCTAAGAACAGTCCTGATGGAATCCCCTTCATTATCAGAAAGTGCACCTCAGAGATCGAAAATAGGGCTCTGAACATCAAGGTGTGTGCTTCCTTACTTTATCTCATGGATTCATTGGAGGAATAGAAAAAAAATGCATTGAGACTGAAGGAGGTAGTTTTCTTTTGCCTGAAAGGGGATTTATCGTGTTAATGGTGCCAAATCTCGAGTGGAGAAGCTTTGCCAGGCCTTCGAGAACGGGAAAGAATTGGTGGAGCTTTCGGAACTCTACCCTCATGACATCAGCAATGTTCTCAAACTCTACTTACGCCAGGTTTGAATGCTATTAAACAAATACTTTCATGATTTTTACATTTTTATTTCTTATAAATGTTCTTTGTTTTATTTGTTAAATTTGTTATTAAGAAATTATTAACCAATTATATATAAATTAACAAATTCATAATTTTATGGCTAATAATAATTTAATAACACAAATAACAAAATAACAATTATATAATACAAATTCACAAAAATAATAACACAAATGAATTATTAGAAATTTCCAGAGAGAAGCTATACAATCGCTTTAAATAAAAATGTGATATAATTTTTCTTTTATTAGCCATTGATTTTTAAATAAATGCTACTTTTAAGAAATACTGTATATTTTGTAATAACCGTACATTTTTCATATTCATATTTTTATGCTTATTTTATTTTATTATTTTATGTTTATTTACAGTTTTTAATTATAATTTTTTATTAGATATCTTGTAAATAATTTATATATGTAAAGTTTTAACAAAAAATTTAAATATTTTCCTCCACCCTTCAGCTCCCAGAGCCCCTCATTCTGTTCCGATACTACAATGACTTCATTGGATTGGCGAAAGAGAGTCAAAGTATTATTGTTGATGAAGTCGAAGCATCGAGAAGAAGTCTTCCCTCCGACAGTCTTCAGATCAGCATAGAGCTCAACCGGGTCCTTTTCAAAATAAAAGACCTGCTTCGTCAGCTTCCTCCATCCCATTACAAAACCCTACAGTTCCTTATCCAACATCTGCACAGGTCCTCATTTTTGAAAACCTTAAACTTAATGCTTCAGAAAATGTCCTTTTTTAATCCAACATTTTTTTAACAGGGTTTCCGAAAAGTCAGATGAGAATAAGATGACTGCCAGTAATTTGGGTATCATCTTTGGACCCACGCTAATTAAACCCCGGCAGGCTGATGCAGAGGTCTCCCTATCTTCTCTGGTGGACTATCCCTACCAGGCCTTAATCGTGGAGCTTTTAGTTCGTCATTATGAGATGATTTTTGATACGCCCCTCAGTCCTCTTCCCCCTTCCTCCCCTGTAGCAGAAAGCTCTCCACTGCCGACCAAAGCACGCCTCACCCAACAAGAGAAAGAACAGCAGCTTTGCAGACATTCAAAGTCCATGCTGGATATAAAGGAGGTAAGGAACCTCCTGCACATTATTGCGTTTAAGAGGCAATGGTAAATTAACTGTTTTGCATTCAAACATTTTCAAAATCAATTATAGTTTCATTGTAATTTATTGTAGTATTTGCAGTGAAGGATTTGCCCTGCATTAGGACAAATAATAAGTTAGAAATAAATTCCACTACTATTAGGGAACTAAGTACTGAGGCCTAGATGAATTTTATGCTTTATACATTTTTAGCTGTGTGTCTTTGGACTAGGTATGAACGAAATAGGCAAAAATGTTTATCTTAAAAATTGTACACATAAAATTTTAAATTTTTTTAATTTCCAAACTTTCTAAACCCTACCAGCCTTCAAACCCTCTGTCAATTTTTTTTAAATACAAAAAATAACATGTCTTTATCTCTTTCCTTTCTTAAGCAACATCAGCCAAAAGTAAAGATGTATAAAAGACATTCCTCTGTTATCCCGTCTATACATCTGATGGATGAGGTGAAAGATGGAAAGATAAGATCTGAGAAGGACTTTAGTGCAGGTCAGTTTTTGCTTTATTTACTCCAAATCATACTGCTACATGCTACTAAACCAAAACTAAAGTGCCTGATTCTTACTCCTCGCAGTCGGTGATAAACTGGGCACGAACAAACTCTCATCAAGCGTTCCTGAAATCCGAAACTCACCCAGCCTCACTCGCCGCAACCATGTTTCCAGAGTTCAACTACGGCCTCCGAGACCTAAGCTGGTCTCCCGACCAATCAGCATGCCAGCTGAACGCCTTCTAAATCTCTCCAAGGTAGACGAATGTAATGTCAAGAACTGCACAGAACAAGAAGACAACCACAGTCCAGTCATCGAGGAAGTGTCTGAAGAGGAGAAGCCCAAATCCAGAGCTGCAAACCATTACAGAAAGTCTTACATAGACACACAGACTCTACGGCGGACTTGGGACAAACAGTACAAGCATCATGACATCGCTCCAAAAACTGTCACCAACAGCTCTCCTTCAGAATCAGTCTCCAGTGACTCCAAGGTTCACACTCCTACCCTCACCTCGTCGTCTTTTTCAGAACACACCAAAACCCCAAGCGCTGTCCTTTCTAACAGGCCGTACACCATCGCTGTGAGGCCTGGCCGTACTTTACGACGGGAAGGAAACGTTAGCGAGTACTGCCCCGTTCCCACAGCCTTCAGGCCTCCTAGAACGTTACAACCCCCGCCTGGGACATTCTACAAACCTCCAGGTGGCAAAACCAAATCATTAACAGAGGTTGATCTTAACTCATTCAGAGCAGCTGCTAACAGCACCGAAGAGGAAGAGGAGGAGGAGGAGAATGAGGAAGATGAGGAAAGCTTTGGAGTGGAAGTGTCAGTGGATGAACCTGAGCCGGAACCAACACCAGATGCCAGTCCGCTTCCCCAGTCGCCAAGCTCCAGCTCGGAGGAGCTCGGGCAAAACGAGAATAAACCGGTTTACCAGAGACTCAGATCCCGCCGCATGGTGGATCTCGAACATCGCGAGGCACATTTCGTCTGAGATCTGGATTTTTTTTCATGGATTTAAATGAAGGAACGATTTTAGTTCAAGGATGTGCGGTGTGTCTATATGTTAATATATTCCACATCTTCTGCTTATCGAACAAACTCTTAGACAAGAATCTACACAGTATGCACTTAACATTTTGTATTTTATCTTTTATTGCATTAGTTATGGAGCAATGCAAGTCTAGAACAATCTTTTTTGATTCCTACTTCCAAGACGTCACAGTCACTGCAATTTAATCTAAAGTGCATATGATTTGATGTTGTTTATAAATATATATATATATATATATATATATATATATATATATATATATATATATATACATTTTGTATATTTCTGTATTTTTATGTGATGCACCAAAACCAAAATTGACCAAGCTGTTACAGTCGAGGATTGTCACTTTATTATAATCATAAAATGCACTTATTGAACCACTCATTTGTTGTTAAACTTCATACAGTGTTAATTGTATTATCAAAAAAACAGACTTATGTAATTCAACCTGTCTGTCAGATACACACTTATTTTTGTTAAATGTGTTTTCGTTTTGCGGTGTCTTTCATAAGATGTGTCGAAAATAACTATTGTTTCTAGTTTCATTCATAGATTCTGAAATGTGATTAGGGCTGCAGTCTGTATTAGATCTTCATAAAATATTTGAATAATCTTCCCAAAGATTGGAAGGACATAGATACAAATATATCCAAAAACAGACAAGTTCAACCAAAGTAAGTGCCTTCATTTACCTTTTAAGAATTCAATGTTTGTCATACATGTACTGCTTCAAACCAGGTTTTAGACTTTTTTTAGCTGCACCTTCTTTGTACCTTTCTAATACATTTGGCTGCATTTTCAAGATGTCTTGCATTCCCCTCAAGTGTAAAAACAGGTACACAAAGTTGTAACTTATTAAACCCACAGCTGATGTCATGTTGAGTTCATGTTTTTATTTTTAAGCAATCATGTCTCGAGCAACTTGTGATTGTCCACAGGAAGGAATGTGAGTGTGTACATAGATTGGCGTCCTGTTTGTTGACAGTAGGTTCCAGAAACTGGGATAGGCTCCAGAAGAAGTGGAAGTTAGTGGTTGTAAATAGCACTACTAATTGGATTTAAAATGTTTATTGTGACATTTTCACATGGTTGAATTGTAATGGTTTAATGCAAATACTAGGTAATAATAATAGGTGGAAGTTTGTGTCATAGGAAATAGATTTTTTTAATGTTATAAAAATGTCATATATTTTATTGGTCCACCATGCTACTCGAAAAAGCTATTTAAGTGTCTGTTTTGTGTCATAATGATTTAATGAATTTTAATGAAAATGCCATTTATTTTTTTTTATCTTTCAAGGTGAATTACAGTGTGATTTTCTTTGACTTCCCAGGTGCTAAAACAAACTAGAAGCAAATCAGCACGAGCAATAAAATGATCAAATATGTGATATTATTCTACACTGTAAAACATGCCCTGAAATCTGAAATGTTTCGATTATTTACATGGTTTTAACTGCATTTTAAAACTTGTGGTGCATTTTGTGATAGAAAGGACAGGTACCATTATATTCCGAATGCCTGCTGGCTTTCGTTATCTTCTTTCCTATTTCAGTTGGTCAAGCTTGCACTTCATTACTTAATTACATTATTAAATAACTGTCTAAATTGTGTCTGTGTTGAGTTATTAGGCTTGCTTGTGTGAGTCGGACATCTTTTAACGTCTTACTAAATAAAAGTTCAAAGTGAGTGCAGGCACTTCCTTGAGGTGTAGTTGGTAGAGTGCAGGACTAGAAAATTAGAAGTTCCAAGTCCCAGACATGACAAAGTTTCCCTTCCTAATTTAAAAGTAACAGTATAAAATTCAGGTTCTTGAATAATTATGAGGTACTGATGCATCACTTAATTGGAACAATTCAAACGTCACAAACGTTTGAAATTTATTTTCAAACAGGAAGCCAGAAATAGCGAATAAGATAAAGAAATTACTCAGTTTCTCACGCACGCACACACGCACGCATGCACACACACACACACACAAAATGAAGAGACAAAAAAGTAACTAATGTTCAACACATACAGATCTCTGAACTTCTCAAGTACATCTAGTGTATCAAATTGATGATAATTAGGTTAGTGAAAAAGTGTCTGTTAGGCTGATCCAAACAAAGACTTCCAGAACTTCCATAAAGTTGACATCCTCAGCCAAATCAAAGGCTGATTTCTCTATTTGAATAGCTATTAAAGCTGATTGCGTAGACCCTCTGCTTTCTCTTTTTACACTCTGTAACTCAAGCAAATGAGAGTGAGCGATTACGGGTTAATATTTGCATCCTCTTGCTTATTAGTGGGGTCACAGGACCATTGAGTCTCAGAGTAGCAGCTCTCACTCTGGTGAAAGGAGCTTAAATCAATCTGATTAGAAACCTGCTTTGCATCACAGCAAACCTAGGGTCAGTCGACTGCATGAGCACGGCCATGAGCTTCAGCAGAAGCAAGCATAAAAGAGCTTTCTTCTTCTAAGGTGAGATTTTTCCACTTTAATGATGTTTCATGTGTCTTTTATCCAGTTCTGAATGCATGATAATAGGATGTTACGTAAAGGAGAATTCAGACTGTTACATAAGAGAGTTTGTCTGCAATAGGCTGAACTGTATTGACACCCCACACAATTGCTTTCTTGTCTCATGATGGCTCTTATGAAACTATATTACACAATTTTTTTGCTTTTCTTGAGAATGGAAGATTTTACTGTGGATTTTTACATGGTTTGTACTTCATCAGGTCCCCTTGTTTAATGCATCAAACTACTCTGAATTCATGTCTTCATGGGAATGCTACATTTGCATGTATAGCCATCTTGACAGGCTAAGTGGAGATGAAAAGCTTATTTTGTCCATGCAGGTCACCTGTCTGTGACCCCTCCGGAGGGGAAGAGCAGCAGACATGGGTACCAACAGTCAGGTGCGGCTGCTCCTCTGGAAAAACTGGATTGTCCGCAAGAGACAGAAGGTGAACATATTGATGAGATGCTGCATGTAACTCTTCTTGTTTTGTAAAGAAGTGATTTCATATTTGAATGGAAATCTCCACTCTTGTACCTCAGACGCGGTTCTTCATGGAAATCATGTGGCCTGTGCTGTTGTTCATCGGACTGGTGTGGCTAAGAAAAGCTAACCCTCTTTATCGCCAACATGAATGTAAAGTCTAATATTATGCTGATATTAAATCATGCTTATTGATGTTTATAGGGTCTTGCAATTCATTTATTAAGGTCACAACTAATTTTTTTTTTGTTAAAAGTGTATCTTTTTTTAACCATTGAAATGCACCATTTTTTCCCCATTTTCTCTAAAGGCTAGGCTTACAAATCCACTAGATCTACTATTTTATATTTCAACAAAATACACCACATTTAAGCATTTTACCTCAAAGTTTATAACATTTTCTCTGGAAGCTAAGCTCAAATTGTTATTTTTAGTATTTAAAATGAAATGCATCATATGTAAGCATTTCTTTACCATAAAATTGCACCAATTTTAAAAATGTTATCTTTGTAAACGGGAGGCTATGCTCAGACACACTAACTCTAACAGTTATCTCAAGTTAACTCTGGAGACTTTTCTAAGCCTCCTTTTTTTACGTTAAAATGGACTAGGTATAAAAGTTTATGCTAAAATATCACATTATTCTCATTATGGCCTTGACCCAGGAATCACTATTTCTCTCTATCCTTAACATTTCACCTCAAAGTTCACAAAAGGATGCGCCATAGCCATCTTTTTACCTTGCTAATGCAACCAATTTAAGCATATAAACGGAATAGTCCCACACATTCATGTTCAAGGTGAAGAGTACCATTTTTTACAATTAAAAATATCTCAGAATGTAGATGATATGGCTAGAACGAGTCGCAATGTTAATTTCTATTTCCGTTGTTGCCATCAAAGACCAGTTTGTGTTTCCTCAGGTCATTTTCCTAACAAAGCCATGCCCTCCACCGGTGTCCTTCCATGGATCCAAGGGATCTTCTGCAATGCCAACAACCCCTGTTTCCAACACACAACTCGTGGGGAGTCTCCAGGCCTGGTGTCCAACTACAACAACTCAATGTGTGTTGATTTCAATGGAAGTTCCTTTGACGGTACCTTTATTGTTCAACATAACCTCTCTTAACCAAATTTTCATTCTCTGCACAGACTGGCTCGGTTTTGGTCAGACGCACAGGAGGTGTTGTTCAAAGATCCTGAATTTCTCCATCTTGGTCAGTTATGGAAGGAAGTTTTGGAAATGAGTAACTTCATACAAACTCTTCGGACCAATCCTGAAGCTACTGCAGGTCAGCAAGCCTCACGTGACTTCAGCTTTTTAACCGTTCCTTCACTGTTTACATTGCTTGTGCAGATTACATCACATGCTCAATCTGCCTTGAAGAGGTCCTTTCATCGGGAATGCTAAGAGGCTTAAGCTCTTCTACGCTATTATTTTTAGAGAAAGCTCTTGCATTTGTCTACCTCTTGAAAAGCCCACGTAAATAGTCTGGGTTTTGGGACTCACAATGCTTCTTTGACAGCTCTATCAGCTCTGTTCTTGCTAGCCAAACAAACATCGATGCCATTTTGATAGATTGTGGCATGGCTAGTGGAGTTAAAGGTGCATTATACTTCACCCCTCTCCAAAAATGCCACCCAGAATCATTGCAAGGGTTTGCTCAGTTTTGACACAATCCCACTTTGACCTTTGGGGGAAGGTTTGGATGTGGGGCTTGCTTCATTGGAGGTTCAGCGGACGCTTGAAATCCGGATTGTTGGGTGGATCTTATTTTCAAATGATTATAATTATAATCTCTTTTCTTGTCTAAATGCTGACACTGATCATTTTTACAGCTATAATAACTTCCCTGTTATTCCGTCTCATCCATGTCTTCTTTGTTTATTGTTGAGTTCAGCGAAAATATTTTTAGATCTAATATAATACAGTTTATAGTGTGCTTTGGAGTTTGGTAGGGTTGTCCAATTGTTAGAGGAATTATTAGATCAGGAATGATTAAACATTTGGTTCCTGCCAGAAAAGGTTTAGTACTGGACAAATATTGTTTTAAAAGTGGATATAGCTCTGTTTTGTCCTCAAGGGGAAAATGATGCTTTCATCATGTAAAATAGTCTCTGGATCATTTAAGTTCCTGGCTTTTGTTCTAACCACAATCTATTTCCTCACTCGTCTCCTTTTTTCACTTTCTTTCAAAAACAACCCCAGGGAGAGCAATATTTCAGCAAGCCATGGAATCCTTGCATACCAGAGCTGTTCCGTATCTTATTTTCTCATCTGAATCAGTCCTTCCAGCTGAGCATCTCTTAGGTGTGGAAGTGTCACATTCTTTTATTCTGGCATCCTGTTCACAAATATTATTCAATTTCATGCGCAGGTCGAGGCATAAAAGTGGAGGACATTCTGAAGGATGATGAAACTCTCACAGCCTACCTGCTTAGAGATGTTTCTCTCAGTGAAGTTGTGGTTCATCAGCTGGTCAATTCACAGATACGACCTGAGCAGGTAAACCCTTAAAAACATCTTAATGTAGAATTATTGAGGTTTCCTTTGCCCAAAAGTATTATATTGTACATTGTTCATTTTCTATCATGGTTTTTAGATGTTCAAATATACTCTTTATTCAGTAACTAAACTGTAAAATAGTGAAACTGTAATGGCATAAATTCCATTTCTCTACACACTTTTGAATCCCCCCCCTCTCAAAAGAACTCCAACATTATTGGTGTTCGATATTCGATAGATATCAGTCATCAACCAATCGACTGATCAATCAATCAATCAATCAATCGATCGATCAATCAATCAATCAATCAATCAATCAATCAATCAATCAATCAATCAATCAATCAATCAATCAATCAATCAATCAATCAATCAATCAATCAATCAAACTAACAAACAAACAAACAAACAATCAATCAATCAATAAACCAATCAATAAACCAATCAATAAACCAATCAATTAAACAATCAATTAAACAATCAATCAAACAATCAATCAATCAGTCATTACATTTACATTTGTGCATTTAGAAAACTTCTTTTTTTAAGCTAAGTCTAACTGAAGTGGTCCAAGTATAGGAAAAGTCAATAAAGAAATGATACATTTTTTTATGATCTTAAGTGAAGGGTTTTTTTTTAACTTAATTTTTGAAAGTTGTTAGTATTGCTGCTGTCCTTACGAGATTGGGGAGCTTGTTCCACCACCTGGGAACAGTGAATGAGAAAGTTCTGGTGAGAGATTTTCTGGCTTTCTGAGATGGTTCCTTCTCTAAACATATGCTTCTGCAGAGCTTGTATGATTGTAAGAGCTTGTGAAAGTAGACAGGAATGGATCTAGTTATGGTTTTGTAAATGAGCATCGGCTGCGAGTACAAAAATCATAGCAAATATGGAGAACATGAACTCACTCAGAGAGAATTCTGTCCTTGGGGTGAATGAAAGGTGTGCATGGGTCCTCAGAGAGGTTGGTAAAGCTGGGCAGCAATAATCTCGCAATTATGGGCCTAGTTCAAACATCAACTAACAGGACACACAGTCACATGGTGAAGAACAGCAAGAAAGATGTTCGTTCACCAAATTATAGACTGATTTTTGACAGAATTTAATTAATAAAATATGGAATGGTTTGAAAATTGTGTTTATTTTGTTCCATTCCAAAACCATTATAAGATATTTTGTATTTGGAAGTTATGTGGTTAGAAACACGATGAACAATGACTGATCAACCCTTCCCTCATTTTTAGTTGCAAATGATAAGCAAGTTGACTTCACAGTAAGTAAAAATGAAAAAAAAAATCATCTGCTGTCCCCGCATGAAAATGTACCATTAATAGAATTGAATGTCTCTGTTTGAGATTGAGGGAATCTTGGATGGTTCTCAAAAGTCTGTTTGTTCATCAGCTTGTTTTGGGTTCCTTACGCTCTGTCGGGTGTCTTTGTGATGTATATATTTGTCATCCCCTGCTGGTAATATGACCCCCAACCTAAGGAAAGGTGACTCTTTTTAAACCCGGCCCCAGCTTATCCAGTACACAGATTTCATATGAGTTTAGGATTCTGGGTGATCAAGGCGATGGAGGAGATTTGCTTTGATTTTTAGAAGCACCTTGTGGTTTGATGGGAGCAGGTTTTGAGGAAGTAAGAGCGTGAGTGCAAGAACTCCAGGCTTTGAGTCACTTTCATATGGAAATGCAAGGGAAAGGAATGTTTGGCATTTTGAAGGGTTTCTCTGAGGTGCTGCCAGTCAGTCAGCGGGGGTGTACAGAGGAAGAAGGAATGTCCTGCTTGGATTAGTTCTTAGATTCAAAGAAATAGGAAAGGAGAGAAAGGACAACGGTGAAGCAGAAAGATGGATGCGTGAAGCTGGAGGTTTTCCAGCTGGGGTTTTACACCTTGGGTACACCAATGGTTTTGAGCCATTTCTAGGACTTTGAGCATCAAGGGATTAGGGAAAACACAGATTTTTAGGATTTTGAGAAGCACAAGTTGAGGATATTTCAAAAGACAGTCGATAGTGAAATTTTTTAAGGAAACAAAAATGACTTTGCCTGGTTGACTGCACTTCAACAACAAAACTGATTCACTTTCATGGTTCTTTAACAGTCTTTGTTCAAAAATATGTCTACTCTCATGTAAAATGGCATCCTATTGTTTACAACAAGATGGTTAAGTTTGTAGGATGATGTGAAATTCTGTCATTTTTTAAAACAAAAGTTGTGTGTACTTTCTCAATTCCAGCCATGATAGTAACAATAATTAATTAATTCACCTTCTTTTATGATGCTGTTTTAAAACACCATATTTGAGTCTGTGAAAAGGGTAATGTTATGTAGGTGAAATAATGTAGTACAATTTTAATAGAGCATACATGTAGGGATAAAATGTACTTTCAGTTAAATATACCATTCTTCAAAAGCACAGTTTAACAGCTATCTTCATTTGTTTTGTTGTCTTCAAACAAACAATTATACACAAAGCAAGAGGAATCAATTACAGTTAGTAAGCATCCGAAAGCAATGAAGTGAATTCCAGAAATCAGAAACAATAGCTAAAACTTAAAGCACATTGTAATAATTGTAAGGACCCAGTAGCAATTAGACTTACATTCCTTACATACTCAAGTACATAGTCAGTTAATTAGGCTGTATTTGTCAAGGACTCTCCAGATGTTCTACACAATAAATGTTACATAACTCTCAATTATGCAAGCATCGGATAACCTGAATCTCATTCTTTGCAATGGAATAACATATTCCAAGCTTTGCAACCTTATGTCAAATGCAGGTGACTTTTATGATTGCAAATGTGTCAGGCCGAGCAGGCCAAGAGAAGAATGAGGACCCCAATTGCTTGACAGCAAAATAATCTTTTATTCAAGAAACAAATAAACAAGGGTAAACGAAGCAAAACCCAAAAGGGGGAAAACAATAAACAATATTGGAACTAAGGGACGATTATAAAGGGGAATCAATCAAACATAACAAGGGAAACCAAGGTGTAAAAGTTAAAGTTCTGAGTAGAAAACGAGAAGGGCGGAGAAAGGTTGAAAACAGTCTGTTGCTGCGTCTTAATCTGAACACTTACGCTGCACCCTTAAAGTAAATACTCATTTTCAGAATAAAATGTACGTACTTTTTAGTATGTGAGACGAGATTTAGCTTGTGCACGATCTGGGATGACCTAAATCATCACAGAAGGCAAGTAGTTTTGCCACGTCATCACGTGTGCGAAAACATCAGGTGGGCAAGAACTTAACTTCTTCTTTTCCATTCCTTCACTAAAAAATATTGGAATAATAGTTATAACACACTCTATATTGATGTGCTTCTTCTTTAAAAATGAGTCATATTACAGAGAGAGCTTGTTTGTTTGGGTCCAAGAGAAAACTTCTTCTGCCTGAGCGTGGTGGTTTGTGGGTAAATCAGCCGGTTGAGTGTTCATCGATCTGCACTTCAGAATCTAACTGTAAAAGTATACATCTGCGCACTGCTTGGACACTTTTATATGTTTACTATTGTTTGGGACACTCTAATTCTCATTTCGCACCCATAAAAGTGTGAATAGTGGTCGACAAATATTAACAAAAAAATCAAAGATGGCCACCAGCAGTACCATGATCTGACTTATGTGGGGAAGGAAAAGGGAAAAAGAATAAACAAACAATAATAAAAAATGAAACCAGTTGAAAGGAGAGAGGGAAGGGAGTGTCAATGAATGACCTGGTAAACAAGGACTGCAAACAACAAGACTAAATCCTGACAGATAATTTTTTAAACAATGACGATTGAGATATTATTGCTAATTATTATTCAAAAGTCAGCATGACAATACATTGCATGTGTTAAAAGAACGTTAATATGAAGTAGAATCAACAGCACCTGCAGGTTTGTTGCTGTCAGTCTTTTAAATCCTATCTAACTGTTAGTGTTTTACTACTACAGCTCAGACGGACACAATGACATTAACTACTATACCTAATCTCTGTTCTTCATCTCATTCTATCGCTCTCTCCGTCTCTTAGTTTGCTTATGGAGTGCCTGATCTCCGCCTGAAGGACATTGCCTGCAGTCAAACTCTCCTCGGGCATTTCCTCGTCTTCCCGAACCACTGGGGTCTGTATGGCACTCAGAATGCCTTGTGTGTTCTCACCCCGCTGTGTCTTCAAACTATTGAAGAGAGGTTCTACGCCAATCTAGACTTCTTCAAACTTTTCCGACTGGTCAGTACATGTTCTGTAATCATCGACTGTCTGTGGATAGTGGAAGTGGGTGTAGAGGAAGCACGGAAAAAGATCTCTATGTGTAATGTCACAAAACTGCTTGCTTTGGGTGGAGGGTACAAAGAATTTCAAGGCTAAAAAAAAAGATTTTTTTTTTGGAGCCAAGCATTTTTAGAAACAGTTCATAAGATGTTAGATATTATGCTTTAATGATCAACATAAATGTAATAAATCACTATCTGCACAAGCTTGCAGCTGTTTCCATTCAGGTCTAGTGAAGTGCTCTCACAACTCAATCAGCTTGACAAAGAAAGAAGTCCATCGATGTCTTGATCTTGTTTCCCTGAAGAATAAGAAAACTGTAAGAGTTGTCAGGGAAACTCCAAAGCTTTGCAGGTTCTTGTGAATTTTACAAATCGTGATGAGCGATTATCGTGCTAGGCTCAGGCACACTCCATGTTTCGGGGTTTGGTTTCGTGCATTTTGCTACCGTGAGATTTGTCTACCATGCAAACATCACTTTCAGTCATTACAAAAAGTATAGATTTATCACAACATAATTTGTTGTGTTGTATTGGTCTTTATGAAAGGTAGGTGGTTTAATTATCCCTGTAACAAAAAGATGGGTAGCACGGTCGTCTCACAGCAAGAAGGTCTCTGGTTCTAGGCTCGGCTGGGTCGGTTGGCATTTCTGTGTGGAGTTTGCATGTTCTCCCCGTGATCGCGTGGGTTTTCTCCGGGTGCTCCGGTTTCCCCACAAGTTCAAAGACATGCGGTATAAGTGAATTGAGTAAGAACAATTGTCCATAGTGTTAAAGTGTGAATGAGTGTGTGAATGTTTCCCAGCAATGGGTTACGGTTGGAAGGGCATCCGCCACGTAAAACATGTGCCAGAGAGTTGGCGGTTCATTGCGCTGTGGCAACCCCGAAAGGGAAGAAAGCCGACATGAAGATGAATGAATGAAAACCATGTTAAAACCTTAAAGGTGTTGTATCTTATAAGCTCTACATTTTTAGCATGTCTTAGTATTGTTTTCTCGTCAAGAAACATGCCTAGAGTCTTATTCCGATGTTTGTGTAATCCTATTTTCTATTTATGGGAGCTCAAATGGCTAGATGGCTTTAGCCATGCCCATTGGCCAAAGCACCGCCCACTAATCAGCCAGATGACGTGCTAATTTGTAAAATATAAAACGTAGTCTCAGCTGAACGTATTTGTCAAAAATTAATGGATTGTCTGTATGCCAACAAGCAAAACCCAGCAGGGGGTGTGGCAGAAATATGGTAGTTGTTGGAACAAGAGGTACATGGCTCGTTTTACGAAGCAAAACCATTTAAGGTGATTCAAAGACATGTTTATGATAAATACTGCATTTAGAAGATTATTAAGGGTGCAGGGATAAACTAGATAGGTCAAATATTTATTGTAAATTATTTAAAAGGGGCACGATATTTATAAAGCATTTAATACAATCATGTAAAATTGAAATGAGATCCAAAACGGTACTCAGAATGGTTAGAACACTGGTCCTTCTGGCCATGGCAGAGGCTTCATGAAGCCTGGATAACTTTCCAGGAGACTGTGTCGAACCTTCAGTATCTGTTGAGGAGCAAAGCGGGAGCTCAGTTTAGCTTCACCTTCTGATGCTTGGTTTGGACACCTGCAGGTGTTGCTTGTCTGTTTCTCCTGCCACACTGATTACTCAGAGATGTTTCAGGGCAACACTTATCAATCTTGTGCTCATGCGCCACATTTTATGTAAGTATGTTTTTAAGGATTAACATTTTTTAGGATCTTAGGTTGTACTACAGCATCTGCTTTTGTTTTTAAAAACTATGTTATTAAACGTTTTAACGTGTTGTATAGATGTTGTATAAAATGTGTAACTATATGTTTAAAGTTTAAATCAAGGATAATTGATTGTTATTTTCAATAATTTATTCCAAATTTTGACATTTCACCAGCCAACCTGTTTATTATTAAATAATGTTGTTGATGAGAGCTGCAGAGACTTATTCATAAACTATGAGTAATATGTTTTTTTAATTAATGTTACAATTATGTTGAAATAGTTACAAATTTCTGGTAGTTTAGGTACAATGACCTAAACTTACTGTAATTTCTGTACAGTTCATTGTTGGGTTACATTTATTTTTGTACATCTAATTTTAAAAATCAAAACATCAACTAACAACCATGTCTGAGAGAAGACTGTGTTCTCCAGAGAAAGCAAATAATTAGTTATGATGAATATTTACTCAAATAAGCTCTTGGTCAAGCACCTGAAAGGCAAAAACAATGATCAGTCCACAGTGTGCCCTGTACACAATGTGTGACTCCCCCTCCCCCACCTCCAAACTTTGGAATCTCGCAGCTAAACGACTCATGATTGATTCACATGGGAAGCATCATTTTGTACTTCCTGTTTTATGATTCATCCCATATGTTTGTGAAGTCAAATACCACTCACCCTTCCGGGAAGTTTTTGCTAGTATCTGGTTTCCATGTTATAATCTTAGGGGAGAGGACAGAGGCGTGTTGGTATGAGTCAGCCTGGTTCATTTCTGGTTTCTCTATGTCTTCAAGAAGATTATGGTCAGGTGTTAGTGAGGAGCAGACTTGACCTATATATTCCAGTAATTAGCTTAGAGTCAACACACCTCTGCAAGAAATACACCCCGAGAGAGCTTTAAATAAGGTAACCACTGAGAGACGCTGAGGCTTCATTTTTTGGGTCGTTATTCGAAGCTAACCATATTTTTAGCATCATGATAATCTTAAAAAGAAAATACGATGAGTCTGTGTCTTAAAACTGTATGATTTTAGTAAATAAATATACACACATTCTTCCACTCGCACACCATTTCCTGAAGCTAGTTCCTCCTGGCTCATTCTAAGCACGCTTGAGCACTGTTTCTGGGGAAGCCCCTCAAAGAAAGATGGTTTCTGGAAATGTGACATCGAAAGGATGTGAACCATACCTATTTTCCACTTCCTCTAGGAGCAAATAGTTCTTATTCGAGAATATAATCAAAACAATTACATAAACACTTACCTTCTCACCACTTTTCTCTCCAAAAGTACGTGTTTTTGGTTTAAACATTGGATCTTTACAAGTATTAAAAACTGTTTCTGTGATAAAAAATAATGTACCTTGCCCTTTAATAGATGCA
The DNA here is from genome assembly GCA_900490495.1 of Danionella dracula. Lineage (NCBI taxonomy): Eukaryota > Metazoa > Chordata > Actinopteri > Cypriniformes > Danionidae > Danionella > Danionella dracula. The sequence goes on from UELW01000889.1 coordinate 6,242,209, forward strand.
CCAAGATGCTGAGCACACAAAGACACAAAATTCTTCAAATGAAAAAGAAAGAAAATAAAAAAGTAAAACATGTAGAAAAGACAGTTGTATTCCGTATGTCTTACATCTGGTTTTCTTCTGTCGCAGCTTCCTCTTGTTTTGGACAAAGATTCAAATGGTTTGGACCTGCACTTTTGGGTTCGAATTCTGCCGACAATCTCTGACAAGCTGAGAATGGTGAGTATATATTGCGTTACTCAAAACATCTACTGTATTTTTAGCAAACAGGAAAGCACTGTTTCCTCTCTCCAGCTTTCTACGCAAGCACACGGATGAGATATCTGACTAAAGTTAATTTCAGTCAAATGGTCACTGTGACTAAAACGTAAGGTCATTTAAGGGGTTTGTTGCCAGGTGGGGGAGTGCATTTCTGAGTCAGATAGTTTCAGTTGCTCTGCAGTTCAGAAGACACTTCAGTTTCTGAAATCCTTTTTCAGTAAAATTCCTGGAGGCTGGCTTGTATAATTTCAAAGGATAGTAGCTAGTGCTAAACAACACTAGATAATAACAGGCAACCTTTACATCATAATTTTGTGTTCATATTCTGTGTATTGTGCCAATTTGTTGCTGTTTTCTACACAAAGCATTCCCACAAAATTGTATCTTTCATTTTCTCATTTATTACTCTCTTTTCATTCTCATAAATAATTGTGTTACATTTTGAAGACTTTAGCCAACATTTCAGAGCTTTAGCCACAGAAGAAACACAAATAGTAAAGCTTGCCAGTACCCTTGTTATTATTTTTCTTTTTTTTTAACGCAATACTTTTTTGCTATAAGTTGTTCACTTAAAAAGGTTTGTAATGTTAATTCAAACATTACAAGACAATTGTGATCTAAGATAATGTTTAGTCAACTCTTTTATTACTCAACTTTTGTTTATTTTCCATTAGTTAATAAATAATACAATTTTAAGCTCCATTTAAGAGTAGTGTCTTCTTAACTAATTTAGACCACGTGCCCATTAAAATAAACATCATATACACTGAATAAAAAAATAAAAAATAAAAATTGTGTGTGGTTTTAGTTAGTTCCAAAAAATTCCAGTCCAATTTTTCCACTTGTTTTTCCTGACACAAAATGTGTTTTATACATTTTTTTGTAAAGTAAATGACTGCATATTGAAATCTGAAAAATTAAAGCCAAAATTCTCCAAACACAAAATATGAGATTTTAGCATTGTTTTAATATTTATTGTTTAAAAAAACAATTTTTTATTACTATCGTATAATTTTTAGATGACCAAGTGTCTACAGAAATTAGCTTTTTTAAACAGTTATTATTATTAGATTCTGGAAATCTCCAAAATAATAAACTTTTTGCTAGATTTTACTAATACTCAGAAAAGAATTCAGGACTGAAAGAGTTCATTGTGATTATGAAACTTCTTTAGGTTTTTACACCATTATGTTGCTGAAGTCGCAGGGCCTTGCATTGATCAGATTGTGGAAGAACTAATCTTTAGTTGGAAGGTGTTTAGATTTGCGTCAGTAGACAGCTGTTATCATTGACTCTCCAGATCTTGTATGTTTTCTCTCTCTCTTCACCTGCTTGAGTTTTCTGTTATCTGCCCTGGACCCGCAGGGTTTTATGGGGTTTAGTTTCATACTCACATACTTTCTCACTTAAAGAGATTTTAGTAGCCAATGTGGTTTAGGTTGTCACTCAATGTGATGAGAGATTTGATATTCATACTTCAGTACTTTTCCATTAGTTCATTATTTACAACTAGATTATTGATGTTATATATGAAAATAAATGAAAAGGTTTAGATTTCTTACTAAAATAATTAACAAATGCTATTACATTTTATTAACCAATACATTATTTGAGACTTTGCAGCCAGAAACTATTCAATGTCTTTAATCTGTGCTTCAAAACAGACAAAAATGTTACTTTAAATGATTCATTATTGTCTGTGTTCTTCATGTATTTCAAAGGTAAATTATATTAAATACAACTACTTCACTAAAACATGTATAGTACAGCAGGTCACTAGCTCTTTTTAATAGCACCCCATTGTTGCTAATGAATCATTGGTTTGAGAGGTAACAGAAATCATTAAATGGATGAATTGGCAAAGTTTCTGAGAATTCTTTTGGATTTATACTCCAATTAAGATTTTTTTTCAAAGGATTGAAGGTGAGCAAAATAAGTTTGTGTCATGGATTATTAATTTGATTACTTTTTTACAGTTCTTTAGCAGGCCTAGCTCCAAAGAACTGTTGCAAGTCATGACACCGCTTCTTCAATCCAACAATCCTCCATCATTCAGCCAACTCATGGCTGCCTCCTCCAGCTTATTCTGTGGCTACACAGAAGGGGCTTTTTCACGTGTCACCTCTTTCAACTGGTACGAAGATAACAACTACAAAGCTTTTCTAGGAATTAACAGCACCAGAGGAGATGGGAAATACGTTTATGATCACACGGCCAGTGAGTAGTGCTCATAACTACTCAAATGTACACAGCCCAGACCAATGAAGAGGAAAATGAATGTTCTCGTGCTTTCCTTCAGCTCCCTTCTGTAACGACCTCATGAAGGATTTGGAGTCCAATCCGGTCACAAGGATCGTCTGGCGATCCGTCAAGCCGTTTCTGATGGGCAAAATCCTGTACTCTCCTGATTCTCCAGCTGTCAGACAGATCATTAAAAATGTAAGAGAAAACAGTTTTAATCAACGCATAGATACAGGTGTATGATTTCTCACATAACTGACACACACATCCGTTCGGCCATCTGATCAATCATTGAATGCTTCACTCATACATTAGCATTAATTCTTATCTTGGTATATCATCCAAACTTAAAATAAATTCATAAATAAAATTTAAATTTTTGACACACTAGGTGAAGCAGGATCGGTCCACAAAATTCAAACCAAAATATTGATTTCTGTCACTTTATTGGGATGTAAAGTTTTTGACAAGAGACGTTAATACACAAGTCACTTTAGGTAGATTGTGGGTCCTCATACTGTGGTGAATGATTGGCAATCAATCTTTTTCTCATTGTGAAAACTTTTTGACCAATAAACATGGAACACACTATGTTAAGCTAAGAGTGGGTCCTTGTAGTGGTGGTGAACGTTTAGTCTCTTTTTCTTATGGTGTTGAAAATTTGTCCGTTAAAATAAAAAAACACTGAAGTCATGCTCCCTCTCGCATGATGTTGGTTGTATAACTAGAAACCTTAAAATACACAAGTTAATGTAGATGGACTGGCTGTTCCCATAATCCCCTTTAGACACACCAATTTAAGTAAACATTGGGTCTTCAAAAAACAATTTCAGACTCAGTCTGCCTCTCTCTCTCTCTCTCTCTCTCTCTCTCTCTCTCTCTCTCTCTCTCTCTCTCTCTCTCTCTCTCTCTCTCTCTCTCTCTCTAACAATGTGAAATAATGCTAGTGGCAGGAGTTAATCTTTCTGGGAGCCTGTCGAATAAATCACCATATAGCTGCAGACATGCCAGCAGCTGCACCCAGAGAGGCTACGTGTGTTTTCGCAGCACTTCAGAACATGAGAACCCAATTGATTCTTATACTTATGTAAGCAGAACTCCTTTGGTGCTTTAGGAATGAGTTGACTATTTTGTCACAGTTTGCATGACCTTAGCAACACTATCAACAATAATATTGTAAGCGTTTTTTTATGCATCAACATGTAAATCAGTGTTTATCTGCAAAAAAATATGATATGAATGTTATATTAGTCAATACAGATCATGAAAATGTAAATGATTTCATATATGACATATTTTAAAAATAGATATTGTGCAGCTCTTAAAAAATGTTTAGACATAATGATTAAAAATTCTGCTCTAATTTTAAATTCTAAAATCACCTTTATAAATGTACATAAACTCTAGTGCTTTTTTGTGTTCTACAGTAACTATATATTAAGAACATTCCACCCCAACTTAAGTGTTTTTTACCGATGTAAAAATAGATTGTAAAATAGATTATTCATCCAAAAATATTTTAACCTTTTCATGCACTGTAAATTCGCTTCCATGAATCAAGTTAATGGCATTAAAGGCACAATAAAGAATACAATAGTGCTGAGAAAGAGAGAAATTATCGCTTTGATTGATTGTGGGACAGGCAGAGGTGTAGACATGTTTCCCCTGGGGAGTGGGTCATGGATCCCCTCTAATCAGATCGCACTAGAAGCTCCAGTTTCCCTCTTCTTCCAGCAGAGGCTTTCAGTGGGCTTGTGTAAACTTCTCCTGGTGGGAATTTGCTCTGACCACCACCGGAGAATTGTAATATTCCACTGAAAACCTAGAGATGAATGTCATTTTAATTTTGGGTATTAACAGGGACCAGAAATATTGAGAAGGGGGACATTTCTCAACGTAACTTACTGTACATTTAAGCAGAACATGTAAATAACAATAGTGTATATATGTAGCTTTCTTCTGTGCTAGATAAGGTAACCATAGTTGGGATTATTCCAATGACAACATGCTGCTGTTTTACTTCTGAAGCTTTCAAGTACAACCAAAAATGTAACTTATCAACGCGTATGTTTATTATGCCATGCTCTCAGGTACATAGCAAAAAAAGTAAAGTTCTCTTTAATTTTTGATGTGTTTTATAGCAGTATATTCCAAAAAATTTCCATTGTGAGCTATTTCTTGTACTGTTTGTCAAACATTTACAACGCACAAAAAGTGTGGGTCTTTCGGTTTTAGTGTGAGTATCGGTTTTCTCCTGCAGAACAGAGAATAATTGCTAAATGATGCATTATGAAAATGATCAGTTGGCCAGATAAGGAGTGACTCACACCCGGAATTTGGGCTCTATATTTAACCCATCCCAGTGTACACACAGCAGTGAACAAACACACCATGAACACACCACCTTCAACTCGATGGATCTGGGGATTGAACCAGCAATCTTCCGATCACATGTCGATCTCCTTATCCACCACACCACAACTATAAAACCCTATAAAACGGCCCAGCAATTTATTGAGTGAAGGGTGTTAACAGATCTTGGTAGGATAATCAGATATGTTAACAAAGTTTATAATTGAATGTAAAGTTACAAAGTAAGAATATAAAGCACAAGTAATGAACCTAGATGTTAAATCATATTTTCACTGCCTTTAAATAATAGGGGCGCCAATCAAGTGAGTCAATTTGATATGCAAACATAGTCCATTCTGAGCAAAGGATTACTGATTAATAAGTAACAAGTATCCTTTTCAGACAATACTATACAGGTTTATGCTATAAATGTCCACTATTTGTGTGTTTACAGTCAAATAGCACTTTTGAGGAGTTAGAGAGGCTTCGAAACATGGCTCGAGCCTGGGAGGAAGTGGCACCGCAGGTCTGGAGCTTCGTTCAGGAGAGTGTACAGATGAAGATGCTTCGGGTAAATCATGTCACTTAAACAATCCGTTTATTTGAGGATCATTATTTTAAAAAAAACTGTTGCATTATACTGTTTCTCAGGACACCATAAAAAATCCCACGGTGATGGATTATATTAACAAAGGCTTGCGCAGCACACCTTTCACTGGAAATCACATCCTCAACTTCCTGTACAACGGCTACGAGGAGGATAGAGCAGAGGACATGCCAAAGTTTGACTGGAGGAATATCTTCAACCTGACCAACCATGTCATTCGACTGATAAACCGATATGGCGAGGTATCAGATACTAGTTATTGAAAAGTTTTCAGCTTCTCAAACTGTATTAAAGTTGGTAATACAAAGTTCCTTCTAAACTTTTTTCCCTAAATGACTGATTCAGCAAATGTATTTGTACTTCAATAAAATGTCTATTTGCATTTCCTCTCAAGTTAACAGACTATTAACTGAAAATGATGAATTCATTTTAGAAGAAAAAAGAGAAGAAAATATATTTTAGTCAGGTTTTTGCATTTGAACTATCCAAACTATATAATCAAAGTGTAAAAAAATACATATTTGTCTATAAAATGTCTGTTCTTCTTAAGATGCAATTCTTAACAACAAAAATGAACAACATACATACAACCTTTTTTTTGCAAAAGAAATAGATGTAATGATGTACACAAAAAACAGACTTGTTTAGTTACACTTGCACAACATTTCTCATCAGATTAAACAGACACATCTGTTACTTCTTCATCTTTCAGGAATCAGTCTCAAACTAATCTCCACTCCATTAAATTAAATCATTTTCTGGTTTTAACTCTGTTGTTCAAGCGTTTAGTTCTTTGAGGGAAGTCCAGATCTGTTTAGAAGCAGAGAGTGAAAAGTGTGAACAGCGAGCGGTCACTCTTAGCCAGCTCATCCTCTCTGATGTCTAGTAGAACAAAGAAAAGCGTTTGATTTCTCCCAGAGAGAGCTCTTTAATAGAAATCCAGCAGCACTTGATATAGCCTGCACTGGTGAGAGCAGGACCTCTGCTATAAAAACGTGCTGCTTTGAGTTTTTGTCTCGGTTTCACTGTTTAGGAGAGACAGGCAAAGCAGGGAAATGAATCCAATTCGATACAGCCGTCAGTTTGCTATGGGCATAAAAAAACAGGAGTGAGCAGGATAATGCTTTTGAGAGCTTAAAAAAATTCCATCCATCATTTAACAAAAGAAAAACAGATTAGCACTGAATAATCAAACTGATGTCTGAGCCCGCATCAAGTGTTTTGTGTCATTTCCAGTTCTGATGCAGATTTAACAGAGTGAGTGGCATGGTCTGATGGAGAGCCCCATTGAAATCCCAAGAATGAAATCTCATTGGAATTTAAAGATTAGCTTTATTCATGAAGAGGGAATCACTGGGTTGATTTTGTGTTACATCAATTACATTAAACGTGATTGGTTGGCAGGTTTTTCTTAATTTCGAATAACTGCACAGATAGTCCAGGTTGGTTTGTTCATCTCATGGCATTGTGCACATTGGTAACTATAGCAACACTCATTAACAGCTGATCACTCTTATTGTACGAGCACTAGATCAAGAGCAATCATTGCTTGCTTTACTCAACTTATGCTAAATATATGAAAGTGTTGGCAATGGGATAACCAATGGTTAGGTGTGTACTATACAGTTTTAATGCACTTCACAGAGGCAACCACAGGTTTTTCGTTTCCACTTTGTGCATTAGGTATACCCCTAAACATGGATTATTTCTTGGTTGCAACACAGTTTTAATATATCAGGAAGAAAACTACTTTCATTAATGGTCTATCGTCTCTTTTTTCCTCTTCAGTGTCTAGTCCTGGACAAGTTCTCAGCCTTCTCCGATGAAGACCTGCTCACCCATCGAGCACTGCATATGCTGGGAGAAGGCAAGTTTTGGGCGGGACTTGTTTTTGTTAACATGTACTCCTGGACCACCAGAGTTCCCCCTCACATCAAATTCAAGATCCGCATGGACATTGATGTTGTAGAGCGCACCAACAAGATCAAAGACAGGTAAGACAGCAATTATTTGTTGTTTCTTAAGTCTTGATTTTTTTATTCATTCATTTGCTTATTCTGGGTTGATCAGATACTGGGATCCAGGGCCTAGAGCGGATCCCATGGATGATCTGAGGTACATCTGGGGAGGATTTGCGTACCTGCAGGATATGATAGAGCATGGGATAATCAAGACACACACAGGGAAGGAATGGCCGCTAGGAGTTTATCTGCAGCAGATGCCCTATCCCTGCTATGTGGATGATCTGTGAGTACACTTACAAGATTATCTGTTCATAGGTTACTTTTTATTTATAGCCTGTTTAACATAAAACCAGAGGAAGTCATTTATATCCAAATATTCAAGACACTATTGGATATTTGATTGTTTTGATTCTTTGAAACATCTCTTGTTTTGAGTGTTACTCATTGGGAATTCAAATGGTATTTTTTCTGTTTTGCACTGCCACTTTTACACAAACATGTAATTTAGGAGTTTCAAGCAATCTAAAATTCCTCTTTTGATGGAATTTCCGCAGGAAGGAAGTTATCCAACCATCTTGTATAAAAATATATAAAAATTTGCACTAAACACAACTTTTAGCTGAATGTGTTCATTCTTTTTTGTTTTCTCGCTGCAGGTTCATGCTGACTCTGAACCGCTGCTTCCCTATCTTCATGGTCCTGGCCTGGGTTTACTCCGTGTCCATGACAGTGAAGAGCATCGTGTTGGAGAAGGAGATGAGGCTGAAGGAGACTCTGAAAGCTATGGGCGTCACCAACCGAGTTCTCTGGTGTACTTGGTTCATTGATACATTCTGCATGATGGCTTCCAGTACAGCACTACTCACTTTTATAATTATGGTGAGAGATGGTGTCCCGGTCTTTTAAAGAGCGAGCTGCTATAATGGGTTTTTAAATGACATCTTATGTGATGTGAAACATAGCTTTAAGTTAAAACATAACTTTAGATTCCTTCAGTTTGAGGAACTGGAACCATATTTCAATCCTTGACCATGAATGCTGAATGCACTCACGACAACCCTCGAGCTGATGAGCTTGACTTAATTCTTGACTCTTTAATCAATCACTGGTAGTTTGATATTGTATTGATTACACGTGGCAATTTCTCTACACATGGTCAAAACTGGGAAAAATAGATTTCATTTAATAGCTTCATAAGCTGCTCCAGTTGCATCACTTGGGAATTAAATCAATATTTAATTTCATTAAATACATATTATAAGAAAACGATAGCTTTTCCTGAACTGTTGTTAGAGACCTCCAAAATCAAATAAAGAACCTTTTAAAATTACAAACATTTTCATTAACTCTGAGCAAAAAAGAAGAAACATATTATTAAGAAATCTATTTTCAGTTTTCATTCTGTCTTATACTGACCACTAGTGGTCGTTATGATTTGATGCACTGATTTACTCCTGTTGAAGTTTAATTCCCGAAATGTACATTTTTATATTGCCCAGTTGTATCAGAATGAGTTGTGTTACATGACTGAACCATGTCTGGATGGAAGACCCAACATCCCTCTGATGTAGACCCAAATATCAAACACAAAATGTAGTGCCTGTCCCATGTTATCTCTGTCACAATACAAATGATACATGCTCTACCAGACTTTGATCATATTTGGCCAACATAACTTATGCCAGTGCATGCAGATAAATGTCTTATTTGCCAAAGATAAGTACTTCTAAATGTTTTTTTTTATTATATCACTTTCCTTTTCTCTAAACGGATAATAATTAGTCTATGGCCAAATGCACATTGCACAGATTGCAAAGAAAAATTTAACTATTTCCTCCTATTTTGTTTATAGGGAGGAAAAGTGTTGAACTACAGCAATCCCATCATCCTCTTCCTCTTCCTGCTCACGTTCACCACAGCAACCATCATGCAGTGCTTCCTCATGAGTGTGTTTTTTAACAAGGCAAACCTGGCAGCCGCTTGCAGTGGCATTATTTACTTCACTCTGTACCTGCCACACGTCGTCTGCTTCGCCTGGCAGGACCTCATCACTACAGACATGAAAATCATGGCGGTATAGCAAATGACTACACTCCTGTATCAAAATAAGTGTGAAAAAGCAAAATATTAAAATAAATGAAGGAAATAGGCCACAAAAGAAAACCTGAACCTAAAAGGCATTAATTAATATTGTTTGCAAGTAGAAACACCTACTTATATGGGTATGTATTGTCACAGGTTACACATGTAATGAAAATAAAATTAAATAACTTTGATAAACTTATGACTTTGACTTTGATAACTTATGTAAATTCAAGTCACACAAAGCGTTTTGCTTTTAACCAGACAATTGTAAAAAAACGATGGTTTGCGTGACAATTGGTTAGCATATGACTTTTCTCCCTCAGTAGATTCCTGAATAAGATGTCATGGTATTTATTTATTTATTTTTAAATAAGACTTAACAACTGATCTGGAGAAAAAAACTAGCTAAATCTTAATTGATTAAGCTGAGCAAGAACTTAACATTCTATTTAACATTATTTTTTTTAGTTCTGTGCTAATCCTGGAGATTCTGACAGTAATGGATCTCAATAAACATAGGAATGCTATTAAAAATATTTTATAGATCTAATAAAAACCTACATATTATTTAAAACTTTATTATTTAATCGATACAATTTTTACAGCAAATCTCATTTTTGTTTTCTTTCTCCAACATTCTAAATGGTTTCATCCACAGAGTTTGATGTCCCAGGTGGCATTTGGCTTTGGAACAGAGTACCTCTCTCGTTATGAGGAGCAGGGACTCGGGTTGCAGTGGGATAACATCCAGACGAGTCTTCTGGAGGGAGACGAGTTCTCCTTCCTCATCTCCATCATCATGATGGCAGTGGATACAGTTCTTTATGCTACTTTAGCATGGTACCTAGATAATGTCTTCCCAGGTAAACTATAGTCAGATGATTACAAAACTAACAAATGGATCAATTATATCATCATTATACCTGTTCCTATCATCAGGACAGTATGGAATTGGACGGCCTTGGTACTTTCCAATGCAGCCTTCTTATTGGTTAAACCAACCAGAACCTCTAAAACAAGGTGAGAGGCTTTCAACTATAAATTGTTACATCCAAAAGTGAAGATGTATCAGTGTGATTGGTTTGATTTGTTGATTTCTTGTGGAAACCCACTTGTAGGAAAGTCTCCATTTCATAATTTGGTGAACCAGACTGAAAACCACCTCAAGGACCACACAGCACCCAAAACAGCTCCAGAGCCACCTGGATCCTGCAAACATGGAGACATTCGGGAGAAACTGGGGATGGAGAAAGAATTCAAGGGACTTCAGGAAGAGGAGATCGACAAGAGCATGGCCACTGACTCATCGGGTGGGTGTAAATCTTACTGTAAAAAAAACTGTTATTTCCCTTTATTTTGAAGCATTCTCTTTTAAATAATAATAAAACACGCATATGACACACAAAAAAGCTTCACCGTGGGCTGTGTTTTTCAGTCAAATTAAGGTTATAACACAAATAACTGAAATTGTCAAAATGTGAAGAGCTATCTAAACAGTAGTCAGAAAAACATGTTATTGTGTAACATAATTAGAATTTTTTTAAAGGCTGAACATTTGTTTGTTCATGTGTGGAAGATAAAAGTCAAATTGCATTCTGCAAGTTCTCACAAAAAATCCAAGAATTGTCGTGGTTTGCATCCAAACGAAAATCCTTCCTTTGGGACTCATTTTGTCTCATTCAATGTAGACTTCATAAAAAAAATACAAATTATCCAATTCAATTTGCTAGCTAAATGTATTTCCATACTGAACAAACCCAGCTCAAAATGCTCTAATTTTAGCCTGACTCGCTTGTTTTGCTTGTACATTTTAAACTTGATGATGATTACTTCATTAGCACAACCAAAGAGAGCTTTCGTTTGTATGTTTCTAGGGAATAAATGTATTCTAGAGGTTTTTTTTGGTTATTTGTAAAGAAACATTAGAGCAAACAGAGAGGTGGGTTTTTCCTCTTACTCCTGGAAAGGGTCCCATCAGATAGACTCAAAGACTCACCAGGCTTATCTGCTTGACTAGAGCACAGGCATCCAGCAGGTTTCTTTGCTTTGAACTGAGCGAGCCCTATGGGAGTAGGGTAATTACGGGAGTCTTATTCGCGCTGGTGTTCTCTGTCAGCACTCTGTCCGTTCTAGAGTACTGTATGAGGTGGCACCAGACATGTGCATGAGAATATATGTATGCTACGGCTCTGTGTGGGAACTTATCGTCCTTGTGTTTGTTTGAAAACAGCATTCCAATCTCTGGACCAATGTCTGTCTGGTTAATTTATAACCTGGAAGTGTCTTTATGGATTAGGTTGAAACGTTGTCTGAGAATGAAAAAGTTAATTGGTTTTTTAAAGACAGTAGATTCCATCATATGTAATCTTAAGACAATTAACAGTTAATACCAAACATTTTTAGTCGACTCATTTTTTTTTCATTAAAGAGCCATTGGTGGAAGTAATCTTTTACATAGAGTTCACATTTTTGGTGTTTTTACGTTGACTGGATTAAAACGAATATGTTCAGTCAACAATTCTGCATATTTTGCATGAAACAAGATGTTGAACACTTCAGGTGATTTATTGTGAATTGATTTGAACAATTGATTTTAAAGTTCAGACACTAAAAATAAAAATACAAAAATTCCCATAGATTTGATCGTAGCAATTTTTATCATTGATTAATTTGAAGAAGCTTCCAACATTTTGCACTACTGTATATTGTATTTATAGATAATATGTATATGACATTTTTTATTTTATAGTTAAATACATTGAATTTTTTTCCTCTTGTATTGTCTATGCAACACTAAAACATCTAGAATGCTTCTCCTCAGGGAGGCTGTTTTTTGAGCCGGAGCCTTCTGGTTTGATTTCTGGAGTGTGTGTGGAGAACTTGTATAAGGTGTTCAGCAGTGGCTCCAGACCTGCTGTGGATGGACTAAGTATTAACTTCTTTGAGGGTCAGATCACTGCTTTTCTCGGACACAATGGTGCTGGAAAAACCACTACCATGTAAATACCCAATGCCCTTTTAATGAACACGTATACATACATTAGGTATATGTCATGCCATACTATGTTTTTTCTTCTATACTCAAGGTCTATTCTTACTGGAATGTTCCCTCCGACATCCGGTACAGCCTATATTTATGGGAAAAATATCAGAACTGACATGGATGCCATTAGAACGTCTCTAGGAACATGCCCTCAGCACAACGTCATCTTTCACCAGTTCGTAACCACAAACTCTTTCTGTTTAGAATCTGTTCAGACACCTGCTGAAGTGAAGTAGGAAACAACAGTGTAAACATTGTATCTGAAAGATCAATTTATGATATAATCTTTGCTAACAATTTGCTAATTAATTTTAGAAGCTTGCCATAAAATCAACCATGTTAAAATTTCAAATCATATTAGCATCACGCTAATCAAGCCAGAGGTGCAAAATTTAATACAAACTATGTGTTAGCCTTAGAATGTTGCTAGTATATGATATTGCATTTTTACTAATCCTTGCTTGCAATTTACTAGCTTTTCTATTCTTACTATTCGAAAACAATTAACCATTTTGGCGAAAAGCTCTTAAATCATATTAGCATCATGCTAATCAAGCCAGAGGTGCAAACTTTGATACAAACCACATATTTTGCCAATTAACCATGTCGAAAGGCTATTAAATCAAACCATGGCAGCAAATATGAAATTGATATAATGATTGATGTTTTTTTACCTAAGTATTGCTTACTTATGCTAGCTACTGTAATGTTTAAGTACTACGTTAGAAACATGTTAGTATTAGAAATATATTAAAACACTTTATGTGCTCAAAGTGTTTGTAAAATAAATTGTCTGCTATTTAATTCTATTCAATCAAAGTCTATCCATATAACTTTTTTTATGATCTGCGCTCTCTCTATTCATTTGCAGCATGACAGTAGCCGAGCACATCTTGTTTTACTCTCTGCTGAAGGGTCGACCATTACCCGAAGCGCAGCTCGAAGTGGAAAACATGCTGGAAGATCTTGGTCTTCCACATAAGAGGAATGAGGAGGCACAAAACCTTTCAGGTTGATGAATACAGGAGTGTTTCTTTTTTCTATATAAAACAATAGCATGAAGAGCTTTTTAAAAATGTACCTTTTATTAATCTCAACAAAATAAAAGTTTTTTTTATATATATATATATATACAATAAGGTGGGATGCAAAGAAAACTGTCTGTCGCCATGGCTTTTGTTGGAGATGCTAAAGTGGTGTTTTTGGACGAGCCCACATCGGGAGTGGATCCATACTCTAGACGCTCCATCTGGGACCTTTTGCTCAAATACCGTGCTGGTAAACAATCCAATTCGATGTGCTCATCCATTTTAAAACTCATCTTCTCTGCAAAGTTAGAATCTCTCTGTGTGTTTGTTGTTTAGGGCGTACTGTGATTCTGTCCACGCACCACATGGATGAAGCTGATTTGCTGAGTGACCGCGTGGCCATCATCTCTCAGGGCCGTTTGTACTGCTGCGGCTCTCCGCTCTTCCTCAAAAACTGTCTGGGCGCAGGCTTCTACCTCACGTTGGTGCGACGCATCAAGGAGCTGCCGACAACTGATCGGAAGGAGGTGAGGACTGCAACAAGAACATCATATTACTCATCATATCATATCATATTACATCATATCTTTGAGCTTACTAAAAATTTTGATTAAACATTAAACCTAAAAACCTGCTGAATTCAGTTAATTTTCTCGTCTCTATAATGTAGAGTAATGTTTCATGAGTTTCTGAGTTTACAATTTTTCTCTTGGTTCAACGATATCTATGGACAAAAATGATCAAGCAAGTTAGCCTTATGTCAAATACATCTGAGCTTTTGTTTTTGCTTCAGTAAAATTTCCCTCAAATTATAGACAGTTTTCTCTAATGTTGAATGTTTTATGCATTAAAAAACTTAAAAGCAACCTCTCTTTTATTCAACTTAAAATGAAAAAGATTATATGTTTTTAGAAGGCTTAATTCAATAAAATATACCTCGGAAATGTAAATAATAACATTTTTACAGTTTGATCTCCTTTTTTTAAAAACAAGAAAATATATTAAAATAATACAGTATTGAAGAAGTTAAAGGGGATTATTCGTCTCTTATTTGAAATAGTTTACAATAGAGAATCTGTCCTACTGTACTTTGTCCTTTTTTTTTGAGGAAATGGTTGAAAGTGAAGTGAAAGTAAAAGTGAGCCGTTGTCCAGATATGGAGTACCCCATACCATAACTCACACCTTCTCACAGTTCTGTAAAGCATACTACATTTGTATAGACATTTTAATTTCCAAAGAGTTTTGTAATGGTAAATAAAAATTGTCCATATTTACATACATACATCAATTGTTCACACCTACACACCAAAGATCGAAAAAGAACGGAGGAACTAAGAGAAAGAAGAGAAAAAGAGGGGGTAGTCAGTAGAAAGCTACTGTAGCTAGTGACCTGCAATAATCAGCAAGGTGGCCCAATCTTAGTTCATCCTTTTATTTTGAAATGTACTTTTCAAGCTTAAGAAATAGTAAAACATCCCAAAAATATTGTTAGATCAGTGGAGCTTTGGGAGATATATAAGATATATAAGCAATTAGTCATATAAAAGCTAACGTTTGAATGAGAGCTACCCTTCAACCGAGTGTTGACAGGGAGCACAAAAATGGTTAAAAAAAGATTTAGCTCAACTTAAATAATTAGATGAAAACCTCCATATGTAGAATCATCCATTTTTTGTATAAATGTTTGTATAAAAAGTTGTACAAATTCATCTTAAAGAGATGATCATTCAATAAGATGAATGTTCTGTAGCACTCAATTATTCCAGAATTGTATTGGCATCTTTAAATCATACAGTGTACTGTTTTAACTGTTTTTTTTTTGGATGAGCTTTTAACATTAGTGTAAACCACCTCATATCAAGTTTATTTTTTTGCTAGGGTGAGTGTGACTGCACTGAAGACTGTTCCTGTAAGTGTTCCATCTGCACAAAAATCAAAGAGAGCGAGACTGAGCAGTCCAGAGTGTCTGAGAGAAAGATGGAAGGTAACATGTTTGTTCCGAAAATGAAATGAAGTAAAACGAAGTGTTTGAATGAAGTGCTCCACACCTATAGGTGACATTGAGAGCATCACGGCACTGGTGCACCATCACGTTCCTGAGGCTCGGCTGATCGAGGTCATCGGACAGGAACTGACCTTTCTGCTACCCAGCCGAGGTTTCAAACACCGCTCCTATGCTAGTCTTTTCAGAGAGCTGGAGGAGACCCTGGGAGACATGGGCCTGAGCAGCTTCGGAGTGTCAGACACATCATTAGAAGAGGTCTGTCCTTCACAAGAGCGGTTTTAAAATTGATTCACTCATCATGTTATATTTTATTTATTGGTGGCTTGCGTTTCATCATTATTTGTTTTAATAATTTCATCCTGATTTTACTATTGTGGCCTAGATATTTCTAAAAGTAACTTCTGATGGAGAGGCTGCTCACATCAATACTTCATCAGGTGAGATTTAAGTCTGTCATCTTTATGTTGTACCTGCTACATGTTGTGATCTGAATTGTCTGTTAGGATTGTAATGTGTCTTTGTGGTTGAACCCCTTAGCATTCAGAAATTTGCAGCAGAAATCTCTTGCGAGTCTCTACAGAGACACAATAACAGTGAATATAAAAGAAGGTGATGGCAAACTTGGCTTGTTAGATTTAAGATGCTTAAGATGCTGCAAAGAGTTAAAGGGCACACAAGAGATATTCTTCCTGGCTAGAAGCAATGCTAAGCAGTGCATAGTATTGGTGAACCCCTTTGTTTACTACTGAAGCTCTAAAGGAATTTAAATTGTTGTGTTTATTTCATTTAGCAACTCTGCAAATTACTCTAGCAACCAGATAGCAGCACCCTAGCAACCACAATTTAGCTCTCCAACTAAATCGTGAACTTATACCACATTATATACATTTTCTATTTAAAAATGGATAGTTTATTTGGAAAACATTTTTTAAAAGTAAAAAAAAAAAAGGTTTTATGTCTTTTAAGTTATACAATTATAGTTGATTATACAATTATAGTTGATACTCTTGTCTGTTTTCATTTTTGATTTCTTGTACAATTTTGTCTGTATAACATTTCTTTTTTGTTTCTTTCTTACAAAAAATATATATAGTTGTACACCACCTGTTTTTATTATTTGTAATTTTTTATATTTTATATTTTAAGTTTTACAAGTTTGAAAGTCATGAGCACTTTAAAAACATACAGTTGACCGAAAATATTCAGATCTGAAATCAGATCTCATATAATGTAAGAGAATTAGTTTGACCCTCTACTGTGTTTGAACAGTCACCAACAGATCTGAGCCGGTCTATAAATCTAATAGATAGTTTGTTTTAAGAGAAATAAAGAACAGAGACAACATTTGAATAGCTTCATTAGTTTTTACAAATCTCCTTTTTGTACTTTTTTTAGAACTAAGTGAAGTTTACTAACAAAGTTTTGTGAGTAGCACGCGCAGACAATTAGTGCTGGCTGATCTACCTATTATGCTTGGAGTCCTCCCTTTATAATCAGTTTCTCTGATGATAAACAGTAAAAAAAAAACTCCTCCAACCCTTTGCCATGCTTTTTAAAGGGTGGGTCTTCGGGCTTTGGTTCCTCCAGAACCCGAAACCCTCCTTTGGACAGCTCGTCTGGTATGCGTTTATACAAGCGTTTATATACGCGTTTATACACGCCAACTCTACTTGCGCTACTGAGACCTTATGCAAATGCTGCTTCATGAAAATGAGTTGGCTCTATAAATAACTCTAACTGTGTTTGATACTGTGTTGTACAGATGCAGACAGGCCGGTGCATGCTAACGGTCTATTAAACTCTACAAGTTTAACAAACAAAGAGGGCCGAGGATCTCGACAGGTGAAAGGAATCTTTCTGACAATAAAGCAGTTTTTCGCTCTGCTCATTAAGAGATTTCATCACACCACTCGCTCTGGCAAAGACTTCCTCGCCCAGGTAAGAATTGTAGATTTGGTTTAGAAACCTATGACCCTAATACAACAACACTTCTCTCTCGGTTTTAAATGAGAAATTTAAATTTCTCCTCCAGATTGTGCTGCCTGCTAGTTTTGTCCTAATTTCTCTGATGTTCACGCTGATTGTTCCTCCGTTTGGTGAATACCCAAGTCTAACGCTAAGCCCATGGATGTACGACCGACAGTTTACTTTCTTCAGGTATTTATCTAGTCTTTACTCAATTGTGCAGTTTGTGTCCAGTATTTGGTATGTTTATATTGTTTTTTCCAGTAACGAAAAGATGCAAAGTCCAGCAATGAGATACTTTGGGGAGGTTCTTCTAAACAGACCTGGATTTGGGACTCGATGTATGGTTGACGAGCCTTTAGAGTAAGTGGATGTGTGAGTTTGTGATTTGAAATTTGAAGTGGTGACAATTCGGATGAGAAGTGGTAAGGATGAGTAACTGAGAACTATGGGAAATTGAGTTTTGATGAATGATTTTACAGCTGCTCAAAGTTACACAATATTCGATGGACAAAGTCAATATTGCATTGTTAGCTACCAAATACTATACCAGTCTCTCTTTAGCCAGTTAACTTTGAACCATTTCCCACAGAGAATACCCATGTAACAACATAACCACAGAGTGGGAGATGTCCCTGGTGAGCCCAATGCTTATCGAGATGCTTGAGAATCCACAGTGGACAGATATCCACCCGTCACCCAGTTGCCAGTGCAGCACTCCCAACAAACTCACCATGTTACCTGTGTGCCCAGAAGGCGCTGGTGGACTCCCACCTCCACAGGTTTGTGCACTGCCTATGGATATGACACGATGCAAACTGTAGCTTGGTAAACATAATGATGCACTTCCCTCAATTCAGAGGATTCAATCAACCGGTGATGTTCTGATGGACCTGACTGGCAGGAACATCTCTGATTATTTGGTCAAGACATACCCAAGCTTAATACGTACAAGGTATAGACTGGCACATTGAGGCAATTATTAACTAGCCTTTCAAGGAATTCATCTTCTGTTTTTGTTTTACAGCCTGAAGAGCAAATATTGGGTGAATGAACAAAGGTATTCCCTTCTGAAACAGCAAACAGAACAGCAATCACTCCCTCTGGTGGACACTTTTCCTCAGACCTGAATTAGTTTTCAAGTAACAGAAAAATAAGTAGGGCATAAACATGAACAATACAAAAAAGACATTCCTATCACATCTACATAACACCTTTGGTACATCTTAGTGTTGTCTTTTGCTCATTGGGATATTTGGAAACAAGCGTTAAACTGAGTGAAGTATTATGGAATTAAAAAACATGATTAAATGTTATCCATTGTAATGGATGTATGGTTTGAAGTGGTAAGGTTGACATTTAGAAGACATTTAGACCTTTAGGGATCGAAATATAGGGAAGAATCAGAATATTTTTTTTTCAACAGGCAAACAAAGATAATGTTTGGATCCTCCGATCGGATCACTTGTTTGTGACTTGTGGAGATTCTAATGTGCAGCAATCCAAATTCCTCCTGGAAGGGGCATTCAGTGACAGCAAAATAGTTTAACCTCAACAAGTTTGTTGTTGATTTGAAATAGCCAGAAAAGTGATGTTGAAAATTTGAAAACTCCTATGACATCTATATATAAAATCTTTTGGTTGATCTTATTGACATCATTATTGGGAAATAAAATATCTGTGACAATTTTGAATTCATTCATATACGACTGCAGATAAAATAAAATATATAAGGTATAAAATACCTTCTTCAGTTTTTCCCTTTTATCTTAAGCTGCTGCTATAATGAAAAAAATCTGCGGCTTTATATTGTAAGATGTAATAAATGTAATATTATTGAAGATGCAAAAGTTTATTTTTTACATAAAGGATTGAGTAGTCTATTAGTTTTGTTGTTATTTAAGGACTTGTAATTAGGATCTATAAAATCACTGTAAACATTTTTATGTCTTACTCTGAAAATATCAATAGTAACAATGAATATTATAATATTTATTTTGCACAACTCCATTAAATATGAAATGTATATTATTTTATAGCTTTCACAGATTTTTTTTTTTTACAGATGTGGTCAGATTCCCAGCAGAAATTACTCTTCTATAGTAAAAAAATGTAGCGAATTTGAATGCTTATGTGTTTGGGGTTCTGATTTTTACCAAATTTTGCTAAACCAGTACGAGCCCAAGTAGTCCCATCTGGTCCTGTGAGGAATAATGCTTTTATTTGCTTTCATCATAATGCTGAAATGCTTTAATTTTAGATATGGTGGCATTTCAGTTGGAGGGCATCTTCCAGTTCTCAATGTGGATCCTAAAACCATCCAGAAGGTGGCTTCTCAAATTGGACATCTTTTTAATGTATCAGGGGTAAATAATAATTTTTTTTCACTACTTTCCATTAATTCAAACAAAACCATAGTTTTTTTTTTTAACTCTGTAGCTACTATCGTAGCTGTATTTTAAATTACATTTTACAATAATTTTTTGTCCAAATAAAGTTTTCTGTAGATGTTTTATACACAGGGTGATTCAAAATGAATAAGACAACTTTTTAAACAGAGAACTCCGTCTATCTTCAGTTTAAGGAAGCTCTGAAGTTTAATTTGGTTGAAAAAAAAACATGTTTTTTTTTTACTCTTCGCATTGATTAATTTCCCAAGGTTCCATATTTTTTCTTTGATTAAATACAAGTTTTCAACATTGTGGTATTATATTTTATATAATCATCTTGTATTTTATACACCTAAAATATGTAGACAAACAGTTAAAATTCCTCGAAATTTGTCTAATTAGTTTTTTTACTTAATATGCTGTAATAAGATTTTACATTTAAAATTGTGTTTTTGAAAACTACATTATTTCATTTAACTGCTTAATGCATAAGCAGTATACGGTTTACTTTATTTTTTAACATCTTTTAAAAAGTAAAGACTGAAAGATGAATTCAATAAAATGTACCAGCATTTATTTTATTAAGCTTCTTACGTCACAAAAAAGTACAAAATCAGATCATTTTCATATTGATGAAATGTATGAAAATCTACAAACTTAAAATATCTTTTTATCTCTTTATTACTATAATTTAACCTTTAAAAACCTGTTTTCGTGAACTGATTTTCATCTTATATTGCAGTAACTTGCGCTTTATTTACAGGGCAAATACTCAAAGCTAGCTCTGGAGGAGGTTGGTACTTTTTTGAGGTATATGGAGACTGAAAACAACGTCAAGGTGAAATATCTTTGGCTTAACTCCCGGTCACACTTTGCTGAGCTTGTCTTATTTCAGATAAACAACCAATCTGTTATCTTCTCAAGGTGTGGTTCAATAACAAAGGCTGGCATGCTATGGTGGCCTTCATGAACGTGGCCAATAACGCCATCCTTCGAGCCAACTTGCCTCCTGGTGTCGATTTGAATGAGTACGGCATCACAGCCATCAATCATCCACTAAACCTGACTAAAGAACAGCTGTCCGAGGTCACCGTGTGAGTCTAACACTGACAAATCTTCCTTCAAGACTTGCAAATTTGATTTTATGCACTTCAAATATCTGTCTACTTTTATCGTTTCAGACTGACCACTTCAGTTGATGCAGTGGTTGGCATTAATGTGATCTTCGCCTTGTCCTTCGTGCCAGCCAGTTTTGTGCTGTATCTGATCCAAGAGAGAGTGACGCAGGCCAAACACTTGCAGTTTGTGAGCGGGGTTAGTCCTTTGGTATACTGGACTGCTAACTTCTTCTGGGACATGGTATGAAGACAGTAGCATCATTCAAAAACAGACCATGTTTTACTTCTTTTGCTTGTTTTCTACAAAAACTACAAAGCTATTAGCTTCAGGTCAGCTTAGGATGCCTTAAGGGAAGCGTGCCTTTAGTTATGCTGTGACATGTGCAGGGAGCACAGAGCGGATTCATTGAATGCATTTAAGCCTCTTGTGAACACAAAACATAATGAATTTGTTACAGACCGACAATAGTTTTAATGTCGGGATTTAGGTTTGAATGTATTTTATTGAAATGTATTACATTATTTACAGTAATGATGAAAGACATGTGTTTGCAGAGGCCTAAAGTTTGTCCGGTTAAAAAAAAAACATTACAAATTGATAAATACATAAAAAAAAATTTATATGCAACTTAAAAATGAATTTCATTTACTTTTATAGGATTGTTATCTAATAGGATTGATATTTAATGGTAAATTGTATTAGTTTTTCACTGTTTATTCACATATTACCTTTTTAAAAATTAGTATACATATGCTTGTAAAGTTTCTGAAATTGGTAATTGAATAATATTCATGCATAGTTTACTCAAAAATGTACAGTCATGTCCAAAATAGCATAGTAGATTGTAGAAACTCATTTTTTATTTTAAGGCACTGTCCACAAATTATTTAGAATTTTTTTAGAAATACTGAGTACAACATAGTCATGTACAGAATCTGGAGTGCGGTATTTTGTAATTTTAGAACCCATGTAAAAATTGTACAGACTCAATTTTTCTATTATGTTTTCTGTTTAATTATTTCTCAACTATATATTTAGATTACAAATTACTTTTCAGGTGGGTATAGAGAAAATTAACTACAATTTCAAGTTAATTGTCTACATTTTGTACACATTAAGAGAAACATCGTTCCAGAGACATTCTTCTGAACTTCCAGAGACATTCTTACATTTTCATATGGTTTACCCTGGAGCGTGTTCACGTCAAAATGCCATTGGTGCATTTAAAGAGCATCATTTAAAGAGCCCCAAGGGTTGTGTCAATTTTCAGGTTAATGCTAAAATGTTGTGCGTTTCTTTTACTAAACTTGAGATAGAACAGATAAAGCTGACTTGATGGCACTGAAAGAAAAGGCAGGTAAAAAAAATATTTTAATGGTGAAAGTAATCTAATACAATTCCATATTTGAAATATGCATGGCAACCCATGGTAGGGGCCTATAAAAAAATAGTGGGCCCAAGGCAAGTCTGTCCCTTGTCGTGTTGACAAAAAACTTGTCAAATAACACGTGTGACTGTTTCCCACACTCTGACATGGCCTGCTGTTAACACAGCTTTTTAAAGGAAGTGAAAACTCTCTTGTGCAGCCAACCTATATCAGCTGCATCTTGTCTCTTCAATTTAGAATTCTAATTATGTTAAGTTATGAAGTTATGTTAATGAGAAGTGTGGATCAGGCCAGCACATCTTGCTGGAACTAGTAAACCACTCAGAAGCTTCTACTTTTCTACTACTTTTTACCTACTTTGTAAGTGAAAGTGAAAGTGATCAGTTGGCCAGATAGGTCACCCATACACGGAATTGGAATTTGTGCTCTGCATTTAACCCATACCAGTGTACACACACAGCAGTTAACAAACACACCGTGAGCAGTGAGCAGTCATGGCTGCGGCGCCTGGGGAGAGGACGGGGGTGCTTGCTCAAGGGCAACACAGTTGTGGTTGTTGAAGATTGAAGATCTTCACACCACCTTCAACTTGGTGGATCTGGGGATCGAACCAGCGACCTTCCGATCACAAGTCGATCTCCGTACCCACCAGACCACAACTTTTAAACTTTGTCAATCTTGCTCAAAGTTTAGGTATAGAGATATCAGTTAGATCATCTGTGGTTTGAATTCTGTTAGAAGGATGAGCCAAGCTCAGGCGATATTAGCAGACACAGACACAAGTTTTGAATAATTTGATATCTGTTAATTTCATCCAAAATGAGGACTTCATACCCTCGACCAACAGAAACATATTAAGATACAATTTATGAGTTGCAGTAAATGGCCTGTACTTTCGCAAGTTCTCCAGAAAGGCTCTTTGTTTTTATAGACTCAAAGTGTATTTTAGGGACATTTGGAGCCATGCTAAAGATGGGTCATCAGCAAAAAAAGATACAAAAAAGTCAGGGTTTATATATATATATATATATATATATATATATATATATATATATATATATATATATATATATATATATATATATATATATATATCGATTTCCAAATAATTATTTGAATTACTTCTACAATAATAAACAATATATTGCATAGCAAATATTACATTGACAGATTGTAGTTTATAAAAGAACACAAGGTATTTTTCTTATAAACACACAAAAAGCCATCTGGAAAAAGCAATTTTCTGTCTGTGAGGCAGTGCTGCTGACCTGAGTAATATACACAGAATATATATATATTACATAAAGTGCATCAACTCTGCAGTATTTCTTGGGGTTGTCTAAAAAGGTTTCTTGCCCTGTCTTTCCAGATAAACTACGCTATCAGTGCAGCGATGGTTGTGGGGATTTTTATTGCATTTGACAAAAAATGCTACACTTCACCTGGCAACCTGCAAGCTCTGATAGCTCTGCTGATGCTTTATGGGTAATGTTATCTTTCTTGGATCCTCCTTCATTTTTCAAACGGTTTTATTTTATTTTTAAAATAAATCCTAACATGGTTAAAAGATTTAGTTGTTTTCCTGTTGTACGTCACTTAGGTGGTCGGTGACTCCAATGATGTATCCGATGTCATACGTGTTTAACGTGCCAAGCACAGCATACGTCTCTCTGTCCTGCATCAACCTCTTCATCGGGATCAATAGCAGTGCCATAACCTTTATCTTGGATCTGTTTGACAGTACAGAGGCAAAAATACCATTTTTATGCTAGGATATTCTTCCTGTTTCTGCACTTGAATGAAAAGCCAATGTTAATGCTCTATTTATATTCCCAGACTCTGTATAAGTGTAACCAGGTGCTGAAGAAGGCTCTGCTTGTGTTTCCTCACTTCTGTTTGGGCCGTGGACTCATCGACATGGCGATGAACCAGGCTGTGATGGATGTGTATGCACGCTTCGGTGAGTGCTGTTCTTGTTTCTGTTTCTCTGTCCGTTCAGTCTGTCATAAAGAGACAACCATCAACAATGCTCTAACACAAGTGTCAAAACAAGTGGTGAATAGCATTGAGTGTGTGTATGTATATGTATGTATATATTTATTTATTCATTTATTTATATATTTACATTCATATTATATTTGTTTTTCATTTCTGTTTAGCATCTTAACAATGCAAATACTCACAGAACATATACAAATAGTAGGTTCCGTTTTTGAAGACAAAAAAAGGCATTGGGAAAAGGGGCATTGATATTTTGTGGCCCCCATATATCATTCAGAAGTTACTTATATCTTTATTGAATACAGTATTGAATCAAAAGAATTTTTTTTGATAGGGAAAACTCAAGTGCTTAGCTACTAGTTACTTGTGATCTTAATAAAATGAAACAACTATAGTGGAAAACACACAAATAACCAAAATACTCAAAAAGAGAAGTTAATGCTTTTTAACAGTTTCATAAAAAAATGGGAGGATTTTTTCTATTATGGTTAAATTCAGAAATAATTAGCAACTCAAGGCCCTGGGTAGATTATCATAATTTATGTTTTGCGTTAATAAAAAAAGAAAGGAAAATTAAGTAGTCAGAAGTATACATACTTATATATGCTATATACCTTATGAAGATAGACAACATGTCGTTATGTTGGTAAATCTTTGATTTCCATTTGTGTCTCAGGGGAAGACTACAGTTTGGATCCATTCAGCTGGGACTTTGTGGGAGAAAATGTGACTTTCATGGCTATAGAGGGGTTTGTCTATTTCATCCTGAACATTTTGATACAATACAAGTTCTTCCTGGATCACTGGTGAGACCAAATTGTACAAGTTATATTTAAAGTTCCAGATTTATTTCCATATGTCTGATATGGAAAATATGATCTTCAAAAGGATGGGAGATTTTAAGAAACCCCCAGTAGCAGATGAAGATGTGGATGTGGCAAAGGAAAGAGATAGGATTTACAAAGGAGGAAACTCTAATGACATTCTCCAGATTAAAGATCTGTCAAAGGTAAGGCAGATTTATTCAGATTGTGATGTATCAAATAGTGTAAAATTCTCCTTTCTTCTCTCTGCAGACATACACGGGAACAGTCAGACCTGCGGTGGACAGGATATGTATTGGAGTGTCACCAGGGGAGGTGACTAATAGAGATGTTGAATGCTGCTGTATATTTTGTGTGAGCACAGTTCTGAGGCCTTAATAAACGTTCTTGTTTTCTCTTTAAGTGCTTTGGACTTCTGGGAGTGAATGGTGCTGGGAAAACAACCACGTTCAAAATGCTGACAGGAGACATCGATGTGACTTCTGGAGAAGCTGCAGTGTCTGGTTACAGGTTTGTAGAATTCTTTTTAATCAGACTGCTTTTTAATAAGTTATGATTTTGAAGATGCGGCCTTTGGCGGCATGGTAGTATAGACACTGTGACTGAATGGTTGAAATATCACTATGTGAGCTATGTTTTTTTCTACTTAAATCTACTTTTATATTCACTAAAGCTTTTTTTATGTTAAAGGCACTATATTTCATGTTTAATTCAATCACTTTTGAAATCCTTTTGTATTGTGAGATACGCCTCAAACTGTTTTTACTTTAAAAGTCTATTGCATACTTTATTTGAAAGCTTGTGATGGTTTATAAAACTAGAGGGTCAGCTTTACATTAATAAAATCCCAGAAGGAGTCACAGTTGTTCAATGTATAATTGAAGAACAATGTATACTTGAAGGTGTGGTGTCTGACAAACCGGTAGCCAATCAACATGGCTTTATGAGTGTAGTGGGTTTATGAGTGTAGCTAAGAGAGAAAGGTTCTGAGCACAAGATTGGTCTAGGGTCATGTTGGTTTTTGGGATTTAATTGTTACGCTTTTTCACAATCCTACTTCAACATCAGGATAATTGTGCAAATTCATTTAACTGATTTTTTTTAAGGTGCGAAAAAATATTTGAACAAGGAAAATATCTCAAAGTCTGTTAATTCTACAGCAGTTTTAAACACGGTTAAGCAAACATCAATCGGTTTTAAAAGCACTTTGCAGAGGTTTTTCACCTCCACTTCGTGTGTTTAAAACTGAATAAGGCACACTTAACTGTTGTATATTCCTTGTGTGTACATTGTAGAAATTAAAACTTGTAAGTAATATATTCAATGTAAAAAAAACATTGTCTGCCATTAATATCTTTCTGATTTTCTTTTTAACCCTTTAGCATCCTGACCAACATCCTGGATGTGCACCAGAACATGGGATACTGCCCTCAGTTTGATGCCATAGATGATCTTCTAACAGGACGAGAGCATTTACACTTGTACGCTCGCCTCAGAGGAGTCCCAGAATCTGAGATCAGCCGAGTGAGAGATGTTCCTCTTTCATATCTCATATTTTTCTGCCTGGGGGTTTCTGACACAGACTCCTAACTTTTTCGGACACAGGTGGCTGAATGGGCGATTCAGAAATTGGGTTTATCTGAGTACGCTGGCTGCAGTGCTGGCACGTACAGTGGTGGAAACAAACGTAAACTATCCACAGCGATTGCAATGATTGGCTGTCCATCTCTTCTGCTCCTGGTAGGGGCCGTTCTACGAGATGTTTTTCTGAGTATGATAAGCAACATGACTAGCATTTTACCTTCACCAGGATGAGCCTACGACGGGGATGGACCCTCATTCTAGAAGGTTTCTCTGGAATTCAATTATGAGTGTGATTGAGGGCGGCAGGGCTGTAGTCCTTACCTCACACAGGCAAGAACATCAATTCTTTATGTTTTGTTGCCTCTTTACAGAGCACTGAAAACTCAATGCCATAGCTGCTATATATTTGGATGAATTGATTAGCCTCAATGGGGAGTTAAACACTTATTTCGAATAAATATTCAAGTGCCATTTTTTTGTTTAAAACGCCCGTTTGCATTGGAAACTGAAATGGCAAAATTGATATAGAAAAAATATTGTTTATGGACTATAGCATGCACCTGATTCTAACCTGAACCAATCAAATTTAGGGAAAAAAGTCATATAAAGACCACACCTATCTTTAATCTGCAGAAATCCATGTTATAACATGATATGAATAAACAAGGAAATATGATAAACAGAAATATCTTTTTTAGATGTTAAAACAGTGCGATAACATGGTAAAATAACTCTGAGTTATTGTAAATAGTGGCAGCTCAAATAGAATAAAAAACTAGTTTATGACTGTTAAGATTATTTGACCTCCTCAATAACATTTGCTCTAAAAGCCTCCTTTTAAATGTATGCATTATTACAAATTCTGGGGTCCACAAATCTCTACAAAGAGATTTTGCTTGCAGCTGGAGCCATCTTGATCTGGATCCATCTTTTTTCCATCTGATTTATTAATTTTATCTCTGTTGTTATTGTTTTACTTTTGTTCTGTGTTCAGCGCTTTGGGAAGATGAAAATCATAACAATCTGGCAGCCAATCAGCAGTAGGGGGAGGGGTTTATGAGTGCAGCTCATGTTGGTTTTTGGGATTTAATTGTTAAGCTTTTTTACCATCCTACTTCAACATCTGATTAATTGTGTTATATTTGTCTAATTGATTTTTTTAAAGTGCAAAAAAATATATGAACAAGGAAAATATCTCAAAGTCTGTCAATTCTACTGCAGTTTTAAATCTGTATAGTATCCCATTCAAAACACATTTTATTAACAACTACAAAACATAATTTATTGGATTTCAGTGTTTCTGCTGTGTAAAAGTCATCCGTATTTCTTCTTCTAACCTCAAAAAAGCGCAATACTATTTTGCTTTCCCACAGCATGGAGGAATGTGAAGCTCTGTGCACACGATTGGCCATTATGGTGAATGGAACATTCAAGTGTCTTGGCACAATTCAGCACCTTAAATACAAGTGAGATCACAAACTATTCTTACTCATGGATTTAACCCATTTTTGTTGTTTGATGTTTGCATCTCAACTCTTCTGACCTATTGTAACGTGTTCTCTGCAGATTCGGGGATGGATATATGGTCACCATGAAAATCAGGGTGGGTCGAGCAGGCACAGCTCCAGATCTGAACCCAGCAGAGGCATTCATGGAGAGCACATTTCCAGGGTGCATTCAGAGGGAGAAACACTACAACACTCTGCAGTATGAGATAGCTTCTTCTTCTCTCGCCAGAATATTCCAGCTGGTCTTAGCCAACAAGGAAATACTGAATATCGAAGATTACTCAGTTTCCCAGACAACACTGGACCAGGTAAATCATGCATTCACCATAATGGTCTTCAGTAATGTTTGCTTTTTACCTTTTAGTATTTTACTATTTAACAGCTTGTTCTAAAGTGGTTAAAGGTTTTTCTTTTAGTTTTTTTTTTAAGAATTAGGCCATTTTTACGCTGTACAATATTTTACGCTGACACAGAAAGTAGTGTAAGATATAAAAAATGAACTATAAACATGCATCATTTAAAGGCTTAGCAAAATTAAATCTAGATTTACAAAATCAAATTTTTTTAAGACGAAGATTTTTTAAAGTGACCGCATTGTTTATTACACATAAAAAAATGCCCAGTTAGTTGCTGTTTTTTTTTCCTTGCACTTCTGTTTCTTCGTAACACTGTAGCATACAATTATTCCAGGTAAATGTTTTGGGACCGTTGAAACGGTGATAACTTAAACCCAGGACGGTCCTAATGTCGTGTTTTAATTCAAATGTGTTATTTTGTGTTCAGGGGACAAATCCCTTTTGGGAAAAGTGTGATGTTGAATATGGAAATTTCTATTATATTTCAAGCAATCATTTTCAAGTGCTGAATAGAACACTTCAGTTTTTCAATTGCCACGAAAATCTATTTTGAGACACTATTCTTTTTCCACGCTGTTTGATAAAAGCATGGAAATGAAAGCATGAGGGCTCTTGACTCTGTCTTTATTTCACTCCATATTTAGGTGTTTGTGAATTTTGCCAAGCATCAATCCGGAGAAGATGATGCCATTGTTTTACACCCAAGGGCAGCTGGTGCCCGGCGGGACATGAGAGTATTTCCTGTGAAAACAAAAGCCTGAAAACTTGAAGAGCATCAGGGACTCCATTGTAGTCATCTGGCAGGATTGACAAAAGATGATTTTTGTGCTTTACAAAAGATCTTCTTTGAGACTTCGGTTTTACTTTGCTGCTACAGCTTTGCTAACCTTCTATGCTTGGCCTTTACTAGACAGACCTGACTGAAAATACAGTAGCACTTTATTAAACTTGTGTGTTTTTTGGTTTACAATTATTATTATTATTGTTCAATGGAAAGGACGCAGTAGTTTGTACAGTGAAGGTTACTGGAATGAAAATGCTTGCATTGTGACTAATTAAAAATACACAGCTTCTGTAATTCTTGCCAAGCTGAATTGTTCAATAAAACAAGTTTAAGTCTATGTATTGTTTACTATTAAATGTTCAAAATGGCTGGAAATAAAAATAGTTTGAGTATCCCACCCCCCCCCCCCCCCCCCCCCCCCCCCCCCCCCCCCCCCCCCCCCCCCCCCCACCCCCCCCCCCCCCCCCCCCCCCCCCCATTTTTTAATGATTGAAAAGCTATTAAAACGGTGCATTGTGCATCATGCACATTATGCAAATCTATACATATGTCTATATTAATTTTATCCTCAGATGAGAATTATACGGTGGTTACGCACTGAAAATAAGTCATTTGCTGCCGGTGTCACTGCCAGGGACTTGACTGCTGCTAATAGAAACCTAAAACCAGTGAATAGAGCAATGGTTCGAATCACAGCTCCACATGTACTGTATATTTTTATAATATTGTTTAAAGAACATTTGTCAAAAGTTAATGTTAAGTCTTCATTTCTCTATTAACCACTGCTCTCAGTATTGGATTTAAGTTATTTCCTCACTGTTTTTGATTCAAAATTAGATATTAGTAACATGTTTGTTGTATTTACAGATCTATTGGGTTTGCCAGGGCTGTCACAGCTATAAATATCTGCAAAGAGACAATATTTAGATTCTGTTTAAGCCTATTATTGTTTTCGGTCGGTGTATTGTTTCCATTGAGAATGGCAAATGTGTTAAAGACTGCGTTTTCTGTCATATTTCATTTTCGCTCAGCTTTTACAAACAAACAGGTGTCTATGTTACAATTATGTGTGCTTTTTCCAATCCCATATGGTAGTAAGTATTCATTTCTTTGTTAATCATGCACTTTTGTCAATGCTTATCTGCTCCAAGACATATAAAATAGAGAGGAGAAGATAAATCTAGAAAAAAGTTTAATATTTTTTCACATGCGTGTTTGACAGCAGATTACATGCAGACAAAGGAGCATCCTGCAGAGATAAGTGAGGGATGGTCAGCTTTTGGTTTGTCAGGTCTGTACACAGTCTTCTTTAATAAGATTTGCTTTGGTATATGTATGTTGTATTACCATTTTCGTGATTAAGTAGACTGTACATGAAAGTAAAGACATAATAACTTATTGTAAGCAAGCAAACAAACAAACAAGCACTTATACAAATTGTACATTTGTGTCAAAATACTGTGACGAGCGGCTAGTCGAGGTCGCGGCTAAACTAGCTAACTGTGCAGCTACGCTATGCTGAGCACCTAATGCCGGCGGAGATCCCTGTGTCCCATACACCGCACGACTCCAGGGTATCCCAGAGTTCTTAAAAGAACTGTTGTTTAGCGCTTAAAAGGGCTATGTAGAAATCACTCCAGAGTCGTGGATGTGCAGCAACGCTGTTTATTAGCACTCTTCTATCATTCACATTACAACATAACTCCGCGGCCACCTGCAGCCACACCTATCACACACACTGTCTCGTGGATGGTTAGTCCGACAATGTTACTCAAAATCACATACATACACACCAAACACATACCCTAACATCACATACATATTCAATTAATAAAGTCATTAAACATAAACACATAACATTGGAGCATTTGCTTTTTAAACTTTAATATAAGCGCCTCCCATGATGCTCCGCGGCAACGACGTATTGCAGGGTCGTCACACTGCCCCCTTCTCAAGAGGGTAAGTGCCCTCACACCCTCAAAACCCCCTTAACAGTCACCGCAAAACAGTATTAACTTGCACAACAGCCTAGAATATAACACAAGAAATGGAACTCACATCTGAAGGCGATGTGATGGAACTCAAAACTCCAGTTCAAAATTGTTCAAATGTTCTGGCCGACGGCGCTCACGCCTTGGCCGGGTGCCAGATTCACCTGTGGGGCTACGGCGAGGACTGTGCCTTTGGCTGTCCACATCAGTCCTAAAATGCACAGAGTCCGGATCACTCGCCGTTTCGTTCAGTCCCAGGTGCTGAGCGCGCGGATGATAAGGAGCTATACGGTCCTGGTGGAGCACAACACATCGGCCCCGTCCAGGCAGCTTCACCTGGAACACAACGTCCGACACCTTCTCCAAGATCTGCCCGGGTCCTTGCCAATGGTGGGTCAGTTTTGGAGAAAGTCCCCTCTTTCGCTGTGGACAATAAATCCATACGCGGTCTCCCGCCGAAAACGTCGCCCTCGCGCCCGAGTGTCATACGCACGCTTTTGGCGCGCACCCGCGTCTGTCAGGGTCTCTCGCGCCAACTGGTGTACAGTGTCCAAGCGTTGGCACAACCGTCGAAAATAGTCCAGCTCCAGGCCCCCAGGTATCTCGGCCTCAGGTGGTGCCCCAAACACTAAGTCCACCGGCGTCCGGAGCTCACGCCCAAACATAAGCGCGGCAGGAGTGCACTGGCTCGATTCTTGTACGGCAGTCCGATATGCCCACAAAACGATCGGTAAATGGGTATCCCAGTCCCGCTGGTGCTGGCTCGTTAGAATAGCCAGCTGTGTGGCAAGTGTTCGGTTGAACCGTTCGACCAACCCGTCGCTCTGGGGATGTAAAGGGGTGGTACGGGTCTTCTTCACTCCTAGACGTCGACAAACCTCGGCAAACACTCTGCTTTCAAAATTTCGTCCCTGGTCACTGTGCAGTTCACTGGGCACTCCAAAGCGCGCAAACATGTCTTCCACCAAACGTTTAGCGGTTGTCTCTGCGCTTTGATCGGGCACCGCATACGCCTCTGGCCACTTCGTGAAGTAATCCATAGCGACCAGGACGTACCGGTTGCCCGCCTCGGTCTCCGGGGGGCCAAGGATGTCCACCCCCACTCGCTCCATAGGGGCCCCTACGAGGTACTGCTGTAGTGGGGCTTGTGATCGCTGTGTTGGCCCTTTTTGTGCTGTGCAGGTGTCGCAGCAATGGACATGTAGCTCCGCATCCTGGCGGCACCCCGGCCAGTAAAAACGTTGCCGGAGCCGCTTGATGGTCTTTGTGTTGCCGAAGTGGCCAGCTCCAACTGCGCCATGGACCCAATGCAGCACCTCCGGCCGGAGGCTGCGGCACCAACAGCTGAAGACGATCCACTCCTCCATTTGGTGCTCGCCACCTTCGAAAGAGGATGCCGTTGTGCAGCTCAATATTACCCCACTGTGCATGCAGGATTTTCAGCTCAGGTCCCCGTGAGGAGATTGCCGGCCACTCCGGACGCTCGCCAGACGCCAGCCAACTCTGCACCTCTGTCAGCGTTGCGTCTGCTGCCTGCTGTTGCTGAATCCGCTCGCTACTGAAAAGTTCTCCGCTGTTGTCGCCATCTGTAGCGGTCACAGCCGCAGCAGAAAACCCTAGCTCCCGTGCCTCTTGTCGCTCGCAATGCGCGCAGCTCTCCGTTAAACATGGCCGTCGCGACAACGCATCTGCATTCGCATGTAACCGGCCCGCTCGGTGACAAACTTCCATGTCGTACTCTTGGAGGATCTCGATCCACCGAGCCACCTGCCCCTCGGGTTGCCGAAAATTTAAAAGCCACGTAAGGCTCGCATGATCCGTGCGCAGCGTAAATTTAGTTCCGAGTATGTACGGCCGGAAGTGTCGCAGCGCCAGTACAACGGCAAGCAGCTCGCGCCGCGTTACACAGTAGTTCCTCTCTGCTCGACTGAGTCTACTACTGTAGTATGCTACTACACGCTCCCCGTCGTCCGTACGCTGTGAAAGTATGGCCCCTACTCCCACGTTACTCGCATCCGTGTCTACCACAAAAGGCCGGTTAGGGTCCGGATAAGCCAACACGGGTGCGTTGACGAGCGCGTGCTTAAGTCGGGCGAAAGCTTCCTCACAATCCTCAGGCCACGCAAAGCGTTTCCCCTTTTCCGTGAGCCGATGTAATGGGCTAGCCAGCGTCGCGAAGCCCCGAACGAACCGCCGATAATATGACGCCAACCCAAGAAAGCTCCGCAACTCAGAAGTGTTCGTGGGCTGAGGCCAATCGCTGACAGCCGTGATCTTCCCTGGGTCAGTTGAGACCCCATCCTCACTGACGACGTGACCGAGGAATTGTGTATGGCGCGCAAGTAGGTTGCATTTTGCCGGGTTCAGGCGCAGTCCTGCACTACGGATGGCGGCCATAACATCGCCCAAGTTCCGTAGCGCCTGCTCGTAGGTGGAAGCGTGTACCAAAAGATCGTCGAGGTACACCACGCAGCGTGAGCGGGGTATATCTTTCAATACTCGCTCCATTAAACGCTCGAACGTGGCCGGCGCGTTGCATAAACCGAAAGGCATAACGTTAAATTGCCACAGGCCGTGGCCGATCGTAAACGCAGTTTTCGCCTTCGCCTCGGGTGCTAGCGCAACCTGCCAGTACCCGCTGCGGAGATCCAGGGAGCTGAACCAACTCGATCCTGCGACGTGGTCAAGCGCATCATCAATTCGGGGGAGGGGGTAGGAGTCCTTACGAGTCACGGCATTCAGCCGCCTGTAATCCACGCAAGGGCGCCACCCCCCTTGCTTCTTACGCACCATGACTACGGGCGCCGCCCACGGACTTTCTGACGGCTCAATAATACCACACGCCGCCATCTCACGGATCAGCTCCTCCGCCGCTTGTCGCTTAGCAATAGGCAGCCGGTGTGGTCTCAAGCGAATCGGCGTGGCTGATCCCGTATCGATGTGGTGCTCTACCAGATCCGTACGGGAACAGTCACGTTCGTTAGCGGCGAAAATGTCGTTGTACTCAGCGAGCAGTCCATTCAATAGAGCCCGCTGTGACTCCGTTAAGTGGGCGCTGCTACGCTGAGCCAGCTCGCTCACCGCTGCGGCAGTCTCCGACGACGGTCTGCTGGGCGTCTCCTCTACCGGAACGATTACGGTCGGTGTCGGTGGTCTACAGTTGGGGGCACGGGAGGCTAAGGCTCCTTTATGCGGCTGGCTGTAGGTGGCAGCGGTTCCTCTTCGCTGCCGGCCGACTTGCAGGGGCACCTCTCGGCCGTTAAATTGAAGGCTGGACCCCGGCACGTTGACAACGGCACCCCAGCTCTTGAGGAGGTCCAGTCCCAGGATGCACTCATCTCTGATGTCGGCTAGCCAAAACTCATGCGCCATCGCCAAGTGTCCGACATGAATAGGGAGGACCTTCCTTCCTGGCATCACTGTCTTGGTGCCAGTTACTGTCATCAACTCGGTGTTAGTGGGGGTCCAGTCGCTTGGTAACGCCCTCAACGTACCCGGCAGTCCCCGCCTTATGAGGCAGATGGTCGAACCAGTGTCCACTAATGCTCTGCAACGATGGCCGTTAATTACACATTCCATGTACAGACCGCTATTATGACCACACCGCCCCACAGTAGGGTTCTCCAAGGGGGAGGGGAAATAGGGGCAGGGCGGGATTCCCCTCACTGTCTCGCCCTGTCGTCGTTTCCCGCCGGTGGAGAAACCCGGTTTCTGGGGCTCGGGGCTGGGCACTCTCTCGCTCGATGCCCAGGCTCCCCGCATCGATGACAGCGCTCCTCTCTGGCGGGCCTCGCTTGACTCGCCTCCTCTGGCGTCTCTCTTTCTGCTGCTCGGGTGTGCTGTCTTTGCGGCAAGGGGCGTGGTATAGTGGGACTGGCTCGGAAGACCTCCTCTGCTCCCTCAGCCAGCTGTAAGGCTTGTTGTAAAGTGGCCGGCGCTGCCAGCCGGACGTGCTGTCGCAGCCTCTCTGGTGCCAGCCCCCTGACAAAGGCATGCAGGGCCAACTCCTCGCGAATCTCTGCGGGAAAGGTAGGGAAACCCCGGCGAACGCAGCTACGGATCTCTGCCGCGAAGGCCCCCAAACTCTCCCCAATCAGTCGTCTTCTCTCAGCCAGTTCATCCCGGCTGCTCTCCGCTGAAACTTTCTGGCCAAACCGGCATTGCAGTGCAGCTTCGAGAGCGTTAATGTTACTCCTCTCCTCTGGTGCCAAATCCAACAGAACTTGTAGAGCGGGACCCTCTAGTGCAAGAGCCACTTTGATCGCCGTCTCTCCATCACTCCACCCTTCGTGGTGTGCCGCCAGCTGCACCTGCGCTAGATAGGGCTCGAGTGCCGTTACTCCACTGTAGTGCGGGAGCTTGATGCTTGCGCTGCTTCGTTGGATCGACGGTGTCGCCTCCGCTTCCCGCCGACCACGGAGTGTTGATGCCGCTCGACTCGACGCTTGTCGCCTTGCGCCATCAGTCAGCCCCTCCTCGCCGCCGCTTCAGCTCATGGAGCGAATCGTCCGCTTCTCTCAGCGCGCGTTCAATCTCCGCCAGGCTCAGCTCCAATCTGTCTCCTAGACAGCTCATCATCCCACTTCTGACACCAGTGTGACGAGCGGCTAGTCGAGGTCGCGGCTAAACTAGCTAACTGTGCAGCTACGCTATGCTGAGCACCTAATGCCGGCGGAGATCCCTGTGTCCCATACACCGCACGACTCCAGGGTATCCCAGAGTTCTTAAAAGAACTGTTGTTTAGCGCTTAAAAGGGCTATGTAGAAATCACTCCAGAGTCGTGGATGTGCAGCAACGCTGTTTATTAGCACTCTTCTATCATTCACATTACAACATAACTCCGCGGCCACCTGCAGCCACACCTATCACACACACTGTCTCGTGGATGGTTAGTCCGACAATGTTACTCAAAATCACATACATACACACCAAACACATACCCTAACATCACATACATATTCAATTAATAAAGTCATTAAACATAAACACATAACATTGGAGCATTTGCTTTTTAAACTTTAATATAAGCGCCTCCCATGATGCTCCGTGGCAACGACGTATTGCAGGGTCGTCACAATACTTTATATTTTAAATTGAATTTCAGTAAGACATACAAGACGGTTTATACAAATTAATTTTTGAACAAGTAACTCCAACCAGGTGGTGCAAAGCTTTCAATAAAATAAAAATCTCACAGAGGATTACAATTTACCACAGAACTTGATACTGAGTGAAATCAATAAATTTGATAAACTCAAGTCAAAATAATTGAACTCAAAATTAGATAAAAAGTAAACTAACTAACACAATACAACAGGGGGAATATATACCTGTATCAAACTTAAAAAGGATATGTGACTCAAAAAAGCAGTAGAATCTAAGGTATAGACATAAACTAGGACTACACAAAAACACCGATGAACACTAACCAGGAAGCTAACGTCCAATTAAACTCCTCTCGGCCAATAGAATTCGCGGATGGTAGTGTTACCTGTAAAATGAGTCGAATCACAAACGTGCTTCGCTCTTGAGTTCCCTCGATAAGAAGCACGTGGCGGCCATTGTTGATTTTACCGTCGGGAACGTCATCTGGTGAAAACATCTTCTAGTTCTCAGCTGGATGCTGTCTGGATCAGAGAACGCATAATCTACAGGTACCCAGGTTATATTTTAACGCTATTTGTGGTTGTTTGCCTACCAGAAAGGTGTTAATTGAGCATTTGTCACATCCAAAGTTTAATGTTATTCCAGATTTACACGCTCTTTAACAAGTTGATGTAATCAACATATTTCCTCATTTGGTGAAATGAAGTTATTGAGTAGGATTATTTATCGATGAAGAAATTGTCCAAGACAGGTGAAATTGAGGGTTGTGATGGAGGCGAATTTTAAAAGCAACACCACCAGCCCAAAGTTTGAAAGCACTTATAATTTGAGGAAGATAATTTCTTCCACCCGATTTATGACTAAAATGATTTCAGCAGGTCATAAGAGGTTTCCAGTGAGTGAAGTTGTTTTGACTTTTAGGGACTGTCTCTACTAATACTATTGTATGTGTGCTGTGTTTTACATGGATCTGTCAGCTTTGGATTAATAATAATATGTAAAACTAAATAACTTCAAATAATGAAACCAATTGTTTTGTTTTCGTTTATAATCACATACAAAATGCATACTTTAAGTTGTTGACCATTGTGCTGAAAAACCTTTAAATCGTGTCAGAAAATAGCCATTTTTACTACTAATTCTCCATATGCCCTAAAGTAACGTTAAAATAATTCACTTTTGAAGAAAAACGTTTTAAATATTAAAACCAATTGTTTTGTGTCCACCCATGAGCCACATTCATTATTATTAAGTAACACCATGTGTAAAAATGTAATGGGAATAATCATTTTGGAGATGTATTCTGAATAGTAAATATTTCTAAACATAAAGCTGTTTTTATTTTTGGACATCATTAAAATTCATCAAAGTAAAAAAAATGAAAACCAGATATCATACCTTAATATTTTACACCATTTGGTTGTTTATCTGTTCCATTCAAAACTCACATCTTACTCGAACAGACCTTTTCTTTCACTTTATTTACTATTCTAAGTCTATCAGAATGCTATTTATTTTAGGGTAAAGTACAGTTTATCTATCAGTTTTCTTTTGACTGGTTTTGTGAAGGAATTTTTAAATTCCTTTCCCATCGAGCAGTGTGTTTTTGTGGGTTTGAAATCATGATGCAGTTATTTTTTATTTATTTATAGTGCTCCTATTGTGATATTTGAAAATAGTCTTATTTGTTTTTTGAGGTCTCCAACAACAGGTTGACGCATGATGCAAGGTCGTATTTCATTTTTCTCATAATATGCATTTAGTTTTAATTTTCTTTTCGTTTTAAAACTCCAGCATGCCGTTCCTCAAACCTAAAGCTTTTAAAAACCCATAATAAATGCTCTATTGCTAAGGTTTCTCTTGGCTTTGTTTTTGAGGAAGTCAACAAGTCATGTACAAAACAAAGATTCTTTTTTGGAAAGAAGCAAGTGTCTCTTGGTACCCTGTTCCACTGACATTGGTACCCTGTTCTATGTCTGTTGTCATTCAGCCAGCCTGCACCGGCTATTGAGATGTGAAGCAATTGGAGAGACTCTCAGAATAGCCACTGGCACTCCGCACGCTTGAGGCAAAGTGAGCTGGAAGTGTGCTGACAGATAGTTACCCTTCAATGTTTGAGAACAAAACGGGTTCACAAGTGCTGCACAGCTCAGGGAGTTGTTAGATGAGGACTATGCAACAACCGAACAAGTGTCTCACGAATAAACAGCTGAAATATTAACTTTTAAACATAATTTCCTGAGGCATGCTCTCTTTAAATGGCAATCGATTCATAGTTCACTAGAGGGTGCTGTTATATTATTGTAATGTTAAACCTGAGAGGTCTTGACATGATATTCAAGTCTTATTGTATTTAAAGTAATGGCGTATCTTAATGTAATGCTTACTTTCATGTTTGTTTATATGGCTAAGTTTTAGGCAGGAATTCTCTTGAATGTAGTCAGGAGCAGAGAAACATTGACTTGTGCCTGCATCAGCAAATCAAAAACACTCTTCCTTCTGCCCTGGTTGTGCCTACCAACTTTAGATTTTTTTTTAAATAGAAGGAAACCTTGAAAACTTAAATATGGTTATTTTTATTCAAAATTGTGAGGGACAGAAACTATTTGCTTCTTCACAATATCCTTGTTTTTACTGGAACTGCTTTTTTTCTACCGCCTGCCATGACAGGAAGAAGCAATCTCAGAGGTGTGTGATGTGGCCTATATCCTGAAACGTTTTTGTTCTGGAGTCATCTGTCATTCATTTAAAACTTGGTTTAAACAGAAATCCAGTCATGCCATTGACGCTTTAGAAAGCCATTCTTTACATTTACACAAATTAAAGTCATCATTCTTAACAATGACTGTATGACATTTTCAGTGCATTAAAATGTCATAAAACTTTATAAGTCTTGTTTTTCTTTCATAACTCCATCACATCCTTTTTTTTGCTTTGTTTATTGAGGTTTTAACCGAAACAAACACAAATATAACATGGTTACATCCAAGTTAGCCACCATGACAATACACAGTGAGGTGAAAAAAATTAAATGCGTCAACCTCTTAACAGTTTCTAGATTTGCTCACCCATTAACCACCTATGTTTGCAGGCAAATGTAAATGAACACAGAATATCTTCTGTAGAAATAATCAGTAAATATTCAATCCATAATGATACAATACCTTCTTTAAAATAAATATAAATAATATATAACTTCATAAGTCTATGTCAGCATTTAAAAAAATAGTCTTTTAAAGAGATGTCCTTAAAAAGGAAGTAGAAATATTGAAAAATAATAATAATAGGAAATAGAGAAATACAAAGAGAAAGACTAGAGGGAAGTGTGCTTGAGTCTTCAGGCAGATCAGACTTTGAACCTCTAAAGGTCTCTAGCTACTCACCTATCCGAACGTTCAGATGCAGTGATCTGAACCATCTTAGATCCTCAGATCCTCCTCTGCAGGGAGCTTTTTTCGCAAGCTTCACACCTCTGGTGTTTAATGTGGATGCAGTGGTGCTCCTTTGAATCTGTTTCTTTGGTGCAGTGCATGTGAATTACACTGTTAATAGCCAAAAGACACATGTGATCGATTTCATTTACTCAGATTTCTGTATTTTGCTCTATTTTTGGGCTTTGTCATAACAGTGTATATTTGAAGAATTCAAAAGAACGAAGCACCAAAATGAACAAAACTTTTCAGCACTATTGAGTGGAGAACAGCGACATACCCGTTTATAATCTTTGTAGGGCTGTAGCTATGGAATAGTAGCGTTTAAGTATTCTACTGAAAATTTAATCGACTAACCGAGTAATCAGATTAAAACATACGATAACCATACATTCCAGATTCTGAATTTTCTGAATGAAGCCACTACCCTCATCTTTTTTCAGAATTAAATGTGTCTCAGTTTCAGTTTTGTGAAGCTTCACAAATGGCAGTTGGTATAAAAAATAACTGTACAATTTAAATAATACAGTCGCTAAAAGAGTCCAAGTAGAGCCAGTCCATGAATGATTACTGAGCTGTGGTCTAGCACTCATATTGAGTGAACCGTGAAGAACGGCTAATGTAGCGTAAGGATATATAGAGTGAATGAAACAACCTGTGTCACACCTCCCAGCCAATCAGAATCCAGTATTCAGACAGACCATGGGATAAAAGGAATTAATAGAGACTTCAAGGCCGAGGATTTTACCTCGACTCATTTTTGTAATTGAGTTATTTGAGTAACTCGAGGAATTGTTTCAGCCCTAAATCTTTGGGGGCTTTGTGGAACAAGTCTTGATGGTCAGACACCAGCAAGACCATTTTCTGAATGTCCATTCCATATTCTCCACTTTCGCAATTTCTTCTATTCATCTTGTTCTTCGTTGCGGTTTCTTGTCATGAGGTCGACGTGAGTATGTGTCATCGAGCATCATTCAGCTCCTCTTTTATGTCCCCCTCAAGAGCCAGCTGTGATTGGATGTTCTTCCTGCGAAAAAACCAAGCTGATATGGAAGAACAAAACTTTTTTTCCTTTTCAATCATTCGGCCAGATGTGTGAGCTCAAATCACCACCCATTGTTTTCCATCGAGGTATTGAGGTGCATTAACACATAAAACTGCGGACCGAAAGTCTGAATAGATGTGTTATGACCTCTAGTTGTGTATTTCACTGATCTACTGTGTTTTGTAAGGTCAGTTCTTTTCCAGTGCAACAGGATTCAGAACTCCTCAAATCCTAATTTAATGCTAGTGTGTGTGTGTGTGTGTGTTTTCTTTGCACCCCTCGGTACCCCTCTTCGCTTTAATGTATCAAATGTTCAAAGTTTTATTTTCTTGTCTTTCATCTTCCCTGGAACTTTTCCTGATTTATAGTAGCTATTTTAAACAGTACCTGTGCATTTGTTTACCTCACCATCTGTCTCCATTACTTTGTGCTGTTTAAGATGCTTCATTAGAGAAAATCCATAAGTCTGTGGTGTTGAGCTTTTCTTGGTAGCTGCATTTTTTAGCTCTAGTGGATGAAGTGCTGAATTAAATTTTCATGGAGGGCCAGAAGAAGGCTAATTGCTGCCTCATCTTAAGGTCATGCAAAACTTGATTAAAAAGAGCTTATTGGGCACTAAAACCAGCCATTGTACTTCATCCAGATCTTCTGCTCTGTGTGACTTAAATTAATGTTAAAGTGTTGGTGTAGAGGTCTTTATTTTGTACACGTTTGTGCAAAATCTAAACTACTGGATAGAGACATCTATACTTTGTTGAAAATGATTTTGCCAATGTTTCATTTTTGTCTCACCAAGTCTAGTGGAAATACAAAGTCTTTTTGTGGTTTTAAGAGTCATTTGTGCTGAATCTATGATCTGATTTCAGTGGCTTACATCAGCAGCCTTCTGAGGGGTTTAATACCTCATTACTCCCACACACCTTGGGTTTGAAACTCGTTTTAAATCTTTCCCAATCATTTTTGTCTGTCTTCAGATACCATTGTTAACAGTTCACAGGCATTTGTTCCTTTTATGAGCTGAGCCACAGAAGGAGATCTCATGACGGCCCCCTCCTTCTCATGCTCACCTGCATTTGCATTCAAACTGCACAATCGCATGCTGCACAGATGCACCCAGCTTTGGGAAATGTGTTAAGCGCTGTTGGTGTTTAGGAGGTGATCAGATTTATTGCCGGTGGCGACTGAGTCACTATACGATCGCACTGTGGTGGGTGTCAGTCGGGTGTGCTGTGTAGCTGTTAGCGTTTATGTGCAGGGAAATACCACACGTGCAGGGGATGAGAAAAAAAAGCTGTGGGGCACATGTGCCAGAAGTGCTTTAAAAGAGCTGCTTTTGTTGTGCATCTACAGTCAAGAGTCTCATGCTTCAGTTTTTAATCATTTAAAGTACTTCAAACATCTTCTATTTTTAAGAAAAACAGCTAGAATTATTCACATCATTTAAAAAAAAGATAATTTCTTGGGATAACAAACATAAATCAGATGTTAAGCATCCACAGTGTTTTTTTTTTCTTAAAAAAAAAGTTGTATTTTTATTTATCTGTTTTGAAGTGCATGAGGAACTCTTTTCGTAATCAAATATCACCTCAGACAGATTTTGGTTATTGTCATTGAATACATTTTTGCTCTCTATTAGCATTGTGGCTTAACTATAGTCAAAGGTTTAGAACAACTTTTTTAGAACCAAAGAATATTTAAACCAAGGCTGAACAATTAATCACATTTTCAATTAAAACGCAGTGCATGTATTAATAAACTCAATTTTCAAACTGCAATTACACAGTCATGTGATTAAAAACAGTCAAGTGAGGGTTTAATAGGCAAGAAAGCTTTAATTTTTACTTAGCTAAAGTCTGTTTGATGACATTAGTCAGTTCTTAATACAATCCATGGGTTTGGTAATATGGTAAAGTATATTTATTTGGTATTGTATTGGTATTTATACCAATGGTATTTATTTTTTCATTTAATTTTTTTAGCTTTAATTGGTTTGATTTCTTACTGACATTTTTATGTTTTATATGCATACAAGGCTGGAATTTCAACATATCAATCCTTATTTCACTAATGTACTGTAGTTAATAAATTATTGTTTTTAGTATATTTATGTTTAGCTAATATAAATATTCTATCATGACTTCAATGATTTTTTTACTTGTCATTGTTGGAAAAATAAATTGCAGAAAATATAGTCGCATTGTACATTTTGAACCTGGGGTTTGCAGCTCCAAGATTAAATCTAGCATTTAGTTGTTTTACTGCAAATAATGTTAAAGAACATGGTGTTATACTTAAACTGTGCACACACCACAGAACTCCTCTTTGGAAAATTTTTATGATAATTGGTCATGTGCTTACGAAGGTGCGTTTATTTTAGAAATAAAAGGATTCAAAGACTCATCTAAGAGCTCTTGCTGAGTCTCCCAAGCCTTTTTCTGAGTTTGCATCAATATGCTTGCACACGTGTCTGCTGCACCAAGTTTTCTTGCTTTTTAGAAATCTTAGTACATGTTTTATTAAGACCTCCAAATTTGCTTTCCAGATCACTCTTGCAGAGTTCTGGCTGCTGTTTGGGCACAACACAATCTCGACGGCTTTAAGCTCATGCCATCATTTTATTGTTTACTACGAATGAAGACGTGCTGTTTATGTCAAGAAAATATAGTACTGATATATTGTCAATGATGAAATATAAACCATCTCTATTTTGTGGGGTTTAGGCTGAGTTTCAAATTTTGAGTTTCAAACTTTATGCTTGGTTTGCTCTACTTGCTATCTAGTAACCGAAACATATATAAGCTGGATATTCTGCCTGAGGTGTAGAAGTTTGGTTTCATTCATTCATATTTCAAAGGCAAGGGCTTAAAGTCACATTTTCTTTTCCTCTCAATGTCCCCCTTTTCATCTCCCCACCACTCAGTGTTTTATGATGAAGTCATTGCT
The DNA here is from genome assembly GCA_900490495.1 of Danionella dracula. Lineage (NCBI taxonomy): Eukaryota > Metazoa > Chordata > Actinopteri > Cypriniformes > Danionidae > Danionella > Danionella dracula. The sequence continues at coordinate 6,286,228 of UELW01000889.1, forward strand.
TGTTCCTGCCTGGTCAAGCTTGACCGTTGAGCTCATATTAACTGCATGGCAGCATCCCTCACTCAAAGCAGGAGAGACCTTGAGCTCTTCCACACTTGCTTTGCCGGAGTACTTCATTGCTCCTGGTGTTTTGAGCGTTTGGATGGAGTCCAGACTCTCACAGCTCTCTGGAGGTAGGAAAGAGCTGGAGCTGTGCAGAAGGAGAGAGCTAGTAAACCTGCTGCAAAACCAAAGCTTGGTTGCTCGCTCGATTCATTGATACATCTATATTCACACAACTACATTTACAGTCATTTCAAAAGTTTTAAAGATCATCTTTATTTATAACATATAATGAGATTAGACTTGAAATGTTTTTCTTCCAAATTTTATAGAAAATGGGTTCAACAATGATGGTTAACAAAAAAATCTATGTACGAATTAACTACAAAAATGTTTTTATACACTAAAAAGTATTTTAATGTAAACTGAATAATGCAGACACTAAGATACTGAAATAGAGACCATTATTTACATACTCATCGGGAGAGGCAAAAAAAAATTGTCTTATGGAGGAATATTACTTCTGTTGAAAACATGTTATGGACAGGTTTTTGAGACCTTTTTTCCTGATGCAATAAGGAGCAGATTTCTATTTTAGGGCTTTTCTCCCAGAAGTATGCAACCAAGCTGCATGCATATGCGAAGAGGGTTCCCAGATTGAACCCTCTTAGTACACAAACCATACATCCTGCATGATCCTTCACCGGGGATTACAAAGCTTTCAGGTTTAAAATATCAAAAATTACCTCAAACCACTTAAAGTGCTTGACTGGGATAAGATATTTAATAATGTTGATATTTAGTTATAATTGGTCACAATAGACATCATGCACGGCCTACTGCCTATCTACTTCTGCTAAAATCTTTGTTGTAAATGCGCTTCTGGTTTGAGCTTTCTCATAGCAGCGTTGAGTTGATAGTGTGGGTTTGTTTAGAAAGGGATTACGAGAGTGTTCATTTACTCAGATTTGTAGTATTACCATGATAATGTCATGTTTTAAATTTGATTTTGATCTCAAATTATTTTTTTAATGAATTCTAAAAGTTGTAAGTTCCTCCGTTCTGAAAGTCGTTATACTGCTGCCCACTGTATTATAATTTGTTGCAGCTTAAATCAGAGGTTAGATCCATACTTTTCCTGAAGATATGGATGCAAGTGTAAAATTCCATGCTGATCGCATCCATTGAAACAGATGGAAAAAAAACCAACTTCTGGCGCTGAACTGATAGTTCTAGCTGAACTAAACACTCACATGAATGTTTTTAGTAAGCACATTTTTCAATTAGATCCATTGTAACCCAAAGTTGCAACTTTAAATAAGGTACCTTAAGAGATGCTAAAATGGGGAATAAAATGTTCTTACTTCAAGAATACAATTGTAGGAATTAAAATATGCATACCCAGAATGGATTGTGCATGCGCATGACTGATCATGCAGGATATAGTGATCGTGTACTGACACAACCAATCACCCAGCTCATAATTAATGAGCACCTTTTAACACTATCAAATACAACAAATCAAGAATCCATTTAGTGTTCCAGAAACGTACCAGTAAACTCTGAACAAAAGAGTACAGGTACTCACCATAAAGATACATCCTGCTATAATCATTAAAGCTCTGGTTCTTTTTGCGTTCAGATTCTTGATCATAGATGCATGCTTTGTTGTCATTTATTATTTATTATTTGTTGTTATTTATTCTGCCATTAGTTCAGAAAATTGCAGAAAACTTTGTTAGCTTGTGGCTTGAACCCTTTTTGGGGAAAAAAGAACAATGACCCAGTACTATAAATATTTCAGTGTAATATGAGCTTGGCCAAATCATGTTTGCCATTGACTCTTCAAGTGTTTAAGCTCTTCAAGTTTCTTAAAAATACACAAAAAAAAATCTATAAAACTTTCTCAGACTACTCTTGCTTTCTAATCATGAACCTAAAACACAAAATTTTAATGGGTGTTCACACCTCAATTCAATACATAGATTATAGCCTTTTTTAATTTGGCATCATATTTACAGCATTCAAAATGCTATCTATAATAAATAATAAATATTTTAAATACAATATATTATATATCCTGTTTCATTCATTCAAGATTATTAATACTCCAACTAATATTAGTGAACATATTTAACATGGCTGAAATCTGAAACAAACTCAAAAACTTTAATAAAAGTGATTGGAGAGTTTTGTTTTTCATTTTTTATTTGATGAAAATGGAAAAGTAACCTGTCACTTTTAGTAAGCCCTTTATCAACCGTTAGCTGGCGGTTACCATGGCTTTAGGTCGACTGGACCCAGACCTTTCCTCTGAACGCAGCAATCCCAAAGGAGCATCTGATGATGACACGTAAGATGATGAAACCAGAGCAGACGAAGAGCCAGACCAGATAGCTCTCATTACATTCCTCCCCTTCTGCTTCTCTGTAGCTTCGGCATAATAGACTTCAAATCAGGTTTATTTATGCTAGTGGAGAATGAATATCTAGCCTTTGAAATGCAGCAACCTCTTACGTGATTAAGCATCTTTCATCTCTGCTGCTCATCCATCATGTTGCACGCGGTTACTCTCAGTCAAGGAGAAAGATTACATGATGTTTTTTGAGAATAAAAGTGCCCACTGAACCATGTGCACCGTGACATAATTTTTTTCTTTTCTGCAAAAAGCTGGTTCATCTAACGTCTGTGCTTGGAAGGGAAAGTAATTACTGAGCTGAAAAACATTTTCTATGCCATGCAGACTGTGCTAATGAAAAACAGGTGAGTGACTCCTGTAATTAATTTCTTAGGAGAAGGAACTGAGCAACGTCAATGTGTTGTATTGGCCGACGTTACGTGAAGTCCTATGTTTTTCCCTAAATTAGAAAGTGCAGAATATTGTCTTGACTACATCTTAGATTGTGAAAAACCAATTAATTTAACAAACTAAAAACTACTCTTTGAGTCAATTGTATCTAAATTTATTCCATGTAAAACCTGTGACTATTTTCTACATAGTCTTTGTACAATCATGATCTTCTACAGGAATCTATAGCTTTGACTATGTTCAGAGTGCAGCCCAAAGTGACCCAAATCTGATTTTTTTTTTTTTTGCCCGTATGCGACCAGTATCTGATATTTTCAGGACAGTATAAACAACTTCATTCAACTTTCATGCAAGCTTGTGAATATGATACATATCAGATTTTTGCAAGGTTGAATTTATCTGACTTTTACGTCATTGTATGGGGCCATATGTTGCATTTTTGGGCGTAACAGGAAATTCACATTAATTTGGCTGACAGCGAAGCTGAAAGCAGTCAGTGTAACAAGGCATTCACACTGAACGCGAAGGGAACAAACAAAAGCTCTGCTCAATTGGATGGCCATTGACCGTCTCTGTTTCACTCGCCTCACTCAAAACGGAAACCTAACTCGACTACTGTGGGGGCGGAGCTTTTTTCAGAACTGAAAATAAAACAAATGATGGACTTGATGCAAGAATCATGAGGGTTTTTATTCTTTATTTATGTTACTTTGGAAAGGTGTAAACAGTGCTGACATGGTTGGTTTTCTACCAAAGTTCAATATTTTGAATTTGGCCGATCACTCCAAAGTCTCACCGTGCTGTTCGTGTCACACATGAGATCATGCCTTCACCAAAGGGCAACCTCCTCCTTTCCCACTTGAAGCTCAATAGGAAGTGACTGAACTACAGATCCCTGAGCGGCTGCTTGAGGCTGAGCCCAGAAGGGAGCAAGTTCTCATCACTCCCATACTAAAACTTGCCAACTTTTGGGCTGAATAAGACATGTTTGCACCCCTGGCTCCACAAGGTTTGTTGATTCAGATCGTTAGTTCTGATCTACATGAAAACTCTTGAGGGGGTTAAATTATTTGTAATTTTTTTTTAAATATAAAAAAAAACCTTTGGTCAATTAGATGCCTTCACTACGGCCATATCCTGCCTCTGAGGACATATTTTTAAGTACTGGCTCCTCCCATTTTGAGCTTCATTTGACTTTGCCAGAACCACTATGATTGTCACGAACACTTTGTCCATGTTATATGCAGTCAATGGTCTTCACATGGACTTAACATGGAAATCACCCCCACCTCCCTTGCCTCTCATGTTCAGTGTGTAGTCACCTTAAGTAAGCCGAGGTAATAGAATTAATAGATATTTTACTTTGTCTTCTTGATATGATTTGTTTGAAATGATGATGGCTCTAATTGAAAATGATCCGAAATAAAGCACACATTCTCCTTGAATCGTATTCTTGGCAATTTTTTTTGTTGTTTTGATCAAAGCCATTTACTGTGCATAAAAGCTTAACATTAAGCAGGATTTCGTTCAAACACAGGGCGGATACAAGTCGCCTTTGGTGTGTATTGCAAACCTGCACTCCAAAAAATCCGAATTGAGCATCAATACCTGTAGTCTTAAAGTAGCCTTAGACTCACAAAAGCTGTTTATTTTGTTCATACAGTGCCACGTGCAGATTTGTCATTTTAAATTTCAATTGAAAGGATGGTTTTTCGGTGGCCTTTTTCGCCACATTCATATTCATATTCATACCTCCCGACAGCCAAATTGATTTTATGCTTGTATTTCCACCAAATGATCAGCTCAACACTTGATTTGTGTGTTTTATAGCCGCTGAAATGTCTCTCCGGTAAATCAAAGAGGTGAGTTCAGCAAAGTAATCTCAGATTTTAATCAGAGGTGAGCACCGTGGCCTGCTAGCTCCTAGGTGGAGAAAAAAAACTATTATAAGTATGATAATTGGATTTTTGTATTAAACATGCAGTAATTTGATATTAAGAGAGAGAATATTAATCTGACACTGTTCGTTTCGTTGTGACCTGTTTAGGCAGAATGGGCTTTGTGGAGTTTGCTGATTGTTCCACATCTTTCTTTTCTGTCTTTATTGAAATTCATGGAAGTGGAAAACCTACCCCTCAGGCGCTTGCCTCTCTCCATTTCAAAGATGCTTCACCAAGATTTGATGTATCTTTGTCAGAGGAACCATAACAGTTTACGTTTCCTAACATCATACTGGGCATCACCAGCTGTGGAGGAATCACTAAAAAGAGCAATAACTGTACACAAGGGAGTTGTTGGAAATGAATCATAGACGCAGGTTGAGAAATTACAGGTTACCCCACTTGATATGGAAAGCAGAGACTGGTTTTTAAATTCTTCTCAATACAAATGGAAATGCACAGAGCTGATGGTCTGCAAATGAATTACTTTTTGGCTTTTCCTTTTCATCACTGGTTTAAAATCATGGCGGTGTGTGAGGAAATAATTAAAGGTTGTTCAGTAAATAGCATTACATTTTGGGACTGTGTGTTCTAAAAAGTTATATAGTTCTAAAGCCTTGTATTTTTTTTTTAACGATTTCTGTTTTCACAGTACATTTCCTTTGCGTTTTTACTGATTTTTCTTTTTTGAAAACAAAACCCCAATAAAACACAAAGAAACAAACACAGTACATAGTACGTGTAATACAATTTTTTTCCCCACAAAGTAAATCCAAACTAAACGAGAGTCCTCTTTTTTTGGAACATTTTTTATAAAACATGAACATTTTGCTATTTTGGGAAAAAACTAGACCAACCTTATTTTTTTTGGCGAATAAATTAATGCGCTGAGTGTGTAAAAATGTATGTTTTTGGATGCTTGATTTAAAATAAAAAAAAAAAATGTAAAGCTTGTTTCCCTCTGAATTCTAAGTCAGTTAAGATGAGTGTGGATGAATTGTAGTGTAACATGAGTAGACAATAACCACAAATAATCATGAAATGGCTTTGCTGTGGCTTTGAGAGACATTAAGGAATAGTTTAATTTGCGTAAAATAATCCACAAAAAACTTCCACAAAATATTTGTTTGGGCTTATATTCTGTGCTTTGACATGGCATATGTCCTCTCTCCAGTTCTGCAATCGATTAAACAAAATTAAAAAGACAGGTTGCCAGATTGTGAACACTGTGAACAGTTGACCGTTTTATCTAAGAAGCACTAAAACTAATGATCAGAAAAAAATGTCATGATGATAAAGCAGGCATATGCATGTAAGATGCTTTTAAAGATGAAAACGGCTGAAAGCAGATAACTGTATGATTTAAAAGGTATTATAATTGGCACTTTCTCCTGAACAGGTAACTTAATATTATAGGTAATTACTTTACAAACTTACTGTAGACACTGCTTTTCTGTACTATCGATTAACATTATGCAAGCTCAAAGTATAATGATTTAGTCCATATTCAGTTTAGTCAGTGTATCATTGGTTCATTTGATTTCCAGTTTAAAAACAAAAATAAATTTCTTTTTTTTTTTCATTTTATGGTTCTGAGATCAAAACAAAAAATGCAAAAACAATATTAAGAGCTTGCAACGATTTTTGTTTTCTGTTTTTTCCCTTTTGGGAAATAACATGCCCTAAAAGTTTATTGACGTCATTAACGTTTGTTTGGAGTGAGAGTATGAAAGCTGAAGCTATCAAGCGATGGTATTATGATATAATCACAAATTAATTCCTCGCTTGTCATAGTCGAGCATCAATTTCTGAGACCATTGAGACAATGGGCATTGAGAGATTCTCTGAAATGAGTGTGAGATACTTCAGCAAATTCAATAATTCTCTTTTATAAGTTATGAGATATAACGTGTGTGTGTATATTTATAGATAGATAGATAGATAGATAGATAGATAGTTAAAAGCCCGAATAATAAAGATCTTTGTAATCTGTTTAATGTAGGCTACAAGCTACAAAGTTGTTTTAGTCAAAAGGTTTGGGCATCTATGTACAAGCATCAGAGAGGAGACAGCCAATGAAGCGACTCCAAAAGAGTCAACCCCAAAAACACTACTGCATTAAACGACCAAAGATTCACTTTAAAAGACTCTATTTACACTAAAATCAGGGACATCTTTCCATGATTCTTTGCTGGTTCGCCTATAAAACGAATCATTTAACTTGTTAATTGTAAAGTTGTTGACAACATTAAACTTCTGAATCATTTATTCCAAATGGAAAATTTTAAAACAGAGACGCAACCCCGTTATTTGTTTTTGAATCTTTCGTTTTTTGATTTTTTTTAAATCAAAAATACAAAAAGCATTTTCCCTTTTTGTGTTTTTGTGTTGAAATTGAAAACCAAACGAGCAAATGATACATGGATTCAGTTCTCACATTCTCTTTGAAGACTCTTTAGTCTTTTACATAAATTCGATTAGGTTTTGGATAACCAATATTATCGACTAAGCTAATGATTTTACTGCATGAATCTTCACAAATAAATAAAAAAACTTAAAACCTCACACCTACAAATAAATCATAAACTTGATTAATTATCTTACGGTGTATGCATAACCTGCATAACTCATAACTTATAAAAGAGGAAGATTCTGTTATCCGTGCTTTTTGTGGTTGGAGGACATGTTTTAGTCACAATCTTGTATAATGCACTTTTACACTTAAATGATTGTCATTTTAAATTTGCCACTGCTTAAATGACGTAAATCATAAGAGTTTGAATGCTGTATTTCTGTAGTCATATCTATAAAAGTCCTTCATCAAGCAATTATTCAAGGGCTGTTTGATCCAAGACTCCTGCATTAAATACTCAAATATTTTAGATTAAAACAAGAAGAAGAAGAATATTATATGCCTTTAATTTGTGGTTCAGAGCGCCGAAGAAGAAACCCTCTTGAGACACAGCTGCCGTTCAAGAAATTTGTTCTCTCTAGTAAAGATCTGAGACGCACACAAGCATGAGCCACGAATCACAAAAGGCCTACGATATTCAACCTCATTTACATAATCACAAAAGAATAAAGTCAAAGACGGTTCAGCTCTAAAGGCTGATGCTATCAAGTCAACAGACCAATGTCTTTGATCAGTGATTCAGACTCTGTGTGTAAGAGCAAAAGGCAGTTTCTAGTAGTTTTTCTCATTATACAATCGACCCAGTGTTTGTAATATGTGTTGGAGCCAAAAAAGGATGATTTGTTAAAGTCGCTGCAAAGTCAAAAGTTCATTCATGAATCATGCAGTCTTCGTTTTGGTGATTTCATCTAGTCTGTCTTCATTTAGTAACTGTGCAGAGGTTGAACAATTGCAGTGAATGGAGAATAGATTACAGCTCATCATACGGTATTGGCCATTTCTTTCAAGAGATCAGAACAATTTTCAGTGATTACAATCATTCATCAAATTGTTGAGGCTGAATAGCTTGTTAAAGCAGCAAAAAACACCCCAGGCAGTAATGTATCTAAAAATTTTAAATTTAGGATACACTTAAATGCTATTTGAATTAAATCCATATGAACTTCACTTATTCATGTTTAAAAAAAATTGTTGGTGGCTCCTGTCGCAAGGTTTTAGAGTCAGAAAGAGCAGCTAAAAATACCAGAGTATGGATGGTGAATAGAAACAGATATGGCATCCCGCTGAGTTTCTGACAGAGTTACACAGCCTCAAGAATTTAAATTGAGCTCCAATGTGGAGCACAATGCACGCCGCAGCTTTAACTGAAATGGTCCGATGAGTTTTGAAAAGACTGTTATTGTACATTCCACACGAGCAATTCCGTGCAAATGTCAACCTTATCATAAAAATACATAAAAAAACAGAACATCCAACATTTTGAATCTCCAAAAGGGACCAAAGCTTGTTTTTTTTCTGCTTCATTTTAATAGGACACATTGTGCTAAAAGATGGGTACACTTGAAATAAATCAACCTATGTCATAACAACCCCGTCTTCGTTTATTGTTGATATATTTTTAGGTAATCATACCTCTGCGATGTGTCAAATCAATAACGATTTAGAGGCAAAACTTATATATGCAAACAAGCTTGAAATTATATTATTCAAAGCAAGTAAATGTCTAAGATTATTATAATTGACTGTTTGTCTCACTTGTTTGCTGTAGCAACACTCGAATGAAAGGGCTGATTCATTCATTCTGTAATTTTGATAATGCTTTTTGCTTTTTATTTATTCAAATGTATAGTATTTATTTTAATATAGCTGTTAAAACTGGTTCATATTAGATTTTGTGGATTTTCCTTGAGCTGTAGTTATAACTTTGTGTAAATATATGGTGTGGTGCTTTATATTTTTATATTTTATATATTGTACTTTATATTTCTTGAGGTGCTTTAATGAATGAAAAACCAGTAATGGTTTTTAACATTATAGAAAAAAAAACTCACAATGAATGCATGTTGGCTTGCATCATAAACCTTCAAACTGTGCAATTTAATTTTTCTTTTTGGAAATCCAATACCTCTTTCTCCTGACTGTGTAGCACGTCAGCCAAAACTAATCAGAAATCTTTTTGGGGTGCGATTGGAAGAAACAGATGTAATAAATCCCCAAGGGTGATCTATTCCCAGGGCTGAATTGATGGGGGGGGGGGGGGGGGGGGAGTGCATTTAAATTCTCAGTGCTCATGCAGACAGGAGGCTTGACATAGACATGACGGCAAAGGAAATTGGCAAGAGGGCTTGAAATCATTCCCTCGCAGCTCCTGTGCCCTTGATCTTGATCGAAAATGCCAAAGGACAGCATTCAAAGACATCAACTGAGGCTGTAAATGAACATGAACACAACCGGAGTCAGGCTCGTCATGGTCACCAGCAAATTACCTCATTAGGACCTTGTGAATTCAGACTGGATCCAAACAAAATTGCTCGTGGTCTCACATAGATGATTTCTATTCTATTTGCTCATGGATAGAAATATCGATTTTTGTTCTGGATTTATTATAAAGTATTTATTCTCACAGTGACTGAGTGTTACATATACAGAGATTTGTACTCTGAGCTCTACAATATTTACAACCATGTTTGACAGGACAGGCGCAGACCAGAAGAATGAAACCCAATAAATCACAATTTTTTTAAAGAAAATGGTCATTCTCATATACAAACATCACAAAGAAGAAAAAGCTGAAAATCAGACATTCATGCAATCCATCTGGAAAATATTGCATGTAAGGCCAAACTGTTAGCAGCGAAAATGGAATGGTTTCATTCTTAATCTTGCATCAAGTCTCGAATTCTCATTGCAGTCTGTGATAAAGTAAAGTCAATACATTGATTGGGAGTACAACCAAAATTATGGCTTCAAGCAGCAATTTAGAGCTTGGAGCAGTCTTGCACAGCACCCCCAGTGGTTGTACCTCGTGTATAATCGTGTATAATAACACTCACTCAACGATCTACTTAGGCCTAATCCATGTGATTGTAATTCGGATTTCATATCTTGTGGGGTTTATTCCCATATTTGTTGCTGTTTAAAAGAAGCATGTTGTCCTTCGAGCTCTAATAAGTATAAACTTTGTGAAGTTGATTAGGAATCATCTTCAGTTTTTATGACATGAAAAAGCGTGACGTTAAAAATGACCTGATGCCCATTGTTCCAGGCATAAAGCGCCCGTTCCCGAGCGTTGTAGTCAAGCATAGAGATGTGAAAGTACTGGTTGTGAAACGGGATGTCCATGTACTCATACGTTGAGGTTTTTGTGTTGTACGAATAGTACACCTTGGCTCCAGTCAGATGCGAGTTGGTGATATAGAGCGTGCCGCAGATCATGAAAGACTCCCCCGCATTCCTTTTGGAATATTCCGTATTCCATGTCTCTAGAACTTCCAGTGTTTGTGGTTCTAAATGCGAAATCACAATGTTTCCTGCATTCTGGTTTGTAGCATACACAGCCCACAATCCAAGCTCATCTGCCATGAGGTCGATGTCGGAGAAGCCTCCCCAGGTGTAGGGGTAAACGTTGTGAAATCCGGCATACTCCAAGGCACGTTGGGTAAGAACCCGTCCTGTGTCAAAACTATATTTGACGATGATGTTGCTCTGCTCCTTGTTGTAGTACAGAGAGCCGTTGTAGACCACATGGTTGGTTCCCGCCCATTTGAAAGGAAGGTAATAGGTTCTGGATTCTTGGCTTGCGACAAAATCATCAATGGTTTTATACTCTCGAACGACCTTGCTGTTGGTGTAAGTGTCCATATACCAAACCTGTTAAATAAGAGAGAGATGCAGATGAGCACTTGTTTGAAAATTATGCATTAGAAGAGGATTTATCAAGGTTATGTCAGAACATTAATCAGATCAGGGATCACATCTCTGGCTCATTCAGAACTCACCCGATTATTTCTTGAGGATGCTAGAGGGTCAGTCATCCACGCTCCGAACCGAGTTCCAGATGTCTTTATTGTCACAGGGCCAGTGATTTTCATTAATTTACCACATGCTGGAAAACAAATCCAAAAAGGTACATTTAACAAATTTTACGAATGGCTGATTTTCTATTTCATGCTTTAAAAAGGTCGGGCTTGCATTGCTAGTGAACAACCCTAGTTAATGATGTACGAGCATAGTGCATTCAATCCCGAATGCCAGGATGTAATTTGGATATATTAATAACCTATTGGAACATCTGTCAAATTTGCCCTACCGACTCATTCATTTTGTAAGGCTTTTTAGCATTTAGAGGCAATTTGAGCAAAGCTGTAAACATATTGTTAATTAATTAAATTGAACTGATTCACAGGAGAGGCTGAATGTAGCTGGAGGAAGGATTTTTGATATTTTGCCTTGAGCAAGGCTTGTTTTATTTTTTAAAGGGGTAGTGAGCTGAGAAACTAAAGTATTGGGTATTTTAGGGAACAGATCTCAATGCATCAATATTTAATGCTTTAAATGTGAGCATGTTTCCAATTTCCTAGTGACAGTGTTTGAAGATTTAATAAGACTTGACTATGCTTTACATCTGCATGAAAATTAGACTGTTGCTCAAACCTAGTTGCTCAAACCTAATAGTTTACCTTGCCCAGCATGTTTACTCTTTGAATATTGAGAGATATTGTCCAATAAGAGCAAATGCTGCTCTAATGTTTCATTTTGAAGGCAGAGATTTAAAGAGTTTTAATTTTCTTTAAAAGCATCACGGTGGCACAGTGGGTAGCACGGTCGTCTCACAGCAAGAAGGTCGCTGGTTCGAGCCTCGGCTGGGTCGGTTGGCATTTCTGTGTGGAGTTTGCATGTTCTCCCTGTGATCGCGTGGGTTTTCTCCGGGTGCTCCGATTTCCCCACAAGTCCAAAGACATGCGGTATACGTGAATTGAGTAAGAACAATTGCCCATAGTGTTAAAGTGTGAATGTGTGTGTGAATGTTTCCCAGTGATGGGTTGCGGCTGGAAGGGCATACGCTGCGTAAAACATATGCCAGTCAGTTGGCGGTTCATTCCGCTGTGGCGACCCCGAAAAGGAAAAAGCCAACATGAAAATGGATGGATGGAATTTTCTTTAAAACTATGATCTATGTTTATCTGTGATGTCTATGTGGAAGAAATAATGACAATCTGTTCATGAAGACATTAATTAATATATTCAAAATTTACATAATGAAAAAAAAAAAAAAAACACATTTAAAAAAAAATGCCAGTCTGATATAATTTTAAAGTAATGCTTTGGAGAGAAGAAGGTGGTCACTTTTTTGTAAAAGGCCATTTTATTTCTCTGTTAAGAAAGTGCATACAGATTTTTTTTACTAAATTTTTTTTCTTAAAAATTTTTTTTTATGTAATTTTGTTTTGGTTTGCTTGTTCTTGCCTATATTGTATTTGTCTTAAACATCCTACCAGAAACAAACAAATTAATTAATTAGTGTAATCCAATTCTTCCATAATTTACTTCCATGATACGCATGCTCATTATACTCCACACAATTAGGAATTTTATTGGAAATCCCGCTAATCTGAGGATTTGAATGCTTTTCCTCCGCTTGTTGTCACTTATCATTACAATGTTTCAAAGCTCTTTCCAACAAAAAAAATTAAGAACTGAAAGCTTTATTTAGTTACGACTACTGATGTTGTATTTTTATTAAATATACCAATAATAAAAGCGTGTATGTAGAGTTGTTTTTTTGTAAAAGCAATTCTGAAGTTGGAAATCAGAGCAATTGTTTTTTGGTTTCATAGAAAAGTCCAAAATTTTCATTGACTCTCCATTTTTTTCCCACATTTCATTTTCAAAGCTATCTAAGGAGGGCCTTTAAATCATCAGGAGGATATTTTTATAGTTTTGGGTCTTCTTTACAGTTTTGTCTGCTCATGTCAAGCTAAAAAAGTCAGTGCTTGAGATAGATAACAAGGTGACTATATACTGACTGAGTTTGCTCATGCAGTTTCTCAGCCGGCTGTCCAAGCTAAGGACCCTCTGATAGAGCTGTTCATAGTCATACGCTCCCAGTTCTTCCTGGATTCCTTCCAGCACCGCAGACAGATTCCTGATCTCCTCTTTGAACTGAGAGATCAGCTTCGCATCGGTTTTGTACTGCTCTAGCACAGGAATCAATGGCAGGAGTTCATCCATGCGGTCTTTCAGCTCCTGTAGACACACGCATAGGTGGTTAAAGAGACAGTTCACTAACGGAACCAGCTTTTTCTTTAAACTATTTAAATGGGCACAGTGTACTCAAAATGTATTAGTTATTATAAAATTAATTAATGTTATAAATAGCTACCATTTAACCCACATAGTTTTTTCCACATTTGACATGAATGGCTAAATAAATGATAATTAATGGTTGACTGAAAGATATTGTATTAACATTAAAGATTAACATTTGGACACAACTATGTTAATAACAGCATTAGGGATCTGCCGTTGTTAACATGTTCTACAGCAGGTCTTAATAGTTATCTAATAAAAACATACCTTGAAGTTTCTGGCCATTATAGTTTTCCTGTCCTCCTCAATTTGCCGGAACTTGGTTCTTAAGCCTTTCATTTGATTTTCCATTTTCATGACGTACTGGAAATCCCGCTGCGTGCGCAGGTTGAGGACTTCAATCGACTGAGACATGTTCTGCACCTAGAGCAGAATTTTGTTGTAAAATTAGTTTGAAGGGTATGGTTGTGCATTTTTTTTATAGACCACACATCTTAATACAAAATGCCTTACAAGAAAATGTCTGAAATGGAAAGAAAATTCAGTATTCTGTTCATAATGCTCAAAGTTTCCCTGTCTTATAAAATGAGAAGGGGTTCCATCTCTGTAGCTAGCAAATCCATTATAGTTTATATATTATTATTTTTTATAGTTTAAAAGAAATTATTTCTTAGAGCTGCTTGATTATGGGATTTTATATATAGTATTTCATTTGTAAAATATATGTTTTTTTTTATTTGCACACTTCCAAATACGTCAATGCACCATTTACTCTCCATATTTTAAAATCTGTTTTCTCTCTGCATTGCTATATAGGTGAATGTCTTTCCTTGTTTTTTAAGTGCTTGCTTCAGCCCATAGTTCCTGCTGTGTAATATGGTTTTTTTCCAGGTGGACCTCAAAAAAGGTTGCACCGATTTAATATTTGCATGTTTACTGATTACAATGTGATGTCACAACTTGTTTCAATTTACTTGGTGTTGGGGAAAAAAGTAAAAAATGTTCCACACTAGTTCCAGTTCATCTTAAAACAAACAGGTTTTGGTACTAAAAAGTTAATATCGACATGGTGTTTTTGAAGCGAATAAGTATTTGTGAGATATTTTTACTCAATGTAGTCTGTGTTTATTAACTAGATACTTGTTTATTTTATGACTTTCAGAAATATAAATAGCTATTGCTATATAGCAGTCCTAACTTTAATACTCATAAACTAACCGTTACTATTTTTAAAATAGACTATGATGCTGCATTTTTAAGAGGATCTGGGTAATAGTGGGTAACGTGAGCACTTTTCAAAAGACACAGCTGCGCATGACTTGATTGATAAACTGACAACAATTAATGAATCTTTAATGGGATGTGGTTCAAAACTGAAAAGAATCAGCCCTAAACAGCCGCTTCAATCTTGCTTTGTTTGTCCCTGTCAAACAGTCTGATTAGCCAGCTTGACTGGGGCGCTAGCTATGTAGAAATCCATGAATCATGAATGAGACGGATCCTCTGTGGACCCAGACTTTCTTTTCAGGCTTTAGGGAAAGTGGAGACGTTAATAAATGTACATATCAATATTAACAGCAGTCAGACTCCCGCTAGATCAAGGCTGCTTTCATTTATCATACAATCAGTTTCTAATGACCTGCTCTAAACAGCCTCTGGTGAATGCAGCTTGAGAATCAAGCACTTATGACTTTTTACCTGTGTATATGTGTGTGAATGTTTGTAAATTGATGAAATAAGAGACTGAAACAATGCAGGGATATGGTATTTGTCATTCTGACATCAAGTGAAATAACAAACAAGAGGACAAGCGTATGAGTGTGTGTTCGCATGTTTGTAAATCAGTGTTAGTGTCAGGCACAGTAGCTCTTGAAATGTGCAAGGGCCCGAGGCAAAACTATGCATTAGTTGTCCACGCGATATGCACTAGCCATTGATTTATGTGTAGAAGGAAAAGAGAGCCAGAAGAAATGGAGGGAAAGGACAAAAATATGGTATTGATGGGCTGTGCCATGTTTTAAAAAATCTATTACTGTTTCCTCTCCATAATAGTTACCACTGGTAATGGACATTGTGAACTAGGATAAAGTGTGGATACTGTAGTATGTTGTGGTTTAAATAAAAGATTCATGGACCTGGAATTTGGTTGGTTTAGAATAAGTGCAACATCATTCCTTCTCCTCAGATTTTTCAAGACTTCTTTGTGCTTGAAATGGATTGCATTTTTGTTCTGTTTTTGGTGGCACACCACTCAAACACAATTTAGCCCTGGAAATTGGAAACGATGTGTTTATTTAGGGACGATATGTATTTTGGACGATAAATCTGTAATTATCCTGGATATACATTTTCTCGATAAGGTGATATCGATAGGTGAGTAGAGAGTTTGATAACCTTAGCTGCCAGAAAAGTGTGTGGTTAACAGAGCATCCATGTCCCATATTGTGAAAAATCATAATTAAGTTTTTTAATGCTTTTTATTGTAATGATTTTGGTTATACAAAAAAATGTTTGCCTTGTTTAGGTAAAAATAGTTGTATCGGGTTTGTACAACTATCGTTCCAGAGCAAAAACTAGCTTAAACTTGTACCAGAAATACAAATGTGACAATATTGTGATAATTATCAGTATCGCCCGATATTAAAAAATATATATATATTGTGATATATTTTTTGGCCACATCGCCCAGCCCCAGGTGTAATACCTGGAGGTAATGTGTAGCACTTCTGACTGTACTCTTATGTAAGTATCTGATGAAAAAATATACTCAGGTAATAAGTTTCTAATAACAGTACTTCTAAACTTCTAAACCATAAAAAAACTGTATTTTTTTATTAAGCTATACTATATATTGAGCATCTTGTTTATTTGTATGTTCTCTATGGATATTTTTGCTATATTAAAATGGCAAGTAACTAAGTAAATTTTTTTTTCTCTGTCAGATTCTTCTAACTAAGTAAATTAAAACAGAGTAAAAATTTTCAGAAATATTTTTACTCTATACACTTCTATTAGATCTTGGTTAGTCTTGTGTAGCCTCAGGGACGGTCTGGAGTGTTTGATGGCTTTCTTTGAATAAGATCGACCTGTTAAACAACCAATCTCATTTCACGTGGTCACGTTTCTGCCGGGCATGGAAATGCCGCTAGAACAATGGGCCATCATGCAGCAAGTTATCATTAGAAAATAATCTCAACGAAGGTGAGAATATACAGAACGTAGTCTTTCATAGCCAAACCTTCAGGGAACAAATGTTTAGCTGTTGTTAATGGCCGCTTGTTATCAGTACACACAAAAGCTTTTTGTCTCAATTGTATGGCTGAACTTTGTTTTCCAGTGGAACAAAAATAATCATAACACTTGCTTCTCTCTAATAAATTTAAACCAATCATAAAATCACTTCAGGATTCTTGAAGTGCTGTCATAAAAATATAGTAAACCCATCAAAAGAATAGCCAACGTTCCATGGGTTTGACCTCTGAAGCTGTGATTACATCTTGATGCACAAGGTGGTACTCCATAACAATTATGATGCATGCTTGTTTACACAAAAGTAGAAGTGGAGGTTTTCTGGTCTTATTTTGCACTTCACAATCTGGCAACAAAATTTCTTTATGCCTATACACATTTTTTTGTTATGATCAATATGGTGTCTTAAAAATGGCAATGAACATATAAACTTTTTCTTCAGTAACAGGGAGCAGTGCTGACAGTGGTGTGGGCTTGTTTTCACTTCAAAATTTGTTACGCAATTTGTCTGTAAATAAGAATTTGTAGTTGCATGAATTTTGTGACAGAAAATGGTTGATCTGTTTAATCATACCTACTATACTTAAATATGCACTATGTCATTTTAAGAAGCCAGTGTTGAAACTAGAAAAATATATAATGGTGTCTCGTTCCAATTTTCGTAGCTCCAGCTGCTACCAAATTGTTTTAGTTCTGACAGGACCTGGCCTGTTTTTTTTCTATTTTAATGCATACAAAATTATGTCACAGCCTAATTATTTCAGTTAACTCAGTATAAAGAGTTATTTTCAAACTTTTTCTTTGGTAACAGTGAGCAGTGTTGACAGTATTGACATAAAAAGAAGAAGAAAAGAGAGGATATAAAAAGCTCTGTTTATATGAGATACCTTCTCTAGGAGCTGTCGGAGCTGTCTGCTCTTGGCGTCCCTGGAGCAGAGGTTTTGCTCGGGTGCAACCACTGTGCAGATACAGCGTCCGTCTGCATCTTGGGCTGAACTGTACACCTGCCATCCTTCCTTAGGACCAATCGTCTGCAGACACAGATAGGCACGCATGACGTTTTGTGTTGATCCATTTCAGATGAGCTTGGAATTCAGTTTCTGTCAGGATTTTCTATTAAACGTGCCTTAATTCAGCAAACAAATATACTTTAGTGGATCACATTTTAACGTACTGTTCTTTTACTGCACTTTGCTTTAGAAGAATTATAATTTATAAGTATTATTTAATGTTGTACATGAAACTTATTCATGCTATGCTGTTGATTAGAACAGAATGAATCTGTGATTTAGAATCTCATTCTTCAAAAAAGACACATTCATTCTTAACATAATTGAATTTTTCTTAAAACGTTTAGTTGTTTATTGCTGAACATATAGTACCACGAATTCAAACTATTTTGCTGCTCAATCCTACATAGTTAATATTATTTCTTTGTAACTAATCAGAAATAACTCTACTGTGTGCACCATCCACAGGTGCAATGATTCAGTTGAATATTTTTTTAATAGATTCAGAATTTAAAATGAATATGCAAATGAGCTAACCCATGATTCTAGTTTTCTTGTTTCCAGACAGCAGCGCGGTGCTATTTGAGATTAATACACACTAGTCTGTCTTTCTCTACTTTACTTTTTCCCAACATACAAATGTTATGTGGCATCATGATATCACTTTCCCCACAATTCCAAAGACATGCAGTATAAGTGAATTGAGTAAGAACAATTGCCCATAGTTATGTCCAATGTTATGTGGCATCATGATATCACTTTTCTAGAAACTCAAAGCATATTTTGGTTCTTCCTATGTCCAGCTGCCATTCAGTGACCAGTGGGTACATTTGTCCTTGATGCGGAGTTTGTACCTTTTGTCTTTTTGAAGTAACCTTTTGTGGATTGTTTTTATTTGACCTCAGAGTGTAAGCATATTGGTTTAATGACCCATCCAAAGGACAGTGCTTCCTAACACTGTCTGAATATACTGCCCAAATGCATTGATGGGAACACTGCAGAGAACTGGTTTCCCATGTGGTCACAGAACAGTCATAGAACAGTTTTCAACCATTAGAAGTTGAGCTAATGATTAGTGAATTGTAATATTTGAGTAAACTATTTGTATACATGTTAAAGTTTTAAAAAACATTTGTGGATTTACAGTTATTAAGTTTGTTAAAAAATGAGTAAATCTTTTTGAAGTCAAATCAAATCAGATTTATCAGGTTCAAATCAAATCAGGTTCAAATCACGCATGCAAATATTTTCTGATCAATCCAATCAGATTGTGCATATATTACTAAATAATATAATAATAATAATACAAATATCTATAAAACTATTCAAGGAATGGACTAATTTGATAAAGTTGAAAAATAACCCACTTGATTAAATGATTAAGGTGTTTGTGACAGTGATTTGGCCATTTTGAATTTTCTGAAAGTCAATTAGGACAGGGATAAAAATTTTCATTAATGTACTATGTTTTGCATTTACCTTGCTACTGTTTCTTGCATTTTCAAAATAATTTCACAATAAAATATTTGGCGCCATTTAATATAGTTCTTAATAATCCACATGAAAAGAACGCCGCTGTTTGAATCAACACGAGTAACTAAATAGAAAATAGATTTTAAAATGGTTTTAGTCAGGTTCTCATTCTCTCCTATGTTACAATTACCTAAGTTTGGAGCTGAAGATTTAAACCTTCAACCAATCAGACGTTTGTGGTACGCCTATATCCTGCCTCTCTGTAATCATTTTTGGTTACAGGAAAGTGATGTCGTCAGGAAGACGACAGCTGTTTATGTCTATTCTGAGCCTCATTTATTCTTCATACAAAAATAAAACTTTTTGTGTTATTCTAACCATACCTGTATTAGTAGGATGGCAAAACACATGAATCATGAATTTTATTTATAGGCCTTGGAATAGTATTGTAATAGAATTAAGCACTGGGTACTGTACCCTTAAATGTCAGTTTTCCAGGAGATGAATTAAATATAGCCCAGAGTAGGTGTGCTGTAAACCCAAAGAGACCGCATCATAAAAATCCTGTTATTTATTGGGAATCTGTCCAGCGTCCAGGCGTGAGAATGGATGACATCATAAAGTGGGCATGTCCCTGTCAGTCAGAATAATGACAGTGTTTCTTTGCTCTAATCCACTTGATCAGTAACTGATACTTTTTGCCTGCTTTAATGTCTGATTGAAATGGTCGAGTCTGACAGTTTATATGCTAGACGCGTAGCCGTGCACTTGAAGAATCCACAAGTACACGCAAGCTGGAGAAAATAAACAAAAACAAAACCCTGGGAGGGATGGAGAGAGGATGAAGAAAGATAGGAAGGTTTCAAAGATTCACCAGAGATGACAAACTGATGAGCTTTCCCACCGAGGACAGAGGCGTCCTGTGTCTTGCTGGCTCTTGCCTGTCCAATACGTGACTGATTCTTCTTTATCCAGCACTCTCACATCCTCTGCTTTTGTGCCATTTTCAGTTCTGCTTTATTTTTTGACTGTTTTTATACAAAACTCTCTCTCTTTTTTCATGTTAACAACACTTCTGTTGCTGGTATTTCTGAAATAACGAAAGTGATGAATATGTATACAAGGGCATTTTATCTTCGATGGAGAACACACTGTTGAATTAAATTCAGTTTTCTGTTCATGCTGCTCATATTTGGACTTTTCTGTCTTATAAGCATGATGGGATTCCACAAATTTAACTTAAAGGTGCTAAAGCCAATATAGTTGATGTAATTGGTTGACAAAAAAAAATACATTACTTAGAGCTGCGCGGTTATGGCAAATGATAATCGTGAATGATTTGGTAATAATTGAAAATAATTTCATTAAACAATGTTTAGTCTTTGGAAATATACGGCATTAAATATTTTATTTTTTATAAATCACACAATCTAATATCAAATCTATTATTGTATATTTGAAATAAACAAGATTGAAAAAAGATGATGACATTTTAAGGGAAAATACATTTAATTAATTTTAATTAATTTAAGTGTATTTTTTCAACACATTGATTAAATGCTATGCATTTTGTGAAAGGATCATTTGTGAAAGGATCGTATTAATCTCATTGAGATTATAAATAGATTTCTTCTGTAAGGTACTTATATTTTTCTCTTACAATTTTTCTCTTTCACACTTCTGTTGAAGTTAAGTCCTTCAAACACTTTAAGAAGGCTATTGGTGTTTTAAATATACCCGATTGGGTGATTTTTAGCACCTTTTTTTCTTGATAAAACTTGTCAAGTTATCTTTCTATTTTAATACTTTATCTTTCTACACCAACAATACTTACCTAACAATTATTACCAGTTATCACTTGACAAATGTTATTTACTTACAGTGGCCCTAATTCTCTTCCTTATATATGTAACCAGTCTTTCAAAAACAAACAAAAAACTCAAAGCAAGGCAAGAGAAGGCAAGCCAACTGTATTAGTATAGCAATTTTTCATTGACAATTCAAAGTACTTTATAGAGTAATAAAACAAATCAGAGTTAAAACAGACAATAAAACAATTCTTAGATAAAAATCCAGGGATAAGGCATTGAAAAACATTCAAATACAAGAAAAAAGGCACGCACATTTAAATAGATGTGTTTTTAGTTTTTAATGTTAGGAAATCCAGCATGTGCAAGACAACATACTTTGCATGAGAGTTGTATCAATGCATGTTTATTAATAGAAGTCCCACACATCATCTCAACTCTGTTATGTTTTAAATACTACTCTAATCAAACTTGAGGAGGAAATATTCAGCTGCTGGTGATCTTTTAAATGGACTCTCACTGCAACCTGAATGTTTTCAGAAATGTCAGCTAGACAGTGAATGACAAGTTTCGAGTTTTCTGCATTTGGTTTATCAAAACCAAAAATAAATAGTGGAGTTAAAAGCATGCATAATTAAACACAAAAGCCTATTTGTTTCTGCTTTGAATCAAGTGCTGATTAACACAGGCAGCGGAAAGAACAGCCTCTTAATTTCTTTCTCAATTCCTTTTAACTCGCTGTGCTTGAACCACTAATCTGTGGTGTCTGGTTACAAATACTGAAAGGCTTTCATCAATTAATTTTTGATTAATTATGTGTTGTTTTTATGACTGCGATAACAAGTTAAATAAGTGACAATTATTAATGCAACTTTTCTCATTTATTTATGCTTTATTATACCATCTTTTAAAGATTTGATATAAATAGTATGAGTTTACTGGACATTCCAAGTTAAGATTCAGTTCTGAATATACAACAACATTTATTAATTCATAATTATACATGTGATTTTTGGGGCCTGTTTTTAACAATTGTGTTTATCACATTAATCACAATACAGTGAATAATATCGTATTTCTTGCTTTATGAGAATGTTAAATGTAATACCTTAAATCATCTATACAATGTTACAGATAAGTCCATTACAATGTTTTTTATTTTTTTAATTTTTTTTAAGCTTTTTTAAGTTGTGTTAATCCTTGGACAATTATAAAAATTAACATCAAATGTACAATATTTTTTCAATCATTTAGTGTTATTTGTTTGCCCTGACTTCCTGGTACAAGGACCCAAGCTGCCCACTCTGTATTTGATTTAAAAGCTATGGTTTTTGCCAAACAAAAAAAAAACGTTTTTTAAATGAAATTGTTAGTTATTTTTATACATTTATGTATGTGTTAAAACAGTTTCAAACAAAAAAAAAAGAAGATTGGGTATGCTTTTAATGCAAAAGTTTAACCCCTTTATAGTGCAGCTTCAGGAACTGTGAGGTGCTAATTTTTACTCACTGCTGCTGCTCTTGTAGAGGATTTTTTTTCTGTGCAAGGAACAGCTTACACCAGTTGGAAAGTGTTATTTGTTCTGGATCCTTTAGAAAAGTGTTCTTGAGGTCTATTTTAATGTATTGTGCTATTCTTTTATTATCAGGTGAATTCTTCTGCAATCTTTTCAAAGAGATAGGATTCCTTAGATTATAAATTATACTTTATTTCATCACACAGAGGCTGTAGCTTTGTGCTGCTTAAGACTGTATTGGTTTGGTTTCACATCTATGCAGTTTATTGTCTGCTGTTTTAATGTATCTGACAAATGAAAGCGTATTATTATTTTTTAACAAATGATCAGGTTTTTGAGAGTTGTTTGCTTGTTTTGTGCATGTAATTGACATGATTTGACCATTGCTTGAGCAACCAATGCACCTGTTGAGCATAAGTGGTGGGCAAGCCTGGCGGGGGGAGCGATTTGTGATGGTATTCTGCTCAGTCAGGAAACATCATACCACTTTACTTTCACCAATTTTGCAAAAAATGACATTGAATTTAAACATCAACATCTTCTAAAGGTTGAATTTTCATAATAGGCATCCTATATAATTGTTAGCTTTGCTGTGCGAACAACCCATCATGCCAAAGGCTGTCAATATTTTGATCTGCTCTGGGTCAGGCATAAAAAAAATCTTGATACCAACATTATGGAAATCAATCACTCAAGCACAATACTGAATTGACTTTTCCATTACACCCAAACAACAAACAAAGAACTTATTCTAAATGAGAGTTGACATCATTATGGATCCCTCCACAGATATTAAAAAGTTGTATCCTAGAGGTGTGTAATCCAATTAGTCACCATAAAAGGCACATCTCAGCAAATCAAATTAATCATCATCAATCACTCCTCCCACGAGCGACTATGATGTAATTAGAAGCCCATTATGCTAATGCTCATTCACTATCATAGTCAAACACCTCAAACACCCCTCCTGCTGGGGCTTGAGTTGGGTTAGTGTGTGTGAAAGTAGACCTTTGGGAGATATTTTGTTCAACAAACTATAAAGCGTCAACCAAAAGTTGTTTTCCATGACATTCGTTTAAGCACCAAGGCGGTGTGAACAGCTCCTGTCCTGCTAAGCAGCTAAAACACCATTTGGTTGTTTTAGCAAGTGGAGTACACCATGAATACACTTAAATTGGTAAAGGACGCCTTGAACTAATCAAATTATTTGTTTTTGTATTGCTCATTCATGCTGCTCTCATAGGGCAAGTTATTTTGTCAATTAATAATAAAAAATAGAATGTATTGTGTCATAGCACTTCTACATTAGCATTTTAAAGTGCTTATCAGAATACAAAAAGGAACGGTAAGAGTTAAAAGTTTAAATTAAAACACCAATACATATAAACCCAGATTTAAAAAATTATCTGCACCGACAAGTAAAACAACCATAATTTTTAATTGTGGTTTGAGTAATGTTTTTGTGACCTGCAATAAAATATCACAAAAAGAAAGCAGATAAAAGCAGAAGTAAACACTTAACCAAATTACTGTAACTGCAAATAGCAATAACCGAAAAATGTATGAAAAAAAGAGGAAAGGTAAAAAAAGAGTGTTATATGCCAGTAGTCTTTATTTCATCAACATATTACTTTTCTAAATGAACTGATTTCAAGTGGTCGATGGAAAAATAATTGAGCTTTGGGGACACCATTTTTTTACAGTTTAAACTATTAAAAGATTAAGACAACAAAAATATTATTCATGGCAGAAATGGTGTTTCGTGGTGTTCCAGGCCTTTTTTAAACACTCATACAAGTTATTTATTATTTTATCCAAGAGCATGTATTGCATATGAAATATGTATGATATGATATATAAAATGTAATTTCTTAGTTTAATGTAATTTTTTATGCTAATGTTAGTTTTTTTAATTGTGTATGATATTGATTGAACTCTGACACTTTTAAATACCTCTTGATTAATAGTACTGCTAATAATCTGCACGTACTGTGTCATTTTTACAGTGACAGGCTATTTTTCTTATTAATTGTTGTGGGCAGCGGACCAGAATTTGCTAATAAACTGTTATGTTCTCTCGGGCATGTTTAGACCACATAAGTAGGCTGTGGACAATTGACGCATCTTTTGCATTTATTTAGTTTTTTCTTTGACTGTTTACATAGGAAACTCCTCAATGCAAACATATTTCAGCTATTCCTTAAAACCTGTGTATCTATACGTATAATTTTCTCTTGGATGCTCTGAGTGAAACATTGCAACTAAGCACTCCTCTGGCGACATTTAAAATGCTAACAATTTGTAACTTTTTTTTTTTATTATGCTCAATTGTACTTAACTACAGAGTTAGCCAAGTTTATGACGATAGAAACGGAACAAAATTAATTGAGTTCAAGCTGTGAATAATGGCTGATTTTTTAAAATAGCTGATTACAATCTCTTGCTCAGAGTCCACATCCAGTTCACATCATAAAAATTCCTTTCGACTCCAGCTGGGCAGTGTTTACTGTGATTCCTATTACTATTCTTTTATGATGATTTGTTTATGGAGAAGCTTGTTAGCCAATGCTTTGATGATGTATAGTTACTTGGATTTTTTTGGGGTTGTCCCCACACTGACCGTTTTTAAATGACACAATAATGCTATTGATTTTAAGGCAAATCACTGATTTAACATACATTTTTTTAACAAAAGACAGAGAATGGTATGATAAAAAATACTTCATTAGTTTTTCAGGAGAAAAAATATGCTGCACCTGCAACTTACAGAAGGAAGATATACTAGTCAAAACATTTACTATATATAATCCCTGTATTTCTTTTCACTATAATCTCCATTGCTTCCAATTTGGGAAAAAATAGATGTTGTTGTGTTCGTATTTTCGACCCTCCCATTGATGATTTTATAGATACAGTCAGGTGGAAAGCGAAATAGGTAATAACATTTTCCTGTTATAAATATAGACATTTGTTGATTTAACACTCATTAATGTAACCCCTGATAGCTCTAGAGAACATCTGGAAAGAGCAAAGTGTAGCATCTTCTGACACTAAATATCAAAATCAAAATCAATATTTGACTTTGTGCTTGAATATAAAAGACACAGTATAGAGTCATTGAGTGTGCAGAACCCAAATAAAAAAATCACAAGTAAAGTACTAATAAGCTATCCTTGTCTCTTTGCATTTTAAAAAGAACAATATTTAAAAATATTTAACAAAGGTGTTAACTCT
Organism: Danionella dracula; assembly: GCA_900490495.1. Taxonomy (NCBI): domain Eukaryota; kingdom Metazoa; phylum Chordata; class Actinopteri; order Cypriniformes; family Danionidae; genus Danionella; species Danionella dracula. The sequence goes on from UELW01000889.1 coordinate 6,312,031, forward strand.
ATAGCTTAGAACCCATCGTGGTATAACTTACCATGGATGGATACAGTCCGAAGAGAACGAGGAGAAGCAGGGGATTTAACGCACCGAACAGAAGGCTCATGGTGTAGCGGTTATCTCACACTTTTCTGCTGTTAATGTCGGGTCCTGTGAGAGGCAAACAAAGCCCGAAAAGAACAGGGTCGCTGTATTGCCTTTCATTACCGAGCTGCTCCGCTGCGTGAGCAGGTTACACTGAGTGCGCGCTCTCCAAAGTTCCAACCACACCACACACGCACCGCACACAGACAGACTGTGCACATTTGAGACAGGGAGAGGGAGAGGGAGAAAGAGAGAGAGAGAGAGAGAGAGTGAGCTTCCAGCGTTGCCATGACTACCTTCACGTCGGATGTGACATCATCTTCTTATAACTAATGTGAAACGGTATAACATTGAAAAGTGCAAGGAGGACCAAAGAATCAACAACATGATTTGGTTTTGTGCCATTTAAGCTCTAACTATGCTGCCAAAGTCTACAATTAGACTCTTAAATTACCCAACAAGGCTAAGTAAAGACTCACTCCATACCGATCCCATTAAATCTATATATCTGATGATACAACAAAGTTAATCCATACTCGTAAAAATCCTTTTGTGAAAGCAATTCTGGTAAGTGCTGAAAACCTTTCTCATAGGGCCAAAAATCAGAAAGACACTTTTGGTATTTCATTTCTGACAACTTCTTCAAGAAATAAGTAAAACATGTTTAAGTAATTACAAATAGACAGGTTCAATCCCAAATGGCACAGACTTTTCCAAGTAATCATGATACCTGTTACAAATGCAAACAAGAAAAGAGAGTTCTCTAATGTTGTATGTAGCTGTGTTGGAAGGTTTATGGTTTCTTTGTGCAAGTTGTGAATACAAAAATTGATGAGTAAGATTTTTTTTTTTTTACTTGAAAACATAGACAAGGAAATGTATATTTATATCATTTATAAAGTGTACAATGCTCGTTGGATACCTGGAATGACACAGTATCTTGCTTTGGGAATTTTTAGTTTTTCTGGTCCATTTGGTAGATATTTTATGTTTATCTCTAGATGTCTTGATGCTCTCTCTTAACTTACCTATGTTGCTGTTAACTGAAAGTCTGTATGTTTCAAGATCTGGGGCCTGATGTATAAATTGCATTTGTGCATTTTTCGACGCACATATCGGGATTTATAAAGAATAAACTTGGCGTAAATAAGTGCGCACCGTACGGATGCTCTTGACCGTGCGTACGCACTCTTTTAGAAGAGTATGTGTTTTGGCGACACCAACTGTCCCAAATAGCAATAGCTATTTAAAATGAAAAACTTCTAAATTATCCTATTACATCACCCAATAAATCAAATTGTATCACCCTGAATTATCATTATTAGCATTCTTAACCAGGTGCAAATACTTTGAATTTACTAATTTGTTTTAATGAATGGGCTATAAAAAGGTATGTGCGTATAAAACATATCATCATAATGGATGCTCTAGCGCTGTTAGAAGACCTTGCTAATGACGCTCTACGGAGGGAGCGTGTTTTCAGAGACCGTGAAGATTTCCTTGCTCATGATGATGATTAGCTCATGAGCCGATTTCGATTTCCAAGAGCCATCCTCTTGGAATTGTGTTCTGAATTACGGCCAGTATTGGAAAGACCCTCGCGGAGAAACCATGCGCTGTGTGTTCCTGTGCAAGTATTGACCACATTAGACCACTTGGCCACTGGTACTTTCCAGCAAGAGTTGGCAGAGTGATCGGGTATGTCACAGTCATCCCTGAGCCGTGTCATGCCATACGTATGGGATGCCATAGTGGGAATGGGACCCCGATACATCCGTTTTTCTTACACGCAAACTGAACAGGCCAACATCAAAATGCAATTTGCAGCAATCGCCGGTTTTCCCAATGTAATCGGTGCTATTGACTGCACTCATGTTGCAAAAAAGGCACCATCTGAGAATGAATTTGCTTTTGTCAACCGAATTATTGGTGTTATTAATATGCAGGGAGATCATACATATTCAAAATGGGCGGTCTTAACCTCCAAATATGGTTATTTCGGGAGGAGATTGGGGTAAGCAATACGCACATGCACCTGCGCACAATATTCAGATAATTTTGATTTATAAAGTGAAAGCAGGTTCTGGCGTACGTACGGTTTTATGAATCTGAAAACTTTTGTGCGTACGCAAATTCTGCCTTATGTGTGTACGCACACTTTAAGGATTACATATACGCAAAGTTTTATACATGAGGCCCCTGGAGTTTGATTGAAAGGGTCCTATGCTGCAGTGCTTAAGATCATACTAGACAGATTGTAGTTTTTCAGATATGATTGGCGATCTTTTCTCCTCTGTTGCATATTTTGCCTTTGGAATACCACTGGGATCCACTTTAGGTCCCATTTTATTTTCATTGTACATGTTGTCTCTTTGTCCTCTGCTGTCATCTCATGGCATAATGTGTCTTACTATTTGCACGCAGATGATTTACAACTGTACCCAAATATAAATATTTATGTGTATGTTGTGTCTGTCATCTAAACCTAAATGTTTTTCTATAAAATATTTTTTAAAGGACATAAATGTATTATGCCATTATAGTCAGTTAAATTCACATGTCTAGTTAAACTGGAAACATTGCAAACTATTCAATAAAATGTATGCTGAAAATATAAAATAAATAATATTAAAGAATTGAAACAAAAAAACCCTGCAGAAGTACATTTTAAATGCAACATACAATGTATCCGTTCCCTTTTGTTTTCATGGACTGACATCAACTTTGAAGACATAAATCATGTCTTGAACATTTTTCTGCTTTAACAGCTCTCAAAGCTGTTCAGCCTGATTATCTCCTGGATTTTAGAGGCTAGCTGCCTCCAGATGCAAATTAAGTTAGTTGGTTTTGTTAAAAAATTAAATTAAGATGATTTTAACATGTTTCCCAAGAAAGTGCGTCATTGGTTATGTAGAGGTTATGTAGAATATGTGGATATCTCATTGTGACAGAGATATGACTAAAATAAGATAAAAATAGATAAAATTTGCACACCAGTTGAATTTATATAGTTATAGTTCATTCCACAAATTCAGCTCAAAACAGGTTGACTAAATTGTGGAAAATAAGTCTGAAAGCTTATTGCTTATGCAAAGTAGATATGTAAAAAGATTAAAACCACCCACATCTGTTGAACTAGTGTCCATGAGATGAAGATTGGCTTTCACTTAACCAGAGACAGAGAACACCTACTGGCAAGGTAATATTACAGCAGGCCTACTTAAAGGAAAGGTGTGAATAATGCATGAGTAGCTTGTTTTTGTGTGTGTAGATAGGGGTTCTTTTTAAGCATGTTTTTAATTGTTTTGTCTAGATGGTGTTGTTTAGTGTTTTTTCCTCTATTGCTTTTGTAAATTATTATTATAACGTCAAAATAAAATGTAACTAGTTTCACTCGGGTAGTTTACAGTAGAGGTTGTTTTAGCCAATTAACTGAAAATTGAAGTGATAGACCGATGGAACAATAATAAGAAAATATTATCTTAGAATAAATTTACCCCACAGTTAACTCTCACCTTTTTCCCTTTCAAAAACTTCTCTCCTTCTGTTTCCCATTTTCTATTAATAACACCCTGTCCTGATGTATGTTTATATGATTGATTCATGTAATTAATGTGATGAATGTGAAATAAATAAATAATCAATAAAATAAATTAATAGTTTCTATCCAGAGGAATAGTAACTATATCATATCTTTATTTACCTGGAAAGAGCAAAACTGTCCAACTCATACGAAGCACCTCCGTTAAGGTGGTACCTAACGATAAGATTTTTTTTAAAGTAACATTGTGTATTGCATTACATTGCATTGTTAATCTCAAGCAGTTGTGTGCATCCCTTTTATTTATTTATTTTTTAAACATTTCTAGAGTTGTCAAATCAAACAACTCTTAGGCAAATGGAGAGCAGAACATTAAAACACCCTTAATAATAAAAAAACCTTGTTAAAATAAAATATTTCTACACCGGAAAAGGTGGAATAAATATATAGAGTGCTGGTACATGATTCATACTTCCTGTGAGATCTGCTACATGTATACAAGGATGACAGTCAACATCTTCATGGTTTCCCCTCATGTGTGAGCCGGTCTGCTCTAATGTTTTTTTATGTAGCTTATAATATTGTCAAAAATTAAATACATGCAAATTTATTTAATTAAATATAATATTTGTTTACACAAAATAGATTGTTATATAAAATATATGTTGAATTTTTCTCAAATGAAAGAATAATCAACACATTTTGGAAAACATGGTAGCATACATTGCATTTCTTGCAATCTAGTCTAACATCACAAGAATAATATAAAACAAATGATCACAGTTAACAGAAAATGTAACCACATGCCAAATAACAAAATACATTCAGCAATACAGTAACATCATAAAATCCCTGCTAGCATCAAACCTCTTCCTTTTGGGATCATGACGTGAATCATCATTAAATAACACCTACTGCACGGAGACAGTCATTGACTGATAACACACGTACACTTTGATATTGCACCCAGCTTGTCTTGTAAACACTGGTTCCTGTTTTGTTTGGAACTCTAATGTTAAGTGGTTATATAAACACAGTGCACATGAAAAGAAAAGCGATTTCTATTCAGCCTGTTTTATGAAAAAGTGATATCGGAATATTGTAAATCTGCACCACATGTTGTAATGGCTTTTGGACAGTTTTATACAAACACTGCAAGTCTTCATTGTGTGCAAATTATGCTTGGCAATCAATTGGAGTTCAACGCCAGTGGAACGGCTTGTTTGCGCATGGTAAATTGGAGAAATTCTCATCTGGCCTTTATTTGCACGTAGAGCTTTCTGTGTAAAAACAGTCAAGGGTTTGAAAATAAGCTTTTGTTAAATATTTGTCTGCCTGTTTATGTAGAACTTTTTGTAATTTCCCTTTTCAGATTTCGCTTGCATTATTCATGAGTCAGAGGACTCCCTAAAGCTATTTACTTTTGCAAATGATCAGGAGCCGGTGGTTGTTTACCTACTCTCCTCCTGTTCACTGTTCTGTCTTAATTTTGAACCCTTGCATACTAAAAAGGATGCTGGTTAGACTTAGTACTTTGGTTTCTGTGAGTAGGTGGGTCTACTGCATATGATCCAATCAGTACCTGAGCTTCCCACACAACCTTCCAGTCACATTAATCTCACTTGCTCTTCCTGACCTGCTCTTGATCACCCATAATTCTTTCCACCAGATTTGGCTCACTCTCTACTCCCATGTTCGTACAGTTGCTCAGCAACACCTGGGAGGGGATTTCATTGGCTCTAAAAAGTACTGAAGTGTTTACTTTTGATAAAAGCTTAAGTGTACAATCTCATCCAGTGGTCCATCAGAATGTATTTTACTTGTGCGTCATTGAGTAGAGTGCAACTTGTATTTTGTTCTCTCATTCAAAATAAATTTTCAGAATATAAATGATGAATGTCAGAGTTAAAACAAATGCACAAAAATATTTACCTCTTTGATTGTTTTCCGCTATTGTTCAATTGAGCTCCAGTCTCCTCAAAAGAAAAACCTTAATTTTAAAGTAACATTGCGCATTATGCAGCTGAAATTAGCAGCAGTAGTTATTTAAATTTGTGTTTCTTATTGCTTGTTGTTGTTTTTTTTAAACAAACTAATAATGTTGCTGTCTTTAAGGGTTGGTGGGATGCATCGCGACTCGGCTCTGACTGATTTTGAATGAATTGTTAAACGTTAAGAATCAATCATTAATGTAAAAAAAATCCTGATGGAATGAAAGATTTTCTGCAAGCACAAACAAACAACCGTGTTAGCTTTTACTAAGTTGAGGGTTCATCTGCCCTACAGTAGGTAAGAAACACTGTGCGCATACTGTGCTACAAAAAATAAGATTTATCAGAAACATGACACCAAAAATGAACCACTTCAGCCGTTTCCATTTAAATGAATGCAACCAGCGACTGACATTAAAAGGTGTTGTTACAACCCCTATGGTTCTATACACTAGTGTATAGAATATACACTAGCAGGTGCTAGTTAAGGAGCTTGTTCTGTTAAGTGGAAGCTCCGCCTCCCCAATCACCTGGCAGAGCAGTAGAAAGACTCTGGACTGTTAAACAGAACACGGTCGCTTGCTGGTCACTTTACTGCCTTGCACTGCTATAATTTCATTATTAGCTATTCTGTGTTTTGGACTCTGACTTCACTGACTTGACTACGCTTTTAAGATTTGTTTCTGATTGATTCATCTGCTTATTGTAAATGCTGGAAGTAGAGAGGTTGTTTCTTTTCCTGTTTATTTTCTTGTGTACTTTTGGCCATTTAGTTTAGTTTTCTATATAGGTAGCTTAGTTAGAAGAATCCAAGGGATTCTTTGCTTTTCCTTTGGAATCAATCTCCCAAGGTAATTGTATATTCCAAATTACCCACTTGTGTGAAATAAACTAATTCTATATTATATTTCTCACTTGTCATCTTTTCAACCCTTTGCCATAATTTTACTGGTCCATATTTATGCTTATGCTACGTCCTTTCCCTTAGACTGGGGGGGGGGTATAGTTTATGTTGTGTATATATAATTTTCATCTAAATGCAAGTGCCACTGTTAATAAACACTGCTTCACTAGTTCTCTTACTGGGAATCATTGTAGAAGCATACTGTGAGCTGTCCCATTCCTAGAAGTGTCCACCCCAGAAGTGTGGCGAAGGGGTGGAAGATGGGGTAGCTTGCACAAATGTTGAAAAAATGGCCTGTTTGTGCTTATATTCTGGGTTAGTAAACAACCTGAAGGATCAAAGCTACTTCAAGAGTATTTAGCTTGAAGTGTTTCTTCTCTGAACTATGTGCTGATTGCTGTTAACATAACTTTTGCATAACTCGAAACTCCAGTTTTGAAAATAACTTTAAACCTTATTGGTTTCATCCTGATATTCACAACGTAATTGTTTTTGTAGCCTAGCTAAACACCTTTTTTTGCTTTACTGTTTGTTTAATGTTGCTCACTGTCCCCTGAAATTTCCCTGAATTTAATTTCTATTGTTGATCAGAGTTTAACCGAAGAATATTACTTTTGTAAAATGGAGATACTGAAACTTATTAAATAGATGAAAAAAGCTTAAACATAGGAGAGTTTGAGGTTCTCTGTTTATGAAACCCAAGATGCTAAATTGTGGAAGCGTTGCCTAATTACTGCAGTGAATCACAGCAGAAAACAATGCAGCAAAGCACTTTGTCCTTGCATGAACTGATATCTTCTAGCAGAGCGCAGGGAAACGGTGTGCTAGATAAATGCTTGCAGAATGAACAATGACATCTGGATTTTTCATGTTTTTGGTTCAGAATTTGATGAACTGGCTCATAGTTGTGTTTTTAAACCTGAAAACAAATTCTCTTTCTAGAATGTTTGTTACCAGAGAGCAGCATTTATCAGGCTGTGTGTTTTTTATGAGAGCCATTGCATTTAGATGTAATCTTGCAGCCAGCTTTATCAGGGTAGCACAAAGAACACTGATCCAAAACAAGGATACATACACCAGGAATGGATAGAACCAAAGCTGTGACTTTCTTTTTGATAAATCAACAGAAAGCTGTTTTTCATTACAGCTAAAGAAATAACAGCTCCGTATTACACCTGATGCTTCTGCGACGTCCGCGGTCTATAGTAATCTAGTTTCATCACAGCCCCGGCCCTCGGCCTTGTCTCAGGACTGGATTGAGCAGCAGAGCGATGGGATCAGCAGATGTGAGAGACATGACAGAATGTGGATGGAATGGAGGGGTGGTGTTCAGGGTTTAATTGATTAATTGTTTTAAAATTTTTGACAACTCATATTCACCTCATTTCTGAAGAATAAAGTGTTGATAAACAATGGCTACGATCCAGGTGTTTAGCAGTGGGGATTTTTGGTAGATTTTGTTACATTAGACTGATAAACAACAAATTATTTGCAGTAAATACTGCTTCATGTAGTTATTGCGCCTCCCCAAAAATATTTATTTTGTACACAAAATGCACAAAAATGTATTTATTTTACAAATATAAACTTGTAAAATGCAGTTAATGAGTATAAAATTGACTGCAAACTCCTAGAAATTTTCCATAAATTAGCTCTCATAAGATACTATTGAATAAAGTGAACTATAATTTATTTGATTCCCTTAAAATTACAGACATTTAGCGAAATGAAAAAAAGATTTGCACTTTTATTTAATTTTTAAATTCATTAATAATAATTCCATTTAAAAATTTGGCAGAAATTAAATCTATTTGTAGTTTTTTTTTTCTTAAGAAACTCTTCTAAAATGACAATCAGAAGGATGAGGTGTAAAATGATTTTTTTTGTCCAATTGTTCTCTTCATGAACATTTTTAAACCTTTGTATGAAAAGAAAAGTTGACGAGGAGTTTTACCATTTTCTACTATTTGTAATTAATTATGTGGGGAAAATGTATGCATTATTTATAATTATAAATACATTAATAAAAATCAATTTTAGTATAATTTTTTTTTACATTGCTTAAATTTAAAATAACTTTTAAATCACCGTTTGTTGATCAATGTTGTGATGAAGGCTAATAAATAAAAAATAAAAAAAAGAAAACAAAAAACATCAACAGTGCAGCAGCACAGGTATATATTTAATAAAACATGTGACGAGCATGTCAAAGCAGGCAGCAGAATTAAGCAGAATATAGAAAATTACATATTGAATTAAATAATAGTTTACGTGTTTAAAATCTTTGTCAAAAAAGTGTGTTTTGAGTTGCAATTTGAAGGCAGACACTTTTTTGAGGACCAGTCTTGTTGCTGACTCCAGTCTTGGGGCAGCTACAACACCAAATCTCAACATTGTAATCTTGATCTTGGTATCGCTTGCAACCTCCGCTTATCTGAGGGCTTCGGGTGGTTCAGTGAGATAATGACGGACCAAAGGATTTCGCATTAAAGGACTTAGCAAGGTAATTTTAAACCCAATTAAAAATCTCACTGATAGCCAATTGAACAACCCAAAAAACTGCAATCGTTTGTTCACATTTGCTATATCCAGAGAAAAATCGAGTGTACTTTTCAGAATCCACAATGAATGATTCTTGGAGACTTTGAATCTTGAACATTCACTTCAACAACACATTCTTGTACTCCATGGTAGCAAGCTGTTTATAATGCGCCACCGAGCTGCTAAACTGATTTTCTCTGTCTTTTCTCCCCGCTTTTCTCTCCTCGTTCTATCTCTCACCTCTGCAGAAAATGAATTCCGACAGTTTATTCAGCGGCAGGCCTGGTCAGCCTGTCCCATGGTGCACATCTCCATCATTCCCATCATTATCCTATACTGATTAGTTTAACAAAGTGTTGACTGGGAGCGTCAGAGTTAGAGTGCCTCTCAGGGGGGCATTCGTTAGAACTCCTCACTTGCCACTGTGCATCCAAATACCTTCTTGCATCTCTGTCAGCCTGCAGGGAGGAGAAGGAGGACATGGTTGATCTTTCTCACAACCCGGCTGTTTCTGTTAGCATTCCTATATACCCTTTTAGACTGTAGTTGTTTGCAGTTTTTGCAGGGTTGAGTTTCTCACACTGTAGCAGTTTAAATAGTAACTTTTGCTTGTTTAGGTATCAGTCGTAGAGACTGTTAAAAATATATCTGGTGAAAAACCTTTTCACAGCGACAAAAATATGGCTTTGCTGTTTCGGCTTTGGAGTGCTTGCGTAATTGTTTTAAAAAGGACTCGATAATTTCCTTATATTTTATTCCAATATTTTTAACGTATTCCTTCCGGTGCCATTTCTGTACCCCATTTCTGTCTGTCAATTCAGTTTGAAAAGAATCTTTAAAAAAAAGTTATCCTTTCATTCGTCCTTTCTTTGTTCTCACTGTCTAACTTTCTGTAACAGATCCAGAGAGGCCGTTTTTGATCTCATATAACCTACAGAGAGAGACGTGCTTAAAGAATTTTAACTAAAGGACGTTTTTGAAGTTAGCGACTTACGGAGTCATGACACATCCTGTAAAGCTCCCCCTTTAAAAATCCTCTTGACTCTTCTAGTGCAGTCTGTTCATGGAGTGGAGACGGAGTGTCTGTAAGCACTTGGATACAATTGGATTTTGGACTCTGCCTGACTTTCCTAGACCGGGCTCAATCTTCAAGAACTTGAGTTGTTTGAGTAGAATTGATTGGTTTTCAAGTGCTGTCAGATTGTAGATTTCCAGACTGTTGTACAAACAAAAGAGAGTAGGTGCTCTCTTAAGTCCTCTCAAAATGAGAGACAATATTTTAGACCCTTTCATCATAAACATGCATCACAGAAACCTCTATTTGACTGGATTAGTGTAATACTGGGATGTAACACGATCATAATCATGGGCAAGATGACCATGTTATTACGTTTTGGAAGGTAAAAATTCCTCTGTGTGTGAGTTTCTGAGCTGTTAGTAATACAGTACGAATTGGCATGTTGGTAATGGAAAGAAGCTGGGCTTTTACATTATTTAGCATTCTGTGAGTGTATAGGGATGGAGAAAGCTCGAAAACAATCTGATTTGAAAAGATAGATAGAAAATAAAACAGATAATGTTATATCACACACGACGGAACATGCAGCCTATTACATAACCCAGTTCATGTCATGCAATATGCGAGGCATGTGTTGTTGTTAGTTTTTTTTTTTTAGTAAACCAAGTGAAATGCTTTTTGTATAAAATAACAGTATCCCTGTGAAAAGAGGAATAAGTCTATGTTAATGATAAGTTGCTCCAAGTACAATTGCAGAGAAAGTAAAATATACATTTGCAAGTTTAGACTGATAATATTGTTGGCATCATACAAAAAGTTGGACGGTTAAAAAAAAATATTCAAAATGTGTCTTTAAAACAATTGATACAAAAATGTCTATAAGTCAAGTTGGCAAACATTTTACATAAATAAGATTTCATTTTTCTTTCTTTTTTTTTTTTAAGTCTGTTGATTTAGTTCAATTGAGCAGTGCAGCCTTATAAAAACCATAGATGCAGTGTTTTCCCTACGTTTACAGGTTTGAGTGGGGTGGTGCAGGGGGAGGGGGTTAGTATTAATGCCCCCAATTATTTAGTTATTGTTTTATGGTAGTTTTTTTTGTATTTCTGTATTAGTGTTTCTTTTTTTTCTTGATATGTAAAGCTACAACTATTTACAATAGGCTTTTGTGGTCTTTATAAGTTACCCAATGGTCCTAGCGGTACATAATATATTTTCTGATTTTCCTACCATATTGTTCAACAATTGCTATAACTCTCTGTTTTGTGGGATGAAACGTATCGTAAAAACAATCCTTCTGTACTTCGCACAAAACTCACTTGACTACATAAGCATTTTGCCTATGGCTGAGTGATCCGCATTTGTAATTCAAAATGCTTCTCTGTAGGAGACATGTCCACAACCATATGTCCAGCATTTACTGTATGTAACATGGACCTAAAGTGCATGACATTCATAGGTTTTTGCAGACTGCAAAGTATAAATCATCCACTGCCTCTCCGACACAGCATCACTACCAGAGACCGAAATTGACAAAAAGACACAATATGGTGCATAAGATATTATAAGAATGAAACTTTAGTGCTGCTGACTGGCTCTCACTTGTGTAGCCCCTCCCTTAATTACGCAAAACTTTAAATCTTTAACTTCAACAGAAATAAAGATATTCACTTTCCTAAGAGTTGTCATGAAAACCCTGTTACGGGTGATCTGTTTATTTCATATGTAAAAATAAGACGTTTTACATGGGTGTCCATTGCAACTAGCTGACGTTTGGGACCAGCCTGAAGTGATCGGTTAAGAAAAAAATATAAGCTTATGGACACAGAATCCTGGAAGAGTAGGACGCATTGCTTCTCTGTAAGGGCATTCGTCTGAGCAGCACATGCAAAATGAAACACATACTTTATTTGTGTTAAAATAATGGCAGATTTGTAGACGCAAACTTTTCTTTTGCCTGACTTAAAAGGATGGGGCCGTCCTCCATTGATGGTTGCATAAAATGACTGAGTGCTTTAGAAGGAGAATAAATAATTCACTGGGTAAAAAGCACGAGTTAAATGCTTCTATGTTGTTCAATGTTGCTTCTATTGTTCTATATTCTTGGTAAGCGAGTCATTTATTTTTACGCATAACAAAACAACTCAAAGTATGACATCATGTCCCTGTAAATATTTGTCTTTTCTTGTTACAGCTGACTAAAAAATCAAACGCTTATCTGTTGTTTTGGTCATCGAGCATACCGCACGTTACTTGTAGTCCTATACATTTTTATTCCCCAAATGCTGTAGCTTTTAATAAGCATTTGTAAGTGTTGTTTTGCACACTCTCAAAACGATGTGCAATTAGTGCATTGTTAATGTGCAGGATATATATGCATAAATCTCAGAAGTGAATATGGCCAGTCCACCAGACCTCTGATTATTTTAATGATTCATTTAATGTTCTCCGCTGATTAGTACATAGTGTGCTTTGGTTGAGGATTAGCACATCAAAACCACTTTGCAATAATTCAAATCGAAATTGCAAATGAAGTTACATTCTCTAATTTTTGAAAGCAAGACTAATTTCTTATGTAAAACATGTGACTGAGTAAAACTTTTCAAAACGATGCAATCGTTGGTGTATGTTGTTCAACGACAAGTAAAAACCCCAAAACTTTTAAAACAAATCAAATCATAGACTCCAGTGTTTGTTGCATCCCAATTGTGAGTATTCAACATCCATTGAACTACTGGGTCTCATGCAAGGCTCTAATTCAAGTCAGACCTGAAGCAACGTCAGCACAAATGTTTCAAGAAATTTGTTAAGCCGAGTGACTCCAGGGGGAGTTCCATCTAATCCATTTAATCGTATTACTTCCTTGTTTTCAGTTCTTGTCAAAACATAAAATACATAGCACATATATGGCTAGAACAATGTTTAATTGACTAAGCATATGCGCGGTGTCTGAGTGTTGACTCTACAGGTGCAGTCACCTGCTGGAAACAAAATCATGCTTAGCAACAGCTTTTTGTCCTGCAGGAGATTCTTGTTTCCAGCATGTTGCCAAGGACTGTTTTTCTCTTACAAACAGAGAGATGAGATTTGTATCTAATCCAAAGACAGTTCTTTCTTAGGCAAACAGTGTTCAAACAGTTTTTCTAAAACTTTATGATTTTCCCTTGTATTTGAGCTGTGTGTTTTTTTTTTTTACACTTGACGTTGAGAACTGATGCTATTTGATACATGCATATGTTCCACTGTAACTGGTGTGAGATTTAGTACTGCTTTGAGAATTGAGGCTTTAAGGATTTATTTAGAAAAATTAAATATTAGACCTTTGAATTTCTTTGGAAAATAACTTTTTTTAAATAGTTTTATACACTGGGTAGACATGTTAACTTCATAGTACCAGAGTAATTAAAAAATTAAAATTTTTTTTTAAATTGAAGTAGATAAAATAAAAACTTTCCAGTTTTTCACTGTTGCTAGCCTTGAATTTCTGTTCTTATTTCCATAATGTCAGTGCATATTGAAACACTCGTGCACAGTCTACATGAGGTGTGACGTGAAATGCATTGTTGATTGTAATAGGAGCAATCAAGCTGTCACTTTGAAATGTTCTGTCGAGCCTACTATGCAAGCAAGCAGTCACGGCCATAGAGGCTCATTCTAAATTATACAGAAGATGGATTTGATATTTTAGTTTTGTTTCTTTTTTTTAGATGAGCAGTATATTGAAGATAACCTCTGATTATCAGGGTATAAAGTTTGAATCAAGTTCTGGGTGTTTCCTCGATTGTTGGAGCTGAACGGTTATCCAAAATTGAGATATCGATTTACGAAGCAGTATTTCTTTCTGAATCTTTCACTTTTGTATATTTTTCCAACACGAACATTTTTGAAGTCTTTATATAAATATTTCAGATTTTGATGTTAAAAAATATTTAAATTAACTAAGCATCATAAATACAAAGAATCCTATAAATCAACAATCAATAAAATATTAAAATATATTATATAATAATACATACAAAATTAAGTTATGCTATAATTATAAATTGATGTGATTAATATTATCATACAAGCTTCTAAAAAGGGGCGTCATGATGGTGCAGTGGGTAGCACGGTCGTCTCACAGCAAGAAGGTCGCTGGTTCTAGGCTCGGCTGGGGCAGGTGGCATTTCTGTGTGGAGTTTGCATGTTCTCCCCGTGATCGCGTGGGTTTTTCTCCGGGTGCTCCGGTTT
>UELW01000889.1:9430979-9613619 GCA_900490495.1 Danionella dracula
CCCAAAATCTAAAAGAACACAAATATATTTGGAAAGTTAGGAATTGTAGCTAAATTTGAAGATTAAAAATAATCCACTTTTATGCCAACCACCCATTAATATATTGATCCCTCTCTGGATGGAGTTCATTGATTTTACTGCGTAACACCCTTGCAATTTTAACAAGTACATGTATGCTGTTCCATCTACTAGACCGAAGAACTAATTCCCTAATCGATGAAACATTCTGCTATTTTAATTTATTTATTTATGAACTCCATTAGCTTCCATGATAGCGGTCACTAAGAGTCCTCAATTAATTCTGATTCTCAATACACAACTCAAAACAATAGACAGATAATAGTGGACAAAATAGGATATCATTCACTGCACACAAAATCCATTAAACAGAGAATACAAAAGATCACATTAAACATAACGATACAGTAGAAAACAAATATATACATAACAAATCTATAATAAATTTTCAAATATTGCCAGATCTTCCAACATCTTGTCCACTCCAGACATCCTAAATGTGACAGTTTTTTATTAGTTTTTTTGTGTGCCAGTAAATACGTTTAGCTTGTAGCTTCACCCTCCTAGAAGCTAGCTTGTATTTCTATAAAATATTTCAACTGAATGGAAAAAAGTTACAGAAAAGCTCATTTAATTTTACCCATAAATTATAACATACTATGCGTGTTTCTCGTCCTGCTAAAATTGTTCAAGTACCTTTCTCCAACTCCAATTTATTAAAAATTGTATGTTTCCTTTGACAAAACTAAATCCTACTTTTGAAACTCCACTACCCTGAGTTGCCAGTTAGTTCAGCGAGTCACTTATATAAATGGTTTGATCAATTTGTTAAAATGCAGCATAGAACAGACGGACACACTGCTAAAAGGTTGAGTTTTTTTTTTGAATCCAGGTACATTTAAAAACAAAGGCACGATAGAACTAAAAGTTCACCTTTTAAAACCCTGAAATTCAAAATAATCAGATTGTCCAATGAACAGTAAATGTAAGTGAACATTATTGAGTGAAATTCCAATGTTTTAACTTTCTATAGCACAATACTCCCAGCAAGTACATAACCCTAGCGCTCACTAGCACCCACACACGGAAAAGTCAAGCCGTAGCAATCCTGCCACCCCAATCGCCCCCTCGAAAGGCCGTCCGCTCATCCAGAAATTTCTCCATCTCCATTCTCCGGCAGCAAAACACACTCCCAGCTACTCCGGGTCACTTACTCGCCAGTGTACAGTCTCGCAATCTCCTCAAACTACTCAAAAACACTCTAAAAACACACTAAATCAATCATCCCTATAATAAACTCTCAAAATGCATGTTCATCTTAACATTCAGTGTTTCAACAGGGAATGGTGTGCATTCTCTAGCAGGTACCACGCCGCTGCGTCTGAGTTACTGAAATAGATTTCTCTTCTTCTTCCAGATGCCATGTGAAACCTATAGAGACAGCATGATAACATAATAACACTGTCTGAGAGGGTTTTATAATATCCTGAAGAGCTGTGACTAGAACAGCGAGGGGCTCGATTTGCATTTAAATGACCTGAGACTAAAGCTCATCCAATCTGAACTCTCGCTCGTACCATTAATAGGAGTCAAGAGGTCAGGTGAGTAGTCCGTGTCAATGTTTCCCATTTAATGAGGTTTATAAACCTAAAAGCCCACTTTGTGCAAGATTAAAAAGCGGATGCTGATGAGCATGTTACGCAAGAGCTTCTCATTATGAAATCAGATCTACGTTTACATTTACAGGGAAAAATGTAACTAAATCAGGCATTTCTTTGGATTACATAATTCTTTGTAAAACTAGAGTACATCGATGTTAGACTAGAGAACTAGATGTTTGTGCAAAGAGAAAAATAATGTAAATCTAAAGTAAATGTATTTAACATAGAGAGACAGATTATGATATATATATATATATATATATATATATATATATATATATATATATATATATAAATAAAAACCCATATTTGTCTCACAAGTGTCTTATATGCAGCTGAGAATAGGAGCCTCTCTTCAAGCGAGCATCCTCCTCATGAGTGCTCGTATCAACGATAATTGTCCCAATCAGACCAATCAGGTTCCAAAATCTCCACCATGTCCTAGTTCCCAATCGACAACAGCGTAGCTCTACACAAGAACCCTTATTGTACAACGAATTTCAAATAAATCCTTGTTTTCTTTCTGTTGTTAGTATCAACAACCCACGATTTTTGTAGACTTTGGGTAAAACCTTCAAAATATTTAGGGGGTCAAATACTTTTCCCCTCAAATTTCTTTTAAAAATTGACTCCGTTCTCATATTAAAAGATGTGAAATTTTCTTTAAAAAGGAACATTTTCTCCGCTTCTTATGCTTACATGTGGTTGTATAACTTAATACGCTGGGAAAATAACATGCACATCAAGTAATGTAATGAACATAAACACAGCCTTCACAGTCTGACCAAAATGTGCTTAAGAATAGATTCTCAGAAAGCACTTATCTATTCATATTTATTGATTCTTCTCATGTCTATAAAGTGGATGCTTTCTAATGCGAATGTGCAGTCCAGACTTCTCCTGATACTTTGTCAAAGCCTTTATTGATGCGTCGCATCATGATGTTTTATCTGCAAGCCATTACTCTAATCTATAGCAAAATGGTTAAACTGGTGATTTAAAGTCAATGGTGTCAACCAATGAAAACCTACTTGCTTCAGAGTATGCTCAGATGCATCAAAACGTTGTAACTGACTGCCTCCTTAACTTTAAAGCACATACACGTAGATCTTTTGACTGCATTTTTCACATTAGGCAGCTCTTGGTTTTACCTAGTGTAGTGCAGCCAAGAGTAAATGTGTAATAAATTTGGAAGTTTTGCAAAATCAATGGTAATGGTTTCATATAAGTGATCTAAGTCGTTGATTGTGTTGACGCGAGGATGGATGTGCGTTGGTTTCCCGGTGCACCATCTGTTTCCTTCTGACTGGCAGACAAAACAATGTTTCATCAATTAAATTGGCCTTGCACTTACCTTCAATGGAAATCACGTGCTCGCGAATCTGGTTCTGGAGGGCCATGTCATCGATGCGCTCGATCAGGTCGTATATTGCATAAATGTTCGGGTGGACGGACTCGAACCGATGGATCTCGCCTCTGATGGCTGCGGAGTTGGACAACACGAACTGCGACCCCGGTGGCCCGGACTGCGCCGCAGGGCCCGAGACCGTCCCCGAGCCGAACTGACCCGCCCCGGAGCTCCCGGACGATCCGGATCCGTACTGAGACGGGATCTGCTGGGGAACGGGCACCGGAGACGGAACGGTGCCCGGGGTGGGCATGGCGGGCTGGGACTGTTGGGAGATCCCGGACACCGACACGGAAACCGGGACGCCCGATTGGTAATTCATCGTCGTGGACTCGGAAAGCGCTCGCTCTCAGGGAGGATGGAAACGCCGCGTCTGGATGTTCGGAGCGCGCGAAGAGTCTTCAAATCACAGTCAAATCTGCTGCGGAATACGAGCGAACTATCTGTGACGCCTCAGAGGGGTTCCGACCCGGCTCATAGTAGCGAAACTTGATTCAGCATCATTGTTTCCGGCGGAGAGCTCGCTCTTTTTGCGTGTGCTGTCCTTTTTCTGACAATGAATGTCTTTTCGATGGACACACCTTTGTTTCAGAGCGATGTTCTGGAGCGAGGCTCTCTCTGTTTCGCCTCCCAGCCTGAAAGCGAGCACAATGAGGCTGGTTATCGTAGAGTGCCCGAGTCCATTGACTGACTCAATGCGACGGTTCCACACTAAAGTCGTAAACACGTTTGAATCCTCTTTTGGTCCAAGAAGTCCCTCCCCGGCCCCCACCTCCATCCACTCCATGTGAAAAGATCGAATCTTTCGGGGAGTCGGTTCACTCCGGTTGAATCCGTCCAGAATTTCCAAATATATTTGTGTTCTTTTAGATTTTGTGGTGAAAATGTGCATTTTTCATCAAACAACTGTAGCCTTTAGACAAAAAAAGACTGACCCCTACTGGTGAGTGGGAATGTCAGATTCACAGCATTTGAACTAAAAATAAAGAATACATTTTTACCTTTGACTTTGCCAGTCACTGCAGAGATGTTCCTGTAACTTCCTGATTGAATGAAATGTTCTTTCTTATTAAGATGTACAAGTTATTGTCTGTTCAAATAGAATTTCATACGTAAGTACGTATGTATCTTAATGTGAAAGTATCTACATAAGTGTAACACCATATGACAACTATTTTGCGGATGAAATGTATTTAAATCAACACGTTATGTGGTTGTTGATAGCACAGTGTTATTTTAAATGTACTGTAGTAATAGCAAAACATATAGCTTAACAGGAAATTCATTCATATTCATGTGGGCTTTCTTCCCTTTCGGGGTCGCCACAGCGGAATGAACCGCCAATGGCATATGTTTTACGCAGCGGATGCCCTTCCAGCTGCAACCCATCGCTGGGAAACATTCACACACACACACTCATTCACACTATGGACAATCGTTCTTACTCAATTCACTTATACAGCATGTCTTTGGACTTGTGGGCAAACCAGAGCACCCGGAGTAAACCCACGCGATCACGGGGAGAACATGCAAACTCCACACAGAAATGCCAACCGACCCAGCCGAGGCTCGAACCAGCGACCTTCTTGCTGTGAGATGACCGTGCTACCCACTGCGCCACCGTGACGCTCCTTAACAGGAAATCCACTGTTGATTTTGAGGGAACACATAAAAAATAGTTTGATGTTTGGATCAAAAATAAAAAATATCTTAAGACTCAAATTATATTCGGATGCATTTTACCACGTCTTGACAGAAGAAAAACATAAAAAAAAAAAAAAAATATATATATATATATATATATATACACATATATATTTGTGATGCATAGACATTCAGAATTGTGTTATGATAGTATATTTATTCTCAAATATATTCTGATTGGCGTACAAAAACCCTAAATTTCCACTAGGCTCTCTGTCTAAACAGCCAATTAATCACAGACACATTGCACTTTGTGATATATATTTGCATTATAAACCTTGCAACTATTATTTTAAATAAAAACTTACAAAAAAGGGGTTTTACTTGATACATTTCTTAAATACAACTTGAGAGTTAGTTCAGTTCTACACAGGGAAGGACCAAATAGGTTTGGAACAGAGTCAATTTAACCCTAGATTGTACTGTGTAGCTACTCTACTTTATAGCAGTCGACCGTATCGGGGGTCCTGAACTCTATTCCTGGAGGGCTGCAGCTTCTGCTGGTTTTGGTTTTAGAGGAATTAAACTACTGTGTTCTGTGAAGTTTTGAGCAATACTGTGCAGCTCTGCGGCCCTCAAGGAATTCAGTTTAAGACCCCTGCAGGGGACATCCTCTCTAGCGTAAAATGTAATCTAAAATGTAATATTTAATTCCAATTATTGAATTAAAGCTTTAGTTTTTTTTTTATAGAGAACCCAAAATCTGATTTTGTGCAACATGTTTTTATCAAAACTGTTAAGTGTGTCTGGTTTCTAACCACACAGTAAAAAAATTATTACAGTTAAAATATTTTGTGCAGAATATGTTTAAATAATTTTTACTTAATCTGAAGTGAAATTAGTTTGCTAAGATATTTTATAAATTTGACACAATTATGTATTAGTACTACCAATACTAAACACCCAAAATTATTCAAAAAATGTTCCTTTTTAAAGAAAATTTCACATCTTTTAATATGAGAATGGAGTCAATTTGTAAAATGAATTTGAGGGGAAAAGTATTTGACCCCCTAAAGATTTTGAAGGTTTTACCCAAGTCTACAAAAATCTTGGGTTGTTGACACTAACAACAGAAAGAAAACAAGGATTTATTTGAAATTCGTTGTACAATAAGGGTTCTTGTGTAGAGCTATGCTGTTGTCGATTGGGAACTAGGCCATGGTGGAGATTTTTGAACCTGATTGATTTGATTGGGACAATTATCGTTGATACGAGCACTCATGAGGAGGATGCTCGCTTGAAGAGAGGCTCCTATTCTCAGCTGCATATAAGACACTTGTGAGACAAATATTGCTGATGATGGGTTTATATGTTGACACGGAGTACTCACCTGACCTCTTGACTCCTATTAATGGTAGCCATTCAGCATAGCTTATTTCTTTTCAGTTTTGTCAATTACTTTTTGGCAAGTAAAGAACAATGAAATCTGTTTTGTTTTCTATCTTAAAATTTAACTTTTTTTGTGTTGATAAAGTTAATAAAATTTGTACACAATTTATTGTAATTTTACCATCCATTTGACCAAAAAAGAGAAAACATTTGACTGGAGGAGACCTCTGTGCTCTGCTTATTACTGGGCATTAGAGTAGATGTTCATCTTATATTTTAGAGGGTGTAAATAATCTGTGTTAATAACATTATCCCACTAATCCTCTTAATGCTGGGTAAGGTTAAGGAGCGGCTTTGACTCTGGACAGACAGCATGTTTGTTAGTTTAGCTC
The DNA here is from genome assembly GCA_900490495.1 of Danionella dracula. Classification (NCBI taxonomy): domain Eukaryota; kingdom Metazoa; phylum Chordata; class Actinopteri; order Cypriniformes; family Danionidae; genus Danionella; species Danionella dracula. The sequence continues at coordinate 9,437,492 of UELW01000889.1, forward strand.
AATGTGATTGAATTGCTTAGAAGACCCTTCGATCGCTGATAAGTCAACACTTAATTATTTCTGCAAGCTGTTGTTCCCAAACCTTGGCATTTGAAACTAGCGCTCATTAAAGACCAATGTCAATCGATACAGATTCATCTGGGCTTTAAAGAAATCATAAGAACATCTAAGTGAATGCTTTCCATTGCCATGGAAACTCATAATTGTGATGCATCAATCACTCAATGTGGAACCCATGCAGCAGTTGCTGTTATTGATCGTGCGCTCGCTCACCAAAGGTTGTGGAAAACATCGAGAACGGTTTTCCAGCTATGACTGCTCATCATTTTGTCCGGCTGGGTATAGAAAGTTGTATGTATTAGGTCGCATTCACATTAGTTTGTGATAATGTGTAATATAAAGTATTATGTAGCAGCTGCAGCTGATGTTTGGATAAAGCTTCCATTATGTTTTGCACTCTGTATTTAAAAGAATTATAAAATGCAACTTGTAACTCATCAATGCAGTCTGACCTGTCTGGATGATTGACGTTAACAGGTAACTTGATATTTGGAGTTCTGCTTAAGCGTGCATTGTGCAACTAAATAGTCTGTTTATTACACTAAACTCCAAAGTTACAGGGAATAATAGGTGTTTTCTTGTTTTAACTTGTTGTTAATGTTCAATGTCAACTTCTTTCTCTCTTTTATTGCTATCCTGGCCAAAGCACAATTTTGTTTAAATCTAAGAACAAGCATTTAACAGACGCCATTCAATAATCAAAATGGTTAAGGACTTTTATTTTGAAATATCAAAATAATCCACAACTTACTTTTTTAAATTCTGTTTGGCATGGCTAAATGCTAAAAACGGTTACAATTTGGCACAATGCATCAGCCACTGGCCCATGCCAAAATTATGTTTAATGTCAGGCACATGACTTCCGAGCCATTTTTAAACAATAACACCTCTACCAAACTCTGACCATCTTTGGGCAACACACCATCTCTGCTTCCTGATGAATATTAGATGAGTTAGGCAAATGCCAAGTTTGGGCCAAATTAGTTTGTTGATTGTGTTGTAGATACAGATCTTTATTGAAATCAATTTAAAATCATCATATGGAACAAAATGAAGACATCTATTTTGACATTTTCCAGAAAACAATGATGACTGTCTTACATTCGACTGGCGGCATGTATAATATATAGTGTACATTTTTTCAATAAGTTTGCAGAAGGTTTTTTTAATATAGTTTTTTGAACATGCTGAAGATGCCCAGAGCATGCACCAGCAGTAAGGTTTGTGTGTGTTTTATTTACAGGGGAGGCTAGACCTAAAAGTGTATCTGTAGATAAAAGTGTACTTCTGAAGCACCAATTTGTCATGCTTTTAATGAAAACTTTAATCCCTAAAACCTTAAAGGTCTGTTATTATGGCCTTTTAGCTTGATTTAATGCCAATCTTTTTGGTCTCATTGGCATTAGTTAAGTTAAGTTTCAGTTCAAACTACTTGGGCTGTTTAAACAGGACTTTTTCCAGACAAGAATGGCAAACTATTAAAAGTGTCTATGTATAGGACTGCAAATAATTAGAATGTTTTTAAGTCCAGTCAATTATATTAGTTTCCTTTTACCTGCAAGAACCTGCGGTGCCTGTTCTGTGCCTCTGTGAATAACAAAAACAGTTTACTATAAATATATTTATAGTTCAATATATTAAATATAAATTTTTGTTGTTTAAATATTTACATTTCTGTGAGTTGTTCTGTTTGTAGCTTGTAATGTATTTCACATAATTTGGCTAATGCTTAGAAGACACATGTACCTGTCAATCAATAGTGATGGGTGAGCCCTTCAGGGAGAGAGTTGTATAGTTATAAGCCCCTCAGTCTAACAACAGCTCAGAATTTTGCTGTTTTATTTTAATTTTGAAAAAAAGAATAAAAACTTGATTGATATATGCTCTAATATTTGTATTCGTGGTATTTACAAGTTTTCATATCAGTTGTCCTTTAAGTGATTCTTAATGATCACATTCCACCAAAAACGCAATCTTTAAAATGTCTTTAAAAAAAACAATATAATGTTGAAAATTACAATTTTCTAAATACCAGGTTAAATTATCAAAATTCCAATCAAGATTCCAATACTTTTTGGAAATTCAATTTGGTCTTTGATTTGGATGAGTGTATTTAAAACTGTACTATTAAACTTTTCTTGCAAAACTAATGAATGAGACCTGCAAATGACTTTAAATGAACTTTTTGATTAGTGTAAATAGCAAATTTTGTTCCATGGGTAATCATGCAATAATATCTAGTGTTTCCGAATTTAAACATATTTTGAAAATACCTTGCTCTTTAACTGAATTTCAGAGAGAAGTAATGATTTTAAATGAATACTGGGAGAACTAATTTGCTGGATTATCGTAATATAGATGGAAAAAATAATTAGTAGAGGGCTGTATGTTAATTAAATAAATGCAATCGCACATCTTACCTGCATTATGTTGCATACTTATTCCTTCTCACAATAAAGGCATTCTCTAGAATAGTGACAATTAATAAATCAGTTTTCATTCTCTGTTAAGTTAACAAAAAAATTAATTGCTAAAGTAAACGAGGTACACATCAATTCCTAAAATTCTCTTGTGTCTTAGAATGGATTTTTGTAAATAGAAAACAGAGACTTACTATATCACAGCTTTTACAAGAGAGTGCAAATCTGTCTAATGTTCTAATTTAGTGTTTCCTTTCAGCTGTGCGAAAAGCTTATCAGTAATTCATCACAGCAGTTACACACTTGAACACAAGAGACCTACAGGCAGAAAGCTATTTGTTTTCTTTGCTTCTCTTACACGCCTCTCATGCCCTTTTGGTTATAACATTTTCATTATATTTACATAAGCCTCCTTTATTTCTTCCAGTAATACTGAGAAGTTCAAATATGTAAAGTAGACCCTCAACAAGCAGAATGTACAGCCTGGATTCAACCACCCTGGAAGCATCTAGAAATGACAAATATGCTAATATTTCGAGCTCCTAAAGAGCCAGGCATCCTCTCCATTTTCGTACCCCATTAAATGGAGGGGGATTCCTAAAAATCTATGGTTAAAGCTGCATTTACAACACCAGATAGAAAGTGTTACTTTCAAATTTATTTTCATTTGAGAGTGTGGCAGGTTTGAGACACCCCCCACCCCACATACCGTCTCCCAGCAGAGCCTTCAACACCTACAGCACACACCCAGTTCCAAACAAAATGAAAACAATATAGTAAAGGTGCTACTCAATCTAATATTTGTATTATGATATTGAAGCAGCGTAAGCATTGTTGTGTTTCATACGACTTTACAAAATTAAGGTGCCATCCAGTGGCGATGCAACAAACTGTGACAACAACAGAGTTGAAGAGTTCATCTGAAACAATGTAGTGATCGTTTCCAGTGAGCACTTTCTTTAAGAAATGGCCGTTATGCAGCGTTTCCTGTTTTGTTTGTCACCTGCTTGTGCGCACAGCTATGCACGCTTCTGGTTATTTGCCAGGTGACTCCAGCTGTCCCCTGATTCGCCAGTTTGGACGCCGCTCAACATCATGGAGGCGGACCACTTCAGCTTGTCTGCAAATCAGCGGTGGCAGCTGGAGTTGAAAAGGAACGCGCCGACACCTATCCAGCAGCAGCGAGGGCTCTGTGGAGTCCCTTGGCTCATGCGGCGTGGAGAGAGTGGCTCCACTCGGTTGCCGTGCGTTTTGTTCGTTCATGCTCCCTTTTCATTGTTTGTTTGAGTTGCAGTCTGTGTCCTACCCGGTGTGTCACGTATGTTGTCTTCTGACTTCCAGGGTCTCAGAGACAGCTTAGCATGTCACGTGACATACATTCTGCATGTAGGACTGTTTCTGTTATACACACTAGTTTAGCGGTGTGCGACAGGTTTGTTTATTGTGTAACTTTCTAGTTAGTGTAGATTAGTTCTAGCTTTGTGCGTATTTAGTTAGCTTAGAATTGTCTGCCCTTTCTAGTTAGTTTATGTTTTGTTTTACCTGGTGTCCCTTAGTCTCTGCCCCTGGAGTGTGTCTTGTATTTAATTTGTTTTACACATTGTAGCACCAGTTTTGTTAATTAAAGCACATTTGATTTGTAAAAAGTTATCCATTGTGTCCTGTTGTTCCAGTGTTCATTTCTGCTCCTCCACCTTTTTGATACACCCCGACCCTAGATAACAACACCATTTAGGAGTCGTAACAGGCACGTATATGCTTATGAGAAAGAAGCCTTTGTGTTTAGAAAGGTTTCAATTCTTCAAATGAAACAATCTATAGAATGTCTTTCAGAAGTGCCCCAGCTCTTAAACATCTTTGCTTAGCAATTCGAAAATTCAACACTCCAAACTCACGATTATCTGCTTTCAGCACACATTTTTTCAAAAGGAAAATGTATACAACAAATAACATCAAAGCAAAAGTATTTAAATGAGCTACTGGAATGTTAAACCTAATTTTTAGTGCAATCAGCTAAAAACAGCCGCAGAGTTTAAATAAGTACAAATAAAATTACCTGAATTACTGTTGTCTGAACTCATACTTTTCTTCTATTGTATATACTCTTCTGATTGTATGGCAAATAATTTCAAAGGTGTTATGTTCATTTAACTCCTTGCTATTTGCCTCAACTTTTGCTGTGAAGTTCACTTCCGAAATAAGATGCTTGTTTCAATACTGGTTTGAGGTAAGTCGGCATACTTCTCTGGACTTATCAGCAGATGCTTTCTAATTAATGGCATTTTGGGCATTTGGGTAAGGGTTTTCAAAACATCTTTGTTGACAAATGTCAGAAAACATTTATTTTTTATTACATGCTGTGATAGTATCCTGCTGGAGACTTGCAACACCAGTGCCAGAGAGGTGGGCGAAGTCAGAAAGTGCATGAGAGGTGAAGCATTGGGTTTAAGTGAGAGGTTTAATTAGCTGGGGTTCTTGTGAGCTGTTCCTGAAGGCAATCCTTTCTAGCGATGACATTTCTTTGCCCTAACACTCCAGCGCTGGTGTTCAGAAGCTGCTGGGCTGCTGCTAGATGCGTCTCGACACCCGAGTTAAAGAACTGCTAGTAACCTTTAAACAAAGGGACCCAATGTTGTTCTGCACACACAGTTTCATTTTGAGTAAAGATTTAATCAAGGTTTAACAGAGCCTTTACACATACTTCAAACGCCATGCACTGATTACATACTCATCCAAAATTAAACTTTCAACTGCCAATGATAATTTATATATTAGTGATTACCTGTTGGTGTTGTTGTCAAAGTTCTCTATAGTATCCTTTGGGACAGTTCGTACCAAAACTAAAATCTAATTGTCATTTTTCTAGCAACTCAAACTGATACCAGAGCAGCAAGTTGGTGACTCTAGCACCAGGAACCTTCTGACTGGCTTTGCTCTTGAATTCTTTGTCAGTGCTATGTGAACGACCTTCAGCAGATGCAAACAGACCTTTGTAGTTACTGTCACCAGAGACGAAATGAAACAAATGCTACAAAGCAGAGTTTACATTCCAATTGAAAAACAGTTATTCAACAGTGAAGTTGAAGGTTTAAATCTTTTCTAAAACCTTTACATTTGTGTAAAAAAGTGACACTTAAAACTTCAGAACGTGTGCAGAAGAGAGAGCCCTCTTCCCATCACTCATGTTCCTCCAGGGTTGCCAGATTTGAACCAAAAAGGTACTTCCTGGACAGCAAAAGACTTTCAAAGGGAAATGATTTGTTAAATGGCATTAAAAACCAGCAAATGTTCATTATTCATTTGCAATAAATGCACTTGAAAGACACCAGCGTTGACTCTGTGAATCACTCCATGCGACTGCGTTCATGTAAAGCATCACATGTACTAAAACAAAGATCTTTTTGCATGTGCTGTATCATGAGCAAACGTTCCCAGCTAATTTGACTGCAGAAATGTCTGTGAAGCCCTTGCACAAGAGGCTGACATGTGATTCTGCACCTGTGTGTCTGGACTGCAGATACTACTGCCATCATCCTACGTTACTGCAGCTCGCCTGTTGCTTAGGAACCGGAGTCTTATGGCTTAGATGAAGATAAGAACAGAGCAGGAGTTTAAAAAAACACCTCTGAAATTTGCATGTGTTTCTCAGACCCAAAAGGAAAATGTGTAATTAATAACCCTCTTGTTGTTTGTTGCATCTGTGTTTCTCAGAACACAGTTAAAGATGTTTAATTTAATAAATAAGAAATTAAATTAGAGATTGCTCAGCGAGGCAGCCATGTGACGAGTCCCTTCAATCTTACTTGTAATGCTCAATGTCAATGCCATATAAAGCCAAAGTTATGTAGGTGAAGATTAATTTTATATCGTAATTTTTTTCTGCACTTATTCCTGAGTGCCTGAGAATGTTCATTTAGAATGAATGATAAATATGTGTGTTGTAATTAATTAGATTTAACTGAAGGAAATTCTTTAAAGTACTCAAGGACATAAACATGGTTTCTTTATACAACTGCAATCTTTGACTAGATTGACCCTGTTTGGAGAATCTATTATCGCTTTAATATTGATCCATTACCAGTCTTTTCTTAAATCTATTGTACTCTGAATTTGAAGAGCAAGCGCTTTGCAGTCTTCAGAAAGGCTGAAAACAGACCTGATGGCTTTATTTTTTTTAGACAGTAAAAGGCATATCTCGAATATCATGTGATTTGTCTTTTTTTTTTAACATTTTTTTGTCTTAGAGTAGAATCAATATTGTCTTATTTTTTTGGTTTCTGATTCCCCAACGTGACTGTTGGGTGAGCTCTGATGGCTCCTCTTTTGTGGGCTTTTTACTAGCTTCACACCCCTGCTGTTTAATGTTGATGCAGTGATGCTCCTCTTGCCTTTTAGATGTCACTCAGGACAACAGTCTTAGGGGGACACTAAATAAATGTTTGCATCTGATATTTGCATTTAAACACAGAAGAAGAAATTTTTGTAATGCAAAGCATGGTAGGATGTCCGAGAGCAGCTAGTTTTTTGGCTGTAGCTGTTTAGCTGGCAAACAAACTTCAACTGCAGCAGCTTCAGCAGCTCTTCTGATATAACTTGCTGTACTCTATCCCTCTTCTTCAGCTCTTCTTCTTGTTGTTCTTACAGTTTGTATCGAGCGGCACCCAGAGGCTCTTTTATACCAACAACACTCTGAAAACCCGATCAAAAGAGACAACTTTCATTGATACGCTGGCAAAAAAATCTATGTGACTCTTTTTGTGTCCCTTGCTCTGTCAAATGTGTGCAGTATAACGATTACCACTCCTTCAACAGTTTCCATTGTTCCTTGTTGTGTGAGATTTTTTCATTTGGGTGACATACTTGCAATTCGCCAAGCGGCAAAAACAAACACACTCAGAACTGATGACTACAATCCAGTGGAAAAAAGGCACCACTGGCTTATTTTTACATAAAGAGTGCAAGAGGAAAAAATATTTGGAAGGGAAGTTTCTTTTTTCAACTTTTGTCGTTTGCCCAACTTGCTCAAGGTCTTTTGGGATCACTTGAAAATGGGATCATACTGTAGTGCATTGTTGCTCTGTTTCCATAGTAGCATGAACTGGCCTGACTTTACACATCTGTTTGGAACAAGACATCAAGTGAACATCCAAAACAAAAGCGCCTTGCTTTAAATCATTGCATGGTTTCACTGGAATCCAGTAGAACTTTCAGACCCCGAAGCTTCTCCAAATGGCTCAATTGCAAAACGTATTGTCAGTGCTTCTGATTCTACTTCAATTTCCAAGTTCTCTCAATGTTAGGACAAAAAATATGCCAGGAATTGCTCGATCTGGACAGTACAAGGTCACAAGTGCGAAAGGTTAAAGGTCATAAAGCCAGCTTGTGAAGGGGCTCTTTTCATAGCAGGGAAACTCTGAAGCCATGGCTATCTGTGGAGAATAATGAAGACCATTGTTCCCACAACACAAAGGTGCTCTCTCTGCTGGTGTGGATGCTTTCTTGTTTCCCTATTCTTAAGTGAACACACATGTTCTGGCCCACAGAAGCAGCAGGGGGTCAGTGTTTTTGGTTATGGTCAATAATTCCTTCTAGGAAAGACTTCTTTCGTAAATATTTGAATATTCAATAGCTTACACTACCTTAGGGTTTATACAAGGATACTATATTGTTCATAAATTGTGCCTTTAGGGTTGTTTCAGATACAGCATTTCCCCTTGGTTGGGATGAGGGAGGTAGTAGTTTAGACAAAGGGACACAGTGGCAAGGCATATTATTGTGTAAAAAAAAACCCGTAACACAATTTTTTTTTACACAAAAATGTTCCAGGGGGTGGACGAGCTGAGTTTAGTGTCACCAGAGTGTTTCATAGTGAAGTTATTGCTTGTTTTATGTGATATTTTTTTGGGGGTTATCAATTTGTAGACTGACCTGTAAAATGGTAATCCTAAAGTCTGCTGGTTGCTTTACTCAAGTCAATTGAGCTGCGCGTTGACATACACTTATAGATCAAAGGTGTGGGTTTAAAAATATCACTTTTAAGAAATGCATTGAAGTGATGAATTCCCTCACAGATGACCACCATTGACTATATAGACAGATTGTTTGTGTCGTCAGCCATAGGGTTCTGACAAAGTCAAATGAAGGTCAAATTGGGCGTAGCCAGTGCTCGAAAACGCATCCCCAGCCATTTCCCGCCTCTGTGGGGAAAGCTCGTTTTTTTAATATTTTAAACAAACAAATAAAAAAAAATTCACCCCCTTAGAGTGTTCATGGAGATCAAAACTAGTTATCTGAATCAACAAATCTAATGGAGCCAGGGGTGGAAAAAAATATTTCAGCTCCAAAGTTGGCCAGTTTTAACATTGGAGTGAATGAGAAGTTGCTCTGTTTTGGAATCAGCCTCAAGCAGCAATTGGGGAAATGTATTTCACTCACTTTCAATCGAGCTTCAAGCGGGAAAGGAGGAGGTTGTTCCTTGATGACCACGTCATACATACATACACCTCTTTGTTGTTTTTTTGTTCTGTTCCAGCACAGTACATTTGTGCCATTAGCACCATCTTGTGGCAAGTACAGTAACGTTAGTCACATGAACAAAAGAAGCAATCATCGCGATTACACGCAGTGTGTTTTGAAATTCAGAATCAAGGCCTCTCTGTTTGTTAAAAAAGGTATGCTCTATATTCCTGTTAATAGTGTAAATAGTCGCTTTGCCTTGCAATAGTGGAGTATGCAGCAACTTTTCTAAGGTGTGTATAGAGCTTTAGGCTTGGGTACCACCCAACTACCAGTGAAATGTTCTAGAATATGGTTACAGTACCACAATATAAATGGCAACCGATTAGAAATTCTGGTTTATCCAGGACTTTTTGGTAACTTTTGTTAAAAGTTCATTAAAACTGCAGTGTCATTCAAGAAGGATTCAACATTGATCATGGATCGCCTCAAATTCTATAGTCGAGGGGGCTTTTCCATAAGTACAGCTTAGTTAATAGGCATCTGGAGCAGCATGCTACATACAGCTCATCTCTAGCGCCATCGCAGCTGCTGAGTAGCAGATGCTCTGTGACATGAGAAAAGCGTTGTTAGATCAGCAACCAAATCCTGCCAAAAGACCCGGTTCTCCTCACTGTCAACCCAAACATTTTCAAACAAACAGACCCGGTGCATCAGAGATCTGAGTATTCATATCTACACGATTCCTTTGGGATTGTCCTGGTGTATGCCAACAAGACCCTAAGTTTGTCCCACAATGGGTGCATCATGGTATACAGAGACATGTGACTCAAGGGCATGACTGCCGTACAGTCCGGAAGGGATATTCACACAGCTCTGGCTCCTCTTCACGGATACACCCCCATATCCCAGTGTCAGTGTAGTCTTGGAGAAGTAGAGCACACCATATGTGGGAGCAGGATGTAGAGTAGATCCACAGCATGCGCCATAGAGCAGATATCGTCATTGCCTACAGCTCTCGCAGTGATCATGCTCACTGGAGTTTAGGGACTTAAGGTTTAATTGAATTTATAATGACAATTATAGAATAAGGCCACGTCACAGTTTTGTGATGGTATGTCAGTCAGCTTTCAAGGACATCCTTTTTTTGGCTCAGGAAACAGTTCTTTACCTACTTGTCTCTGCTTGAGGCAGGAAGTGTGTGTTGCATCAAGCTTGTTTTAGTAGACCCTGCTCTGCTTGTTTTCCTCATGGTTTGATGGATCTCTTTGGAGTGTTCGGCTGTCACATTTGGCTCCTATCTCATATACTCACAGGTTTCCCCCATGAGCACTTGGCTATTAAATGCACTACTGTAACGTCATATTTTTTTTTTACCAACCTTGGTTTTGTACCTCTTTAAAGACTTTGGTGAGACTTAAATAATGAACCTACAATTCTCATTTGTGAAAGAAAAACAAAGGATGTTTTTTTTATTCCAAAACGCACCCCAAATGTATGTGTACCCGCATATATCCAAAGGAAGTTATTATTTATTGTAAATATGTATTTTTATGTGTATTATTCACTCAAAATATTTCATTGTTAACTCTCGCTTGTTCCTGATGTGCTGAAAAAAACTAGTATGCAGAGTGTGCTTTCTTGTTTTAACAGATGTTTAAATGTAGCCCAAATTAAATAAGCAGGTGTAAGGTCATCGCAACCTCAATCTAGTTCCTTTTCATTTTGGACATCAGAACGTTACCCGCCTCATTGATCACCTAGATTATGATGTGGCACATCCATCTAAAAAAAGTTACAAAACCTTTGCAGAGGTTTTGTGTGCAGCAAACACTTTCATTTGTGCCCTTTGCATTTGGTGATGAATGCAAGGAACAAATTCTTAATGCTTGTCAAAAGTTTAAATAATTTTTATGAACCATAAATTTTCTTCACTTTCCACAATAAAAAGTAAGTTAAAACTCTATAACAAAGGACTGGCAGAAAATGTTTCCCCCCTCTGGTTTGAAGTGGGCATTTCTGAAAAATGTATTTACAGAACAGCGGTACCGTTACAGATTACTTTAAACAGATCTTTTTAATGTTTGTTGTTTAATTTCGTTAACAATTTTATATTAATAATATAATTAAAGAACTAAGAGAGAATAAGGGTAATGTTGTCAAGGGGCAGGATTTGAACTCTGAAGCACCTGTTTTAAGTCCTGCTCACTGCCCACAATACCACTAGTCTCTGGATGACATCTGTTGATGTTAACATTAATTCAAGACTGAATTCAATGGGTCACAATCCAGTTTTCAAACTCAACACCATACACTATTTATATGGGAATATAATGTACGCATGTTTAATCAGCAGCCTTGGCAGTGCAATGTGAATATGAGAATACCCGGTCATCTCAAATCATGAAAACTGATTATTCTGTAAAAAGAAACATGATTCTGAAGGTTTAGAAATGCTGTTAAATTCACTTAATTATTTAAATATAAGTTTACTATTTTGCTGCAGGTTATTGCATTACATCTTATCAGTCATTCACCATAATTCATGATTTTACTAGTAGTTTTGTCCTTTTGCATCAAGAATAATCATGGATTACACAGTTTTTTTGTAATTAAAAACAAACCAGCTGGTGTTTTTGAAGGGGTAAAGCTTTGAAACAACCTTTTTAGAGATGTGTGTTTTGATGAAGTGAAAAGAGTTGTTGCTGTTTTTATTGTTGTAAGAATATAAACACAAGATGAGAAAAAATACAAAGTATACAACTTTAATACAATTAGGCTTTGGTATTACAAAGACTGTGAAAAGTGTAACTAATGGATAGTCATAACTGTTTAATCATACCTTTGTCAAAACACAGCTGTACAGTTTGCGCATATCTGTGAAGAACTTTATTGAAGGCCACAAAATTGGACTTCCTGTTTGAAGATTTGCATTTGTGGATGTAGACTTTGTTTTCAAACATTCATTTAAGACAAAAAAAATCAGTTTTTCTAATAAAAAAAAAACTCTACAAGTCCATTTTTTCAGTGTCATACATACTCTTTGTAACATAAATGGAGTACAAAAAGATGCCAAAAACAGTTTCCACAATTTTGCTGTAAAAACACTCCACATTAATATATATATATATATATATTATTTAATCTGGAGAGATAATGATTGACTGGGTAAAAATTATGTAGCATTCACACAACTTCAAACTGATTAGTCTTTATTGATATTATTATTCAATAAAGGAACAGCTCTGTACAAGTTCAAAATATATTTTTTTTATCTACAAATTATTATAAATATAATGTTCATTTTCTTCAGGAAGCTGTTGCTTTATTAGAACGGTGTTTTTAGTCATGTGTTTAATATAAAGCTAACGTTAGAGATATCTCTATGTTGGCGATATCGTTTTCCATGAGCCTGGTTTATCAGAGAACGCTGTGTCTGTGTTGGGGTTATCATGGTCCATGCCTGCATAACTACATTTGTCAGTGTCCAGACCTTGAAAAGACCAAGGTTATTCTGGGGTCAAGCTTTTACACAAAAAGAAAGCATGCTTTTGCTTTCATTACTAAAGCAATGAAAGGCCTTTGAGTTATCCATTTAACCTTTTAAACTTGATGGCTCCTTCATTCAGCTGAAAGAAAATCCATTTAACCCATCTCGGCTGAAATACTTGCCCTCAAAATCCTGGAGTAGGGCGAGTGAGAATAATCCTTTTACACTTAATGTGATTTGGAAGAAACCATTGGCTAGTTTTTTGGAGTTGTGAAGAATGTAAAATCTATCACGAAGTTTCCAAGAGCGGTTTTGTGGGAGTTTGGAGGGGGTGGAGCGGAGGCCTCTGGAGTTGTGCGTTGGCTTGCTCAGCTTGCAGCTTTTGCTCATGATTGTGGGTGTATGCCTTCAGTGCTGTGCCGAAATGTGCTGTAGAGACCTTTATTTTGTAAGAAATGACACTAGAAAGGATTCACGATTCAATCTGGCACGAATGGTCATACAATGGTTTATACAATTCTCAAGGCATTCATGATGTGGAGTTAGTAACCTTTTATTTAAAGACAGGTTTTGTTTTGCTTTGTTTAAATGTTACATTGAACAATACTCATTTTGTTTTGGTCTGTTCCAGTTCTTTCAACATATTTAAGTGCAAAGGTGGTACATGTGATTTCATGGAGTAAATGTTGACATTTGAAATAACATTGTCTGAAAACTGCTCAAAATAGCTGTGATTGGGTTTTTTTCTTCTTCAAATGACTGAAGTTGCTTAACTCGCAGTTTGATGGTGACAAAGGTTCAAATTGATCCTTGCACTGAAAAAGAAGGCTGCGTCTGTGTGTGAATAATCAATCCATTCACCGAAATGATAATACCTGAAACACAGTAACTGCTTATCATGTTTTGTCTTCCATTTAATGATAAAGCAACATTGGAAGTGAGACACTCAATAGCTGTTTCTGGCTTCATAGTGGAGCACTGAATCTGTTTAAACAGCATAAGACAACTTTCTCTACAGTAGAACAAAAATGGATTTATTTAGCATTTTAATCTATCAATTAATCAGATTAATCAGCTATTTCCATTTTTTTTATAATTCAAAAACAGATACACGTGTTTATTGCAAAACAGGTAAATGCCTTCCAATCCTTATTTTTTTAGATCAAATTTCTGCTGCTATACTTTAATCTTTCTTTAATGATTGTCAACAAAATGCCCGAGCTCACAAGAAATTTTATAGCTTAAATGGCTCTATTATACTCATGGCACTTGTATCACAAAAATATGCGTGTATCTAAAAAAATACAGATTAAGTTTTCAAGACAAATTGTAATATATTTATTATGACAAATAAATGGGGGGTGGGGGGACTTGTACTAATTTTTAAATTTTCATCTAATTTTATTTTTCTTTTGGTACTTGGACAACTCTGTTGACTCTTTCTTTAGTGACAGTCATTCATAATTTGTGTCTTTTTCTCCTTTTATTTTTGATAGGACCGTGCTTCATTTGTCAGGAAATCTTTGGTGGAGAGAAATCTGTCTCAAGATTGTTTCTGGGCATCAGGCAGCTGAGCTACTGGAGCTGACGATTGAACCGTTTGAAATGAAAAATTTTAATGAATGATTTAGTGAAGCTTGGTTCTCTTCACTGCTGCAGGCATTCTCTTTTCCATCGACTATGTTTTCCGTGCTGGGAGGCCATGTTTGTGAAGTGATTTTTGGAGGTGTTCTCCTCTTGATGCTCACAGATGACAGCAGTAGAATAGCTGGAGGAACACCACTTTGCACCTCGCTGTGAATTCAGCATGTCCCGATATTCTCTGAATTTTAAAGGCACAGTTTATTATCTTCGCTTTTGTCAGCCTTTGGTTCAAAGAGTGGAGTTTGTTTGAGTGGAGATCTAGCTGAGGGGACTTCTTGTGTGTTTTTTGTGTGTGAAAGTTTAAAAATGCACAGTGTTTTCTTGTTTTTTTTTTTAAAGGTTATTTACATGTAGACGTCTTTAAAGTGCAGCTGCAAAGCAAGCCTTTTTATCCAATTAGAGGGCCAGTGAGTGGGTGGACGATGGCCGCATAACAGATTACTAATGTTCTCTGTGTGTAAGAAAGCTAACACACAATTTAATTGTGCAATTTGCATTTTCTTTCAAACGTGCAATGAGCTTGATTCTCACACATACTTGTTCATGTTGCACAGAATAAAACATTTGGTGTGTAGACGACGCAGTGGGTGCTACCTCGCGGTGAGAAGGTGGGTGGTTCACTTTCCTCAGAGGAGTGCATTGTTCTCCCTGCTTAGGTGGGTTTCTTCTGGGTACTCTAGTTTCATCCCACAGTCAAAAACATATGCTGCAGGTGAAGTGAGGACTCTGTTGGGGTGATTGGAGAGTGAATGAGGTCCTGTGTGTGCCATGCTTTTGGACTGTGGACAAAACCAAACATGTGATCTTTGCTTAAAAGGCTCAAGAAACAAACCATTGCCTTTGAGAGAGAATTCCTTATCTAAAGCCACCAATGTGCCTGCATACCTTAAAAAGCAATACATCTGCTCTTTTATATATAGATTATTCTGTTTAAAAGAAACCGTATTGATGTATTTTTGAAAATGATATTTAAGTGGTGTGTTACACAGCTCTGAGTTTAGGAATCTTTGAGTTTTAAATCTGAAAGTGCTCCATGTCGATTCTAACCTTTCAAAAGAAGAATCTTTGCAAATTAATCACAATTCCACGTGCAAATGGTTGCAACGTGCAAATGTTCTCTTTTTTGACTTAACAAAAGATATAGCTATGTCCTTTCATAGATTCGGTAGTCACTCAAATGAGTCGCTCTTTTGATTTTGAGCGCTTACTTGAGGTAATCATTAAACTACCTAAAAGCTTTGTAAGGTGACTGAAGAATAATGCTGTATTGTTCTCTGTGCTCCGATCTAAGCAGACTCAGGGCTAACTGCTAATCACTGCGAAGAGCATCAAGTAAAAGTCTGGTTTTTAACACAGTTGGGAAACGGGTCTTACTCACTGTATGAGTACATTAATATCCTCTTGATTGGGAACCGGCGCAGCTCAAACATCTGCAGTTATTCAACCTAAATAATGTATTTTATTACAACAGGTTTTAATATTGGTTGCTACCAACTTCTCAGACATGTTTTGCATGGATAGTATTGTTCAGATTGGTTCAAGCATGTTTGTGCAATCATATTTTCTTTTTCTAGGAACTCAAAACGCCTCGATTGCCATAGCCATCCCAATTAGTACCACCCACTAACCAATCAGATGAACCACTAATGCAGCTCATCTCATTTAAGAATGTTCACGGTGGCTGAGACTGGAAGTGTAACTTTAGTATAAATGAGTCGATAAACAATGAAAGACTGTATTTGGATGTTTCGGTCAAAAGTGTGTTGTGGCAAGCCAAAAGATGAATCTGTTTGTTGGAATTTGGTACTCTGACCGAACAATCAACCATTTGGGTGATTTAAAGATATTGTTTGCATACTGCCTTTTGTAGATTATTAAGAGTGCAGTGATAGTATAGAGGGATTAAATATTTATTATACATGATTTAAAAGAAAGCTGAAATGGCACCTTAAGGTTTTTTGCATTTGATTAAAGCATTTTCAGTGTCTGTCCACCCACATCAGAACCAATTACAATCTAAAATAAATTTCACCACCTTTCTTTGCCATCTTTCATTAGTTTCCGGAAATGAGGGGCTATTAAAGTCCTCGCTGCAAGACACTTTTTCTACTTTTATTTTACTGTGCACATGTTTGAAAATTGCAGCTCACCATGCTCAGAAACATGTACGACAGAGCCTCAACTCTTCTCAAATATGATGCAAAGAAGTGATTCTCTATTGGTGATGTAATTAATTATCAAAGAAATTAGAATGCAAATTAATGTGAACTGTCTGTAAAGAAAACTTGTAAAGTAATTTGTGTGTGTCCCATTCGTGTCACAATCCTAACTGACTCATAACACTCATTAACATTTTTCTCATATTCCCAGGGCCATTTGGAACAGGTTGACAAGTATTCTCCTTGTTTTCTGTCAAAACTAAATAAGATGGATGACACCACATTTGTAAAATTGTTATTTTATTTGGAGCCAGACCATCGGTATGTAACTCGGTCATGTTCTGACACACCGCTAACATTCTGTGATTAAACTGTCACATCCTGACCCAAACACATTTAGTCCAGCTGCCAGCAAAGACTGTTTATTATATCAGGAATGCTGACAGAGGTGCTGTTTATGACATCAAGGCTTTTTATCTTACACAAACTGCGATAGAGGTGATGTTCCGATCCGCAGTGGTCTTAATGGCAGTGCTCTCAGCAAGCTTGAAACAGGAATTCGCTAGGAACTCTCTGCAAATGTGAACATTACAGATGTGAATGCCACAGGGACTGAACTTCCTGAAGAACTTGGAGTTAAATCAATGGAGAAGCTGTTTAGAGTGCCATGTTCAGCATGCACTGCTTGCTCCCTGCACTCTCAACGGGAGATCTGCAAAAGTTCTCTCCGCTTGACAACACACGTTCATTTAGAACAGTCTGCAACAGTGAGTGCATTTTAATTTGGATATTTTTTCATCGAAGGGAAGGTCTTTTTTGTTGCTGCTGGTGATGAAATAGCTCAAGTTGGACCGTCGTAAACATCCGTATCGGCTGTAATTAATTGGTGGTATTGTTTTAAGGCTTGAAAAAACTTTGATTTCTCAAACTCTTGGTTGTTTTATTGTTGCATCATCTTGTTCATGTGAAAATATCAGCTACTTTTTAGTTTTTCAGATCATGGCCCCTATAAACTACATTTTGTAAGTTTTTGTTTTTTGCTACAAAGTAAGGACATGGTTTATTCATGTGCAAATGTGGTATGTGACTCGAGCCATAGTTATTTAAAAATATTCTCTATTAAATCCTTTGAATTGTGTGCAATGTCAAGAAAATGTTGGAAAAAATATTCCCCAAAAAGACGTTGATGGCAATTATGAAAACACTGTTAATTCGTAACAAAAAAGTTTATTAGAAATATTCAATGCAAATCAATATTTGGCTCAATGAAATCAAATGGTAGTTGTGGCAATGTATGTTTTGTATAAATATACACAATGTCAAAAAAGGCTTAAAAACAGAGAAAGTACAAGAAAAATAACTTCCGAATAACTTTTGAGTTTTTTATTTTATTTAAATGAATCATGTGCATAATTTTAAAAACTGAAATGTCCTTAATTCTACAGAACATTTAATATTTAATGTATTGTGTTGAGTTCAACCAGTCTAGATTTGGTTAATAGGCTATACAAAATTACTTTAATAACAATACATTAAAAAGTATTTCTCCTGTCTCAAATCAAAGATCAAACAAGTTTGAAAGCATGGGTATGTTTCTCTTTTCTTTTTTTCCTTGTCTTCTCACATACCAAAAATTAACTAATGAACTAAACATTTGACCTTCTTTTCAATTATAAATTACCTTACAAAAAAAAGGCCAAACAAAAAACTGAAAACTTCCTTATCCCATGAATAACCAAATAGAAAACGAGTATTAGAAACTATCAGAGATGAGTTCGCCTCAATAGCTCAGCGAGATACAACTGGTGCTTTCGATGCTCACCCAAATGAGTCGCTTCCAACTCTCCTCCAGATTTTCATTCATGGACTGAAGCCACAACAGGGTTGTAGACTACACATTGCAAATCTGAATAAAGAAGAAAATGTTCTTATTAGTACTCTTTATTTTTAATTTATGAAACCCTGTAAACCGAGAAAACAAGCTGATTCTGTTAAATGAACAATGCATTTGAGTTGTTTTGCGGTGCATTTTATAGCTACACTAATATTAATTTGCAGACATTCTTGCACACACAGGTGTCTCCTTCAGGCCATTGGAACAGACCCAGTTTTTGAGTCTGGTGAACACAGGAAATAGAAAGGCAAACAAGCTCATTCATTGATTCCCTCCAGGGAAGATCCGGACTCTTGATCTCAGTCCACACTCATCCAAACTCTGAATAAAACCAAAATAATACTGGACACGGACTGAACTGAGATCAGCGCAGTTCTGAATATGCGATGGCCAACAGAGTGATCACACAAACCGAAGAGCAGATCTGCTTTCTTTGAATAAAGGATCATAGGAAAGCTAAAAATAGACATCAGCTGTGGGACAACAGAGAGAGGGAGACTTCTGAACCTCGGATCACACGCGGACTGAATCATTCGCAAGAACAGGGTGCGTGTGGAATTATGGGATTGCTGCAAAAACCAGGCAACACCAGATGTGTGCTAAGCAATTAATTATCTGAAATTGAGTGTGCAATCTATCAAGTGCAGATCAGGTAAAATTCATTATTAAATGGATTATTCCAGCATTTATTAGTAAATCAGAGTGAAGCTTTTTCAACAGGAATTATGTGACTAAAATTGAAAACTTCAGCCAATCAGATGTCTTCACTAGAGCCATGTTGCCTCTTCATGCAGTTTCAATTACTGGCTATTTAATTTAAGCCTCTTAATTTTGCCAGAAACTTTCGGGTGATGTCACAAACACTTCCTCTATGTTATATAAAAGCAATGCTTCATTCTGACTTCTAAAAAAAAGCTTTCCAAAAAAAGCTTTAAACATACCTTATGACAAAATGGGCAAATGTTAATTGTAATGAAAAATAAGGAACTTTTAAACTTGACATTAACTGTGGTAATTTAACTAAACCATAATCACACATTTTGACTCAGCAACTTCCTTACGTTGGAAAAATTGTAACTACATGAGGCGTGTCAGTATTGGCTCATAGCTTAACCCAACCTCAATTGCAGACATTAGCCAAAACGGTTAAATATCCCCTTATATGCAAGCTTCCTTGATTTTTTTTTTTTGTTTTTTTTTTGGGGTCTATAAGCATGAATAGGTCTCATCTGTTTTTGCATTCCTCAATTTACCACAATTACGCAACTACTGTTAAAAAAGGGTTTCAAAAGTCGGGCAACAATGTAGCATTTTTAGTAAGACTGTGCAGAAATATTGATATATCTAACTATCACGATAATTTCTTTTACCAAAGTGTATCGATAGTCCAACCTCAAGTATCGATACAAGTATGCCAAACGACATCCTCCTCCGCTGCAGTAGATGTTACTAACACATCATCAACAAAACACTAAGCAGTACGTTATCAGAAGAAAGCAAGAGTGAGCATGGCGAAAAATATAAAAGTGCTTTGTAGAAATAGTTTTTTTCATATATGTTACTTCAGTGGCATATAAATTTTAGTTACGTGTTTAATAACAATATGCAGTCAATATCTTTCAGTGGGTTCTCTGTTCAGTAACACAAGGCAGTTCTAATGAACTGTGGAATCGATGGAACATAAATTGGAATTTGAATTCATCGGCCAACTTTATCAAGTTGTCAAGATAATGTGCCACATATACAGATACAAACTATTGCAAAATATCTCAATATTTATTGTGATATATTGTATCGTGATATGTATCATGTCGCGAGGCCCTTGGCAACACACAGCCCTAATTTTTATACACATTATTATTACATTTATTGGAATTCCTGAAATGGTTTTCTCTTTATGTTTGTCAAAACGTTTTAATCTGTTTGTCAAATTAAAACTATTTAAAAGCAATTTAATTATTCAGTAATTTAGGACTGCAGATTTAACTTGTAATTTTACCAAACATCTTTTAAAAGTCCAGGTTTGTGAAGTCAGTAATTATAGTGATGTGCGTTTGAGTGTACTCAAAAACATGTCAAGCTTGTCAATAATATTACTCAGTTTTTTTTACCATAATAGTTTTTTTTCTTTTTCTTTTGGGTCTTTCGTTTGCTGGCTGTGAACCTGTGAAACTTTTTGAAGCATTGTTTGTGGATAATATTATCAGAAAGATTCATTTTTAAGTTTGAAAGGGGTGATGCTTTTGAAGAGAGAGGAGGAGTGCACAAAACTGGTAAAATTAGAAACTAAAGTCTGCTTTGGAATGTCTGTGTTTGAACAGTCCTAGTACTTAGAGTTAGATCAGGAAATAAAACTACTACTCTGACTATCTTTTCATTCTTCATGATTTGCATTCACAAGACAACTTTTTCTTTTGTTTACTGACAATAAACTGGCTATGGAAGTCTCATTAGGCAAATCAGAGAGAGCTTCTATTATGTTTTACTCCCGCAGTGATCACCAAATTCTATATATGCAGAAGACATATCGCATAACAACACCTGCTGGCAGTAAACATCATCTGCATTCTGCAAACACAACACACAGTAGGATCAACCACAAACCAGTTACTCTTAAGATGATTTTTAACTTCACAAAGCGTGTTCTTTCATTTTTGTGCTAATGAGTAAAATGACATCTTAGATATGAATGAAGTTTCTGATGCGTCCATGTTTAGGGAAGATGTTACTATGGTGACATCATTAAGGAAGAGAGCTGTTTTTGCATTGCTCTGTCGTTTATGGCTTAAGAGTGCTTATCAATCAACATTTGACTTAGTGGAGTGTGGACTAATTAGATGTGCTGCTTTTCGTGGTCTGTTTGTGTAAATCATTAGCCGTTCAGTCAGGGTTTTTCATGGCAAGGAATGTTCTTGGTTTGCGGTGTTTGCAAGGCAGAGATCGTTAGTATTACCCTGCATGCTTTTTGTTTGACCAAGTATTAAAATAGCTCATCCTGTCATGCGTCATTTAATCACAGAAATGAATGATGCCTAAAAACAAGTGATTAGTAGTGACTGATGTATCTTAGGGTTATCAGAAGGTCATTGAAGAGTAAAGTTTTTTTTCCACTTGAGTTGGATGAATGTCTTGTAAACACAGTGACCGTGGCTGTATTACATATTTTTTATGGTGCATTGATTTTGTTAAAGATTTACAGTATTTAAGAGTTTTTTTATGATTCTCATGGGAGCACTTTCTTTGAGAATATCAAGATTAAGAAGCATTTTTTGCTGACAGTTTAGCATCTCTGGAATGACTGTGTGAATAAGAACACAGACTTATCACATTGTACAAAGTATGTTTATATATATATATATATATATATATATATATAATAGTATTATAATAATAATAGTAATAATAATACTTAATAATAGTAATAAGAATATTAGTTACACGCACCACATGAAATGGGAAAAAACCTACAGCATGTGGCACTTAGAAAAGAAAACCTCAAAATTAAATCTCTTTTATTATTTTTTTTATAAAAAACAAAACCATTCTCAAAAACAAAACAAAAAGCATTCCCGAGTACAGCCAAATGCTAGTCAGGGTTTGCAGCTGTTGTGCATTAATTTGCTCGACTATTATCGGTGTATTCTGCATGTTTGTGCTTGATTTCGCGTGTAAACGACATACTCAAACATCTGTCAGATGTGGCTAGACATTTTAAGAAGAATCAAAATACACAGTTTAAATTTTAATGTTGAGATTCTACACTTTTCCATGCTTTTCACTGGGGATCGCTTTGTCAATACACAAAAGTCTATGGCTTTTGCTGACAGGTTTATTTAACATTTTTTTGCCGTTCCAGTAATTTATCCTGTCATTCATAAAGCCGAGGTGATGATCCTTTGTATTTTACTTCTATACTACAGTTAATAAATCAGAATGGTTTCTGGTTTTAATAAATAATTGTCCCTCATCAAAAAAATACGTAGTCAAACAACTAACCAGTCAACCAGCCAGTTAACCAACCAACTAACAAAACTGCTCCATTGGAATTGTAAAGTTTATTAATATAAGAAAAGTGTTTGTTTAAATTACTAATGTATCATAAAAGCCTGGCTTAAGCCAATTTTGTGGTGAAATAAAGAAACCAAAACGCTTGACTTCATCGTCAGCTGCTTTGAATCTTAAAACTAATTTTTAAGTGACAACTGTGCTAAGCCAAAAAAATGCTGAACATCTTGCTTTTCATTTAGTCTATAGAGTCTTTAAAAAAGCTTGTTTGATATAAACTCAAGTCTGTGTATTTTGAACGGATTGTTGAAATCAAACGGGTTTTAGATGGATTTATGTTGTTTGGCAGAATAATTGCTCTCTATTAACCTCTTGTATGATGAGCAGTTGTTTGAAATCCATATAATATTTACAACCACTTCCATGCAGATTGGTAAGGATGGATGAAGGGGTATAAAATTGTGAGCTTACAGAAGCAAGTCGTATTAAATTATTGCGCTATGGTTAGAGATTGATGAATTGATGCTAAATAAATAAAAAGGGTAATTTTTGCTTGCGTAAGTTGTATTACTGACTCATCTTTACAGAGTAAGAATAGTGTCCATAACAAAGTGAAAGCTTTTTTTCTCAACCCATTTTTCTTTTGTATGTTTGAAATAAATTTGCTGTCAGCGAGCACAGAGATGAATCAACAATAACGACACAAACACAAATCCAGATCAAGGCTATTAAACTCTCAATCACAGCGTGTTTCAAACAGATCTGAGTCCATCCATCATCTTCCAGAAAAAAATCGGAGGAAGGAACAGAATGATGTCAGCATTTTGAGTTTGTGTGCGTTTGACAAGTGTCTGTTTTACTCTTTGGAGGCTGGAATGAATGTGCAGGAAACTGGCAGGAGAATCACTACATTCAGCAACATCAGCCTTGAGCTATTACTTTTTATCTCACCCGCTCACTGGAAAAAAAATAAAAATAAAAACCCAATCATCACTTTCCTGTTAGAAGAGAAAGCATGAATGAACAAAAATGTAAAGTTGAGGTCATCATTGCAGTCAATTCATCTAGATCTTAAGGTTTGATTTTAAGAGTTTTGCTTTTAACATACCAACAGTCAATGTTTCTTCTACTTACTGCAATCTCTTGATTGGAGCTACGCCATGGATGACCATCAGCAAAGCAACTAGGGGACTTGTTTGCAATAGTTTTAATCTTTTCATATTCTTTAGCAAATAAAGAGCAATGCAGCTCATCAGTTCAAAATGATAAAATTTGTGTTCAGTTTTCGTTTGAGACTGAAGATTCTTTCAAGGCAGGTCAATCAATAGAAGGCTAAATTGAACAATATGTTTGATAAATAAGCAATGATAAATTGTATGAAAAAATCCTAGCAATAATGTTGTATCTCTTTTAAGCTATTAAACCTTCAGGTAATGCCATGCTGCAGTTAAGACCACACCCATCAGGCAACTTGTTTTAAAAATATGCAAGTGACAAAATGTAGATAATATAAACAGCAATAATGTTCAAACTAATCATCTTTACATCAACACGGAAGGGCAAGGTCCAGCTTTCCCTCTGAATGTACACTACAAAGAGACTGAACTCCAGAAGTGAGCAGGGTTTTATTGAGAGGAATGTTAAAAAAGCCTACATTCAAAACATATTTACACCTCTGGTCTCATTAGGTTTTTCAATGCATATTGCTTGAGTTGACCTTCATGAGAGCTCTGAGGGGTGCAACTGCCTCATGGGCGGATCTTGACCAAAAAAGCTACCAAAACCCCCAAAGGTCTGGCTATATGAGACCAAAAGCCTCTTTGGATCTCATCACCGCATACTGTGCCGAAGAACAACGAGATATATAAAAATTCAGAGGAAGTCACGGTGGCGCAGTGAGTAGCACTGTCGTTTCACAGCAAGAAGGTTGCTGATTCGAGCATCGGCTGGATCAGTTTACATTTTGTTGTGGAGTTTTCATGTTCTCCCCGTAATCGCGTGGGTTTACTCCGGGTGCTCCGGTTTCCCCACAAGTCCAAAGTGACATGTGATCTAAGTCAATTGAGTAAGAACGATTGTCCAAAGTGTTAAAGTGTTAATGTGTGTATGTGTGTGCGTGTGTGTGTGTATCGAGATGTTCGATAAAGCCCTCAAATATTATAAAACAGCTGTTGTGGCTGGTGTCCCCTGAGTAGTGATGGGAAGTTTCGTTCATTTTGGTGCTTAGTTATTTTGACTCTTGTTCATTTAAAATAATGATTCAGCTGAACGATTCATTAGTAGCGTTCCTATGGAAAAAAAGTTCTGTTCTACTAAATAAACGTACAAAATCCACATGCCCCAAGAAAACAATTAACTCCCCGAAAAGAGTTATTACTAACAAGTCAGATTTGTTCTTTTCACAAACAACACATCACTACACATGAGTGCCTACCGAGGGTGAGGAGCATCACTGCATCCACTTTTAACACCAGCTTGCGAATTTCACCTGCAGAAGCCATCCAAATGTTTGTGCGAATCTCAATTCGGATTGATGTGTGGACCTTAAGGAGGAAGGGACTGGTTTAGCTAACTTCCGACCTTCATTCTCTTTCTGCCAAAATCTTTTGATTTAAAACAAGTTGTTAGCACATTTATGCCCTCACCTCTTCAATCCGATGCTTGTAGTCTCATCACATGATGTAGTATCATCAAAGTTGACTTCATCAAGTGGAATCCCAGATAATGGCATGTGATCCTATACAGTGAATGGTTATTTTTCTGAAGTGTAACCAGCCCAAAAGATAAACTTCAACTACATGACAGACTATAGGAGTCCGAATTCTGTGTTATCAAATACTTATTCCCCTCTACAAGTGCAAACTTTTTTGTAATACATCTCTGTTTGTATTTTCTGTAATGTATTTTGTTATTCTATTTATAGCCACCATTAATGTATGGACAAATAACATTTCAGGGAAATTACTTTTTCCCCATCTCAACATCAGACCTTAATGTTTTATTGTACTTTTCACTTATACATCACTTATACCAGGAGAATATTATTAGTAAAATAGTTTAGTTGAATCAGTGTAAATGAGGGACGGGTCAATCATTTCAGAAGCTCGTCGCACAGATCGCTGAACGGTCTTCAACACAATGCTGAAATGGGACGCTCGTAAATGTGAGTTTAGCTGAGTGAGAGTGTTCCTGCTGGCAGTTTAGTGCTTGTGAGCGTGGGTGGAAGTGTGCGGGTGGAAGCGAGCTGAATGTCGACCTGGTTTCTGTCTTTAGTCGGGGGTTTTTACCGAAGCGGAGGGTCACACTGACCTCCAGCAGCTTCATTTTTCTTCATTGGAATACGAACAAGAAATTTGATTGGATTTGATTATGGCTATTGTAGCCGATCTCTCAAAATCCATTCCACTCATTTTCTTTCTTTTTTTTTTGTTTGAAACCTAAATTCTTGTCACTGTCTTTCAAAGAGAGGTTCTGTGAGACAGATCCACTAAAACAGAGCCCCCACTCTCTCTCCAGCAGCAGTTTGAAGAAATCATTTTCTTCAGATGGATCATGTTTATTGTCCTGCGCCCCTGTGCAGCACCTCTGCTCGAAGGTCAGAAACCTCAATGAAAAGATGAAGGATGGACAGATGAAGTGAGAGAGATGGGAAGAGCCCAGCCTGGGTGTGTGTGCTAATGAGAAATCTGCTCACGGCTTCCATTGAGATGCAGCGGAGCGGTGGGCGGAAGAGCAGCATTCCTTATGTAATCCAGAAAAAGAGGAAGAAGGAAGAGTGGTTCCTGATCAGCCATGAACGAGCGCTCTGCGTTTACTTGTATGGTTGTGTTCGGTACTGATGTGGTACTTACATTAATGTGCAGAAAACATTAGTATTCTTCCTATTCTCTGTGTTTTCTTTGTGGTTGGTTCAGGCCCAGCTCTATATATTTTCTTAGCAGGTTGTTTTAAGGAGAGAAATGTAGTGTTGAAGCTTGGAATAGATGGAAGAGAAACAGTCAGGAAAGCCATCATCAGGCGTATAATACTTTTTAAATCAGAAGAAAAAAAAGGACACTAATGTCATCCGCTCATTGGAACATTCAAGGCTGATTGGCTGTGTTGCATTAGCTCAATCTCTTGCTAATTCTGTTGAATGTAGTGTTTTGATTTCTGCTAATTGAAGGCAAACACACAGCTTTCTCTCGGAACGTTTCATTTAGCAGCCATTCAATAAAACCGCAACGATCGGAGCATCACACTTCGCTCTTCATAGATCTGGTTTATGAAAACAATCCAACTGGAAAACAGGAAGAAAATGACTTGATATTGTGATGAATTTACAATTTTGTTTAAGGAGTTGTGTTTAGAGTTCAAGATGTATGATAATTTAATAGAAATTAGATCTTTGCTTTCAAGGTTGCCCAACATTTCTTAGGCTTTTACATGTATTTGAGGTGAGAATAAAAATAGTTTTCCAGATCATGTTCTTTTTCTCTTCCTTCGCGACTTTTCCTTCCTCTCCTTTTCTTTTCTCAGTTTTACTTTTCCATTTCTTCTTCTTGTTATTGTTTTTACTTCTAGTTTATCTTTTTGTTCATAAAGCTTTGTTCCAAGCTTTCAGGATTGGCCAAAATGTACTGGGCTTTTACATTTAAGAGTTTTTAAGCAATACACAGTTTAAACACAGTCTGTTAAATTAATAATTTAGTTACTTTTACATGAATGTTTTGTATATTTTACAGTAACACCTGCTTATTACAGTATAAACCATTTATGAACTAACTTTTATATTTATGTGTTTTTTTCCATGATTTCTTTCATTCTTTTGTCTTTTCTTCCATTTCCTTTTACTTTACCACTTGTTTTTTCGTTTCCCTCCTCTTGTTTTTTTTTTTTATTTTTCTTCTTTTCCTTTTTTATTCTCCTGTTAAGTTTTTTTTCTTCAACTTTAAATGAATTCCTGTTGAATTTGGCCTCTTGTTGTTTTTTATGTTTTTAAATTATAATTTAAATTAGTTTGTATATGAAGGTTTTCTTAATTTTACAGTAATACATGCTTATTCTAGTATAATATTTTTAAACTAACTAAATGTTTTTCTTGTCTTTTTTTCCATGTTTTGTCCCTCCGGAATGATTCCCGATCTGATTTGATATTCAGGTAAGCAGTTTCTATTTAATAAACTTGCTAATTCTGTGCTTGCGCTGTTGAAAAAGTGATGCGGGTTTGTTTTATTATTCGTTAAAAAAAATCAATCACTAAAGCCACTAAAATTTCCTTCAATTTTGGATTCTCTACTTTTCAAGATTGCTTTTTGATTTCCATAATGAATATTTTACTCCAAGAGTGCCATCACGGCATTCATTTCAAAGGTAAAAGAGACACTTCTGCTTGTCATTTGGTAAATTTAGTTCCATTTTCATTCAGCTGCAATCGTGTTGAGATTTCACCATCCTACTATTAAAAACAGTCAGATTTTAAGTGCTCTCTTTTCTGAAATAGTTGAAGTGCATCATTACAGTTCTTCACCAGAGTGGCATTTAATTGAAATTCATTTTTGTAGAACATCTTTAAAAGACCAAAACATATTGATTCCAAACTCTAAAAGTTAATTCCTTCAAAAGTTTAAACAGTTTCTCATGCACATATAGAATTTAAGTGGGATTTTTTTTATTGGTGAAGTGATGTTAGATGTTTATATGTTTATGGATCAAGTAGAACATATTATTCCAGCATCTGTGAAGGAAAAAATATATAAAAAGGGTCTCATAAATCAAGCTGTGCTTCTCAGGAGTCCAATAGCAGAAAATGGCGCAAATGGTTTTGACTTGTGTCGTGTTTAATTGCATTAAATAGTTCATGAAAAATGGTGATATAACTTCTATATGTTTTATTAAAGGAGCAATAAACTGTTCTTTCTTCTTACTCCTCTCCCGTTTATGTTTCCTTCTCTTTTTTTCATTTCTTCCTCTACATCCTCTTGTTCTTTTTTTCCTTTTCTGTTCATCCACTTCTTCTTGTTCTTCTTTTTTTCTTCATTTCCTCTTGCTCTTCTTATTTGGACTTCACCCTTCATTGTTTCTTCTCTTCTTCTTTTTTCACCTCCTATTGTTTTTTCCTCTTCTCTTTCTTTTTCTTATTCTTCACTTTCTTCATTTTCTTTTCCCCCTTCTTATGTTTCCTTTTATATTTAATTAAAATTATTTTTTTCTTCTTTATTTTCCATTTCCTTATCTTTGTCCTCTTCAACCTCTCCTTTATTTTCCTCTTCCTTTCTCATTACTTCCCTTTACTCATATTCATTGATCCACTTTTTTTCTTCTTTTCTTATCCATTTTGTATTCTTTCTTTTAACTTTCTTTGTTTAACGGTTCTTCCTCTTTTATTCGTCTCTAGCTCTAAAAAGGGATAAAACTAGACTTTAAGTCCTTAATGTTTTGCAAAATATTTCATCAGGCCAGAAATAATTCATTCGTATGCCAAACATTGAAGTTCTTTCGGATTTTTGTGTACGGTCGCTTTTATTCTTTGATAGGTTCTAACATATCTTGTGTATTTAGATGACTTGATCAGTTTAAAGTTTTTTGCCTCTTTCTATTCAAAAAGACCAAAGATTTTGCCTCTTGCTGTCTTTTTGTAACAATGCTTTACCCCGTAATAATAAAAATCCAATTTAGTCAATGTATTGTCCTTGCACAGAAATTACTTAATACATTACTGGAGAGTTCTTTTGAAACTCTCCATCCTTTGATCTTTAGATGCTAATTAATTTAACCACTGAATTAAATAAAACATTTTTCATGTTTAGGCTTATTACTGAAATGAAATTAGAGATGCTGCTCCTCCAGATCTGTGTGATTTTTAACCTGGTTAACCTGTATGCAAATGCATTCAAATGTGCAATGTCTGGTCCATCAATCTTTTAAAGAAATTCTGTAAAGTAATGAAAGTGTTCCAAGAGTAAACAGTGGAGGATGGTTTACTACTTCGTCTGATGATGAAGTGATTGCGGTCCTGATTGCTGGAGCTTCAGCGGCCAGATGTTTGCGTTCCTCAGCTTCTGTGCTTCCCTCCTGGTTTCACAGCAATCAGTCACCTCCCTGTCTCCCTTATCTTTAGGATTCAACCCTGTAATTATGTTGGCTTGTTAGTGTGTGAGTGTCCTCCTGAAAGAGGAGGCTGCCATGAAGGGTGTATTCGAACCTGCCACTTCAAGCTGGTGCCTGTGTTACCTGCTGGGTTCTAGTGTCAGGCTCGAACAAGCAAACACTTGAACAGAAATATGGTTGTTGTCTGTTATGGGCACACTGTTATGATTCTGATAGTTGAGTCCTGATAACAACAACCGATTTAACCAGAGGGTTTGTGTTTTCTTGAAGCAAAACAGTAGAAAGAAATATTTAAGTACGTTTTGTTTAAAATAACTTCCTAACAACAACCATAGACACGCAGTTCTTGTTGAAATACATAATTCAGTTTACTTATAACTTTCCATCATATGCGCGAACAAAACAAAACTGAGTTCACTCTTACTATTTCAGAAAAAAAAACACACTACATCTAAGCAATCAGAGCAGGTTATTAGGGCTGCAGCTATCCGTTATTTTGACAATTGGTTCATCATCGAACACTTTTATCAATAGATTAATCGCTTAATCGAGTGAGCAATTTTTATTTTTTGATCATCTGACCCGAATGCAAAAAAAAAACATTGAAAAGGGTGTAATTGAATGACAGATACACTCGATTATTGCTAAATTTATTACTGTTCTAATCATTGTTTTTTTTAGATAAAATAGCGGTTTCTTCACTTAATTTTTACTTTAAAGAAGGCAATAAAATTCACGAGCTCACAAAAAATTACATAAATAAAACATTTAAATAGCTCTATTATTCTCATTTCATAAAAATATGCATAAAAATACAGATCCCTATTTCAGGCGAACTTTTGATGTCTTTTTTTATTACAAAGAAATTTAAAAGTGATTCAAGTGTGTAAAGAACATGCGTTCTGTTATGTAAAAAATACAACAGAACATTTTTTCAATTCTCTTCATTTTTTACTTTTTACATTTTTACTTTTATGATCAAAAATGTCATGCTGCACAACACAGGATTGTGTCAATGATTGAAAAAGCTTTTGAAATGTCATTGTACACTTCTATAATTCTGAAATTGCAGTAAGTTTATCATATCAGTAAGTTTATAATTCTCTGGAAATCTAGCTTTTAACTATGCTTTTGTGGATCATCAGAGTGTCTCTTTAATGTATGTCTCTTTAATATATGTTGTTTAATAGTATTTTCTTTTACACTATATAAGTACACAGATATAGATCTCTTCGATAAAGTTTTTCAGCAGATTTTCACTTATCGACATCGATCCCTAATGCGGAACACATTTGCTCATGTGTGCACTCTTTAATCCGTGTGTCTCAAAGAACAGTCTCTATTCAAGAATAGTATGTTCACTAAAAAAAAACCCTAACATCTCTTCTGACTCTAAGATGTTAGGAAGTTCCGACTCTTTTATACACAATCTCAGGATGCGAATCCCAAATGATTTTTTTAAGAGGCTGGGAAAGATCACAGAAATGTTAGCTGCTCAAAGAGCCAATTTTGCAATTTGCTTGTCCATACATCCAATTTCTTGTCAGCTTTCTTCCCTTTCGGGGTCGCCACAATGGAATGAACCGCCAACGTTAATGCGGCAGATGCCTCCCAGCATCGCTGGGAAACATCCACACGTACTCATTCTCACTCAATCACTATGGACTATCGTTTTTACCCAATTTTTCCCTGTTTTGACTTGTACCACACTTGTGGGGGAAACCGGAGCGCCCGGAGTAAACCCACATGATCACATGGAGAACATGCAAAAACCACACAGAAATGCCAACTGACCCAGCCGAGGCTCAAACCGGCGACCTTCTTGCTGTGAGACGACTGTACTACCTACTACGCCTACTCTTAATTCAAAACTCTTCTTTTATTTATTATGGAAGTGTGTATGTATGTATGTATATACAAGCATATACATATGCACGTCAATGCATACCTATACATCATTTACGTTTGTTTTATAGTTTATTTATATTTTCATTCTTTGAAATGATTGATCAACTCAAACTCGTCTTCCTTCTTAAATGATTGCATGGAGTCTGGCTCCTGACGTCCAGTGCAGCCTGCAGAGCTGCGTGAGGCTGGTGTCCCTGTGCGTTACCGGCAGCTTTACAGTGGAGTGTGTTTGTGTGAGTTTTGGCAGGGGAGCGTGACGTTGTCTTCTACACATCAGGCTCATGTGAGTTCAGCACCTGCTCCGATTGCATCGCTCTCTGCGAGAATCTCACGCTCAAACACAGACGCTTATTCTTGAGACAACTGTTGTGAGATCAACAAAAGGACACAGTGATGGGTCCGTGACGTCACGTGACACTTTTGGCTTCTGATGTTAAAGGTGTTGATGCTTTAAGTGAGAAGGCCTTAAGGTAACGAGTTGGGATTTATTAATCTGATGTTTAAACCGTCGTAAAATAGAATTTTGAGCGTGAACTCGAGTATGATCTGGCTTTAAAGGAGCAGTGTGGGATTTCTGTGAGCTAGTGTTGACAGGTGATGCGTCAAATTCAATGTTTTTCTAAATAAATAAGTGTCTCATCTTGATTTTTTTTTTCTTTTTCCGAGAACTGGTTTAAAGTCAGGATGATCAGCAGTTTTGAAAGATTGCATGGGGTTTATTAAAGTTCTCTAAAAAGAAAGTTCAGCTTGTGTTTATTTCACCATCAAAAAAAATTGTGAATGTTTTTTAATTCATTTTTAATTCATTCAGATTAATACAAATACATTTTTTGTATTTGATTGATTTAGGAGTAAATGTATCATATAAATTAAATAATATGAAGCCATTAGAGTTCAAGTTTCAGGAATCATTCAAACTACCTTTAGAATTTTAATTTTTTTTTAAAACTACAATTTTAGGGTAATTTGTAGCTTTTGTTGTTTTTAGATTTTCATAATTGTAATAGATTATATTGTGGTTATTGTGTGTTATTGAGTAATTTAGTTAATTAAAGCATTGCATTTTTCTTTTGAACTGTGTATTTTATTGATTATTTACATTTGAGCATTTTGTAATGTTTTAACTCTGTTAAGTCCTTTTAGTGATTTTTTTTAATGTTTATTTAACTTTTTATTATCTTATTATTTTATGTGAAGTATTTTGTTAATTATATAAATAAAATGTCTTTAGTTTAAACAGAGTTCATTTTTTCCATGACCGTTTTTTCACGAATATTTGTATCCTACTCTTCCTGATCCTGATGGCCAGGATTTAGATAGATTTTTTTTTACTACCATCATTTCAATATACCTTCAGCATTAATTCTAGACATGTCTCAGAATGTGATTGATACTGCAGGTATGAATTTTTAACGGCCTTTATATAAATCCAGCCTGAACCTTCTAGAAGCCTAGATTCTGCTGCGTCACTCTGCTTCTTCCACCAGTAGATGTAAAAACTTCTCCCGAATCAGCCTTTCATCTTCCCTTCAGATCCTCTCAAATCCTCGGCTCGTATTCTCTATTCAGCTCCCGCAGCAGAAAGGGCTCGTTTTCCTCCCATCAAAGCATTGTAATGGTTGCAAATGATTAAGAGCAATTTCCCCTGACATTCATCGCTCTAAGTGCCACCTTTAATCCAGTTTTGCTTTTCAATTCTGATTCCACACATCATTTCACATAGTTAGCCATTCCAGGTTTCCAGATTTTCTTTTCTTTTTTTAATGCAGAAAATGAGCCGCTGAGGTTTAATTTTCTTGCGCACTTCAACAGGGATTCTTTTATCCACTGTACCAAGGGAAGGAATATATTTGTCTTCACTTTGTAAAGCTTTTCAGACTGTTTTTGTTTGAGTGGGATGATGTTGTTTGTGTAAATGAAGGTTGTACATTTTTCTGGAGCAAATGATGCAAGTCGTGTCAGCATCTTTTACCTTGATAGCCAATCAGGATACTTGTGTTGGCATAAATTAGCATAGACGACAGTGGCCATAAATCAACCTGTCTGTTTCTTTGTTGCAGTGAATCCGGGCTGGCTGTGAGTTTTAAGCATTTGATTTTTAGCTGCTTCAGCGTATTTTGAAGCAGTTCAAAATATTCTGTTTTAGACCACAGCACAACAAATGATCACCTTCTCTATGACTGGATATCATGGACCTAAATAGCTTTTGGATAGCCTTGCTTAATAAATATATATGTTTTGATAATATCTAATTTATATTTTTATTCTATTCATAATTGTGTTTTATTTATTTAATTTTTTTATTTTTAGAAATATTATGTTGCTTGGTTAAATTTCATAATAATAATTATTTTATTTTTGTTAGTTTGTATTTTTGAATTTTTTTATACAAAAATAATACACCTTTTATTACTTTATTTATTTGTAATTTAAATTGTTTATATTATTTATGTATTATTTAAAGTTGTATTCAAACTTTTTAAATATTGTTATCCTTTATTTTTAAATGCAAATTCTTTGTTACTATTTATTTTAGTCATTCTTCTTCCACGGTTTGTTATGGAATTATTTTATTTTTTATTGTATTGTTTTTCTACTTTTTTAGTACAGATTGGTTATATATATTTGTATATATATATATGATTATTTATTTATTTTTTTACTTGTTATTCTTTGTTTAAAAATATTTTGAGATTATTGTATTGATCATTTTTATCCCACTTATAATTCTATCTTAGTTTTGGTTTAAATGTTTTTTTTAATCTTTACTTTTTATTTGTGATGTGTATTTTTTTCAAAGATCCATATTAATATTTTTTAAATAATCTACCATTAAATACTTTAATTAATATTTTTTTTATTTTATTACATTCTGTTTTTCATAATTGTTTATACACAAATAAAATCCCTTTTATTACATATTTATTAGTTTAGTTATTTATATTTACATTATTTCTGTGTTCAAACTTATTATTATTATTATTATTATTATTTGTAACATTGTAATTGTTGATCTGTGTTACTATTTGTTGTATTCATGCGTCTGTGCTGGAACTCACCTGTGTGTGTCAGAAGGAAGCCTGGCTGCCTGTGGCTTGTGCAGGCTCTTGGCAGAGCTGTGGCTTGGCTGGAGCTTCTCTTGAAGGTCCGCCAGACCTTGGAGCTGAAGCAACTCTTTCCATCCAAGCTACTTCAATATCTCGGCAAAATGTACATTTTTCTAATACAAGAGAATCATAACACAATGTTGTGAACCAGTATATGTGTGTGGGGTTTTTTTTATTTATAAAAAAAACATCTGAAAGACTCTCTAAAGCCGAAATTATTTATGTAGTGCTTGTTTGTTATTTTTAAGGTTGGTGGCACAGCATGTGGCCTCAACATTGACTGTGTTTAGAATAGATAAACAATATATCAAAAGAAAATAATTCATATGAAATTCAGCAGTTTGATTTTTGGGGGACTTCTGGTGTGATTTTGAACACTAGTACTATTTTTTTCAGTTGGATGTCGGCAGCTTGTCAATCTTTTACTTTTCTAAACAAAACCGTTTAGAACTAAATGATCACAGACTGAAAAAAGATCTCCTCGAGAAGCAAGTGGGCTAAAACAACGGCTCATTTGAGCTTTCTAATCGTCCCTTAAGGAGAAAAGGAAATTGTTTTCTTGCTGCTTTGCTGCTCTTATCCTGCTAATGGTATCCCATACATTCACATCCCATCATAATCCTCCCAGATGCCCTTCTCTGTTGCCTCCGTGTTCAGCATTCACACGCTAGGAGCCAGAGCTTCATGGGCTTGACCCAAGCCACCGTTGACGTCAGTCCTCCCTTGTATGTCAACCCTTCTTGCAGAGCTGCTCTGCTACTCTACCTACTCATCAGGAGAGAATGGATGGAGCTGGCCGACCGGAAGCAGAGAGGGGGCTAGTGTTGCCTCTACTCAACCAAATCCTCTCCTCACTCTCCTGTGCCATCTGGTGAGGCTGCCATGTGCTGAATTTAGGCGTGTGAAGAGACATGCCTGTACAAGAGGATGCTCTCCTTTAATTGGCTAGCCAGATCGGATGGAAAAACAAACTGATTGAGGGACAAGAGATCTGGTTTGGAATTTCAGTTTTGGTACTCAATGTTTTTGGAGTTGTTACTTTAAAAGTATTTTAGTGATCGCACACTTCTGCGTAGATTTTCCCTGTTATTGAATGCGATACACAACTTTAATTCACACTTTTTATTACAGAGGAAGACAGGAACATTTCTTGACTAAATCAAACTTTGACCTTTCTTTAAGTTCACTGATGCAGAACAACAGCCTTCGTCTACTTGCATTGTTTAACAGTTCATCCTTTTAAAATTGGCTTGATTGTCAAATATCTTTTAAAACATGACCCATCCATCCTGCAGGGAACGATCTCTGAGAGTTATAGCGTTAGACATGATGATGATCTACAGTAATAATGATAGCCAATTGTACACAAGGGGCCCAGAGTAGTCCATGAGTTTTTTTATTTTCTAGGATCACAGAGGGGGTTCATTAGCCGCTTTCTCACCACTGGGCCAGCACATGCTTGAGACTCATCTGAGTCTAAACAGGTTGCAATAAAAGCCTGGGTCCCTCTGTGGTCAACTGCATTGTAGTGATTTTCTGCTTTTGTTCTGTATCAGATAACTATCAACCAATCTTCTAACCTAATTATGCCTTGAGAAAGAGAAAGCTGTTTTTTGGGCTGTAAAGATGACCAACTTTTAGAAATCAAATCAGATTTTATTGAGAGCCATAATCAGTCACAGACATTGCACCCATGACTGAGCTTGTCTGTCTGTCTCCTCTTTCTTCTGGCCCCTGGTTACACCCAACATAGATAGATAAGCAGAACACACTGGGAACCCTTTCCAATCAGATTCATTCACGTATGTTTAGGTGGGGGGTAGCGATGAAGAACTCTCTCCAAGAGGACTCGTAAATACCAGGGGGGATGTGAGGATCAAACAATCTCGTCCAAAACACACTTAAAAAGCTGAGGTAAAAACCCATAAATGGAGTGACTCCTGGAACGCTTTGAGGAGCCATATCTTGCTTCATCTTGCTCCGATGGTGCGACTATTTGGGTGTCCTCAGGGCTTAAACCCATCACACATCTAGACGAGGGGAAAACATAGGCATGCCCAGCCACATGGGACTGAGAAACACCTGTTTGTATCTGACACTGACTTTTAAAAACCCACCAGAAGAAAGTTTTACTGGCACGTTATTGTGGGATATCAGAGAGGGGTAACAAAGGTGACAAAAAGCTTTATATTCTGTATCACTCTGATTCCATGTTTTCTTCTTCTTTGGCTCTTCTCTTCATTGTTGTTCTTCCTGTTGCAAGGTTGACGAGGGATTTTATTTATTAAGCAAAAAATTATTTTACTCAATTACTTGATTAACCGACAAAATTGTCAGTAGAATACTCTATTACTAAAATATTTGATTGCTACAGCCCTTGAAACTACTGTAAACGCTCTTTGGTTAGCTCTGAGGCTGAAAGGTGAGCTCAAAACATCTTGGTGTGTGGAGTCCTTGGCTTAATATTCTTCAACATCTGTGTTCCATGGTGAATGAGGTTAACCCAATGCTTTCGCTTCAAATGTCTGAAACTATAACTCTTTAAGTGATTGCTTGAGCATGGTATGAGAATTTAGCTCATTCGCATTGACTTCCATGAAAATTTTTTAAACTTTACAGCCAAATCAAACACGTTTAAAGTCAGGCGTTGACGAGTAAAGACAAGATGTTTTGTTTTTCATTCATATTGGTGGAGATGATCTTTGTAACAACTGGGAGTGGGTTAATTGTTTTAGTATTGGTTGATTTTAGTGCTTGTGTTGCTTTGTTTTGCCAGACATTTGGTTTATACCTGTTTTTTTAAGTTGGTGATTACTGGTGAACACTTTACTTTTTACTTTACTTCATACCAACCTTCATAAGGTAGCAGGTTCTATTTCTACCAAATAGAATTTTCCAATAGAAATTCCTATCTAATTCTTATTCCACATTAGGTATTTGTCCAGTTAGTTTGAAACTACTGTAAAAAATGGAACT
This sequence comes from Danionella dracula, assembly GCA_900490495.1. NCBI lineage: Eukaryota > Metazoa > Chordata > Actinopteri > Cypriniformes > Danionidae > Danionella > Danionella dracula. The sequence goes on from UELW01000889.1 coordinate 9,474,700, forward strand.
ATATGAAAACATTTTGATTAAATAACTATTATTCTATTTTATTGATACTAACGATGCTCAACTGAGGGCTAAACTTTCACAGGTGTCCATTTAGTCACTGCTTTTTACCCATTTTGGACTCTTTCAACTTATTGACATGAATATTAGTCTCTTTTTATTGGGATGTCAATGCGCTCTGAGGAAAAGTCAACAAATGGATTGAGCTTTTACAACATCTGACTGCTCTCTGTCTAGTGCATAATAAACTTCTATAGTTTATGTTGCATAAAGTTATCTAATCGAAAAAAACAAGTTGTAATTTATTGCTCATCATTTGTAAGCAAAATGAGGCAACTGTTTTCGTGTAACTATATCTGCTATTTGTGTTTTGTGCTGTCGCAGCTGGCATACATCCACTTTCCTATCCACTCAGTGAGCTTCGATTGCAGATCTAATGGGAACATGCCTTGCCCCTCCACTATTGCTTTCTAATGAGTATCACAGAGCTCTGACACTCATCACAGGTTTAGTGAAGAGAAATCGTGCCATTGGTTTTGCACATGTGTATTTTCTAGCATGTGTTTACCTAAAAATACCTGGATGTGCTGTTGCAACCCTCCTGGAGTGTGTGGGGGTGTTTTCTTGGAGTATGTGTGTGTTAGATTAGATGAAATCCTCCCTCCTGCTGCTCTGATCAGCAGATACTCAGCCATCATCAAATCTCTCGTAACGCTTATTTTATCCTCCTCACGCTTGTGTGTAGAGTCTCGTGATGGACAGCAATCTTTAATTGATTTGAGAACTGTAAAATTGTTTGGAAGATGTGCTGTTAGGAATCGTGGTGTGAGATCATGCCAGGATTTTGAGTAGCTTCTATTGGTTTTCATCGGTTTGATGTGCTGATCATGACCTGAGTCCTCCATCGCCTGTTTGGGAGGACGTTCCTCTTTAGTCAACATTTTTCATCCCGAAAAGTACCACCTACACACTGTTCAGAGGTGTTTTTTGCTGCATGAGGCACCTTTTCTCTTGATGCACTTGTCCTCACTCTGTTTTTCCTCTCTTTAGCTGCATGAATGGATAGGTGGGAGTTTCTCCTTGCAGAGCGTGTGTGTGTGTGTGTGTGTGTGTGTGTGTGTGTGTGTGTGTGTGTGTGTGCACGCACTACTGTTGGAATGGGGTGAAAACAAAACAGACGGAGGAGATTTTAACTCAAAGAAACTTTGAACAGAAGAGTCTGGTTTATAAAACTGTGAAATTTTTTACATAAAAAAAATTATGTTTTTCTTTTAATGTAATTTTAACTAAACATAAAAAAATCTTCATTTGCATTTATATTCCACTTAAATTGTATCTTATTTTTTAATTAGATGTTTATTAATTAAAATAATTATGAAATATTCCACTTTTCTCTGGAACTGGCAATATCAATTTCAGCATAGCTTAGCATAGGTATTTGAACCAATCAGCATAGGTATATATATAAAACCAATCTGTACTAAAAAAGTAGAAAAACAATACAGTAAACAAACCATAACAAACCATGGAAGAAGAATTAATAAAATAAATAGTTACAAAGAATTTCAAAAGTTCAAAAGTCAAAAGTATCACAGAATTTGTAATTTTCTCTTTAGTTATTCTCTTTAGTTATTTAATTGACTAAAACTAAAGAAAAAAAAGAAAATTTATGTAATCAGGTTAATTTATGAATTGTTTTATTTATAATATTAATAAAAAATTATGGGTATTTATTAGCTCTAACAGTACATAATCAATAAAGTATAATTATTAATTACCAATTTTGTTTTCTTTTTAAGGTCGATTCCAATTTTTTTTATCCAAATTGGCCGATTCTTACAAGACTGTACAAACTTCACAAGTACATGTAAAGGACAATACAACTCTCTTCTGTAGAAATTACTCCGGAGGCAGGTTTGCAGAACAACAGCACTACTGCAGTTTTATTTTGCGTTTTTCATTTAAAGCGAAAACCAAAAATCTACATTAAACATGAAAATTAAGCATACGCTCAAGGATAGAAAATGTAGGAAAAGGACCGAAGCCCCCTAGCCGGTTGCTTTTATACCCTTCCTAAGAAGAAGACCCATCCTTGCTCCAAAACTCTGCCTTCTCCTCCACCCAGTCTGCCTTCTCGGCTGGAAAGAGCTTACACATACTTCAGCACAATACATGAAATACTATTTATGATTCTCGTAATTCATTAGAGAGAGAGTTGGGACATGCCAAAACACACCTTTGAAATGTACCAGTTTCTAACCCTTTTGGCTGGCCATAGTAAACAACGGAAAAGCACGGAAATTATTAAGACATGGATAAATAATAAATTGCATTAATTTGACACTTGTGTCTGTAAGCATTTCAAGTTCATATTATTAGTCTCTGCACGTACAAAAGACTTTTGGTGGAATTCTGGAAAATTGGTGACAAATAGACATAAAAATCTGGTTGCCAGTACTAAAACACCTGGCCAATTCAGTCATAAAAAGTCACCATCACACTAAAACTTTCCTCATGGGCATATCTTCCATACCTTCTAACCTAAACACAAGTAAAGATACAGTCCTCTATCCAATCTAAACAGCTAGTTCTGTCTAGTCTTGTGTTTCTCATCTAGGATGTCTATTTCCACTCAGTCAGGAGTGTTGTGTTGCTAGACATGTACTTAAGCTTCAATATGAGATTTGGTAAAAAAAACAACTAAAAAGCAACCAAAGGCATTTTAATCTTGGCGTAACTGTAGTCAATTCTGAATCCGATGTGTCGAGCACTCACTTGTCTCTCACAAAGAGAAGAGAGAAAGAAATTAGGCAAATAAATAAATAAACCTCCATTTCCCCCCTCTTTCAACAGACAGGAGCACGTTGCGTTTCCAAGGCAACAGTCAGCCTGGTGCAGAACAAGAGAAGAGGGAGTGTGTGGGCAGAAGGCACAGACGCATACATGCATTTAAACACTCTTGCATGAACTCATTCAAACACTGTCTTGGTTATAGATATTTGAACACTCTCTCAAGTACAGGCATTTACATACCGGCTTGAATACAGATTCAGATATTGTGAGCATAGAGATGTCTCCTTGCATACACATACTTTGTCGACACTTGTTGACAGAGTTCAAAGATCCCAGTGACAGGTTGTTTCACACAAGTTCTTCAGAAAAAGCCAGAATGTTTTGGTGTGTTTAGAAACTGCATTTCAACAGTGCGGTGCCTGCCAAGGCCGCTCGATTAAACCTAAAGTGTAGATTCTCCTCAGCCATCACTTACTTAAATGAGTTCTAAGAGCTCAATATTAGCAAAGCTCCATTGGCAGCGATTGTGGCATGTTGTCGATTTTCCACTGTGTTAATTCTCTTTTGCTGATGGGTACTTAATAGTATTGTAGAGGTGTTAAAAAGTGAATGTCGATTTCCTATTGCTTTTAATAGATAATGCACAATATGTATGGTTTATACTTATAATCTTTATACGGGAAAATCATTGTTAGTGTTGATATGCTGGAGAGTGTGTTTCAGGATTACTGGATTTAACTACAGAGGTCAATGTCATCCTTGTAAAACTTCCACATGGGACATTCAACAAATTCCTACCTTTGTTATATTTACTTTTGTACTCATTAGAGATTTCGTTGAATAGGGTTTTTCCTATCGTTCAGTAGGAGCACTCTAAAAGCCTCCAAAATGGTTTGATGGTTATTGACTCATTTTAATACAATTCTCGTTTTTATTTTACAAAGTTTTTTTTCCATTGATTTTGACTGTGTTCCATTGATTTTGACTGTGCTTGACCGTTATGGTGGGCCACTTGTTAAAAAAAAGAGTGTAGAGCTGCCACGTTTCAGGCATTTTAGGGCGTGTTCATAAGTGTAGTTTGGTTAGTTTGGCTAATAAAGTCTGGACCAAAATAGAAAAAAAAAATGATAGATTTTCACGTGATGCTGAATTCTCAGAACATAAAGTCATGGCAACATAAGTATTTTGCAACTTAACTTTCCAATAGTATGTCTATAGACATATATTTATGTCTCTGCAATGTGTCTGAGAGAATCTGTAGCAAACTTAAGTGAATGTGACTCTAATTTTAGCATCACTTCATTGGCTCCTGGGTCGTTTTAGCTTTGATTTTTAAATAATTTTATTTGTTTTTAAAACCCTTGCCTCACAGTACCTTGCTGATCTACATTAGCCATATTGTAAATATGGTCAGCAGAGCTTTCACTATTAGTTCTTCTAAAAACAAGAACATAGCTTAAAGGTGATCACACCTTTTCAGTCACTGCTCCTAAATTGAAGAATGAGCTACCTCTGCACATCAGACAGGCAGACATCCTGTCTCTTTTTAAATCTTTACTTAAAACTAATTTTACTGCTTGGCTTTTATTTCAGTGTGAGGTGTTTTGCTTTTACTGTTTATTTTGTTGTTATTAGTTTTTGTAATTATTTGTCTATTAATGTTTTTTATTTTATTATTTCTGTATCAGTGTTTGTATGTAGTGGAGCAGCTCCCTAATTTTTTATGTGTTGTGGGATTTTAATTTTTTTAAAGTACAGGCCTTTAGTTAACTTTATTGTTTTTAAAGCACTATATTAAAAATTTGTTTTGTGTTCTAGAGGATGCTGTCGTAGCACTGTCACATGAATGATTGAGCTGTTGTATGATGAAAACTAATGAAAAAGTGCTGCTGCATCAGTTAAAAAGCTCCTTCAAACTCCGGCTGAACCAGAATTTGTGTCATTATCATGTTCACATGGAAACAAAGTAGTGTTTCCAAAAAAAGTGACTTTGACCGGTGTTTTCAAATGAACTCTGTTAGTGAAAACACTGCTCCGGTTACGTGTGGACGCACCGCGTAACTGCATTAAAAGAAAAACGTGGTTACAAAATAACCTCACTTCTGGCTCAAATAGCTGAATATATTCAGGACTGAAGGTCTTCTGGATATGTCGCCACACATTGGAGAATTAAGACTACTCTGTGATTACATAAAAAAATCTGAAACAAGCAAGTTCCAAAAAAGCTCTACATAGATATCACAAGCTTAGCTCGAGGGACAGTCTGAAGTAAAGCCTTCATTCTAAATTTATGATATTCACTTTGAAATTTGTGAAAGATAGAGGTATGCTGTTCTCTTCTCATCTGTTGAATAAAGTACAGGGTTTGAATTCAGCGAGTAACACGACTAATCCACTTCGAAGCCCATCTCTGGTGTTAACAAGCCCTGCCTGAGCCTTTCTATCCCTTCTTCGCAGTTCTTCTTGTGTCCGAAGGCCGAAGTGTAATCCACTAAGATTTATCAGAGCATACAAGCTGCTGCTGTCAACAAATGTCCGCTTTGTTTTACCAGAATCCTATAAACTCCTTCCCATCTGTCAAGCTAAGGACGACATGCAAGAAAATAAGAAGTTTTAAAGTGGAGTTTTTGCTTTGCAAGAAAACTTTGTTAGTTGTGTTTTTGGCTGTGCATAGGGAATTTATACATTTGAGTGTGATTGAGAAAACAAATGTCTGTAAAGACAGAGGGTTAATCACTTTGTGTCCTTAAAAGGATGTAGACTGGTTCCTGACTGGGCCAGAGTATGCTTCCAGGTCTTTACCGATGCTCTGGTCTTTAGAGCGATGATGTAGATGGTCGATCTACAAAAGTGCTCCAATTACACATGCACCAGATTAACCTTTTGGTAACCAAATAAACGCGTGTTAACAAGATCTTGAACTTAATTCCTCATGGAGGGATTATATAGAATTAGATCACCTAAATGAACTATCCAAAAAATAAAAAATTTTATGCACAAATTTGTTGAATCATATTAGATATGTATGTAAATACAAACATTTTCTTTGATAGGTGATTTATTCTGTAGATTCAATACTGCTTCAGTTCTTGAGAAATTATACTTTATTTAAGAAGCCTTTAAGTTTAGGTAGCTAAGGGGCCACTGTAGCACATTTTAGGATATTTGAGTGTTAAGGTTTGATTTTTGATTTTTCTCACAAAATCTTTTCATCTCTATCTCTCTGTTGGGGCAATCTAAGACTGCTATTTATGTATTTTCTTCTAATTATTTATTAATTATTTGAGTTATTTTATTCTCTTTCTGTCTCTCTTGCTCTCTGTTTCGCTGTCTCTCTTTTTTTCTCCAGGAAATGTACCCTGGCTCAGGGTTTTGACGGGAATTGTCAGATTTTGACATCCACCATCAACTTTTTTTGCTCCCTGACCTCTTTACTAGCAAGCAGCAAACCATTTCTATCTTTAATGAGAAAAATTGTAATGTACATTCATAATTCATAATAAATAACGAAGAGTCTGAATCTATCCATTTGTAATCAGCTGGTTGCTGAAAATGTTGTTGCTTAACACCATTTTATTATTTATTACATTTCAGTGTAAAAGATTGCTACTAAAAATAATGTAACTTTATCTTTAACACACTAAGGCATTGACTTGTTTTGGATGAAAAAAAATCATTTTTGTCAGAGTAACTTATTCCTGATGCACCGTTGATATGTATTTTTATGTTTAGGATTTTTTTCCCTTTAGTGGGATAGGAAACTAAAGAGTCTGATTTGAGGAGAAGTGGGATAAAGAAAAGGGAAAGGACCCCTGGCTCAGGACTCGAACCTACGTTGCCAGATTTTGAGCTGTACCTTTCATATCCTGCTCACTGACTTCTATACCAGCTTGCAGGGCACCATTTATATCTTTGAGAGAAATGTTAATGTATATTTTTAATACAAGGAAAAAACAACCAAAGCAGTCTAATAGTCATGCGTTGTTATAAACTTGACTTTTCCAGTTACAGATTCTTGCACTTGAATGGAAGAAGCCTGTTAGGTTGGCATGAAAACTGGCAGGGCTTCCTCCACGCTGCTCTGGTTGCATAACCTAATGGCATGCACACACACCCACGAGCCAAACGGGACTCTTCAGAGGTTGTAGAAATTCACTCAGACGAGTGGTTTTAATGCATGGTCAAAGCTATGTGCTTGTGTTAAAGTTAAACCACTCGAGTCCATTCAATTAAGTTTTATTGAATTTCTAGAGCTTTGAAGTGACTGCGTTAGAGAAGGGAGTGATTTCAAAATGTTGAATTCATCTTTCGATGTATGAGATGACTTGCTAAAAATGTTTGATTTTGTGCGCAACATCTCTTCAGATGAAGCGAAGATTGTTTTTCTGTCCAGACTGACAGCGCTGAGCCTGACGGTCAGAATCTAATCTTCAGTATTGAGCTGAAACACTGTTTTCACTTGTTCATGGCATACAGATACATGGTTTGTTTTTTCCTTGTCTTGTGTTATGGGCAGCAAACACTACAATCAATATCTCAAAAGGAAAGTTATTTGAACCTGATTTTGTGGTAAGGATCAGAACATTTTTCTGGTGCTTGTTCTCCCCAGTCAAATTCAATCTATGTGATGAAAATGAACAGATTTGAAGCCAGTGTTTTTAGAATGCGATGAAATGCTTTTCGTCCAAATGTCACAAAGAGAAAGGAACGTCAGCTTGCCCCTTGGTGAGCAAGCACATGCTGCGCAGACGAGGCATTTCAACAGTTTTGAGTTTAAATAAATTCTGTGTGTGTGCAGCTTCATGTGAAAATGCGTGTCAATATACACCAACGTGTCTTTAAATGAAATCCAGTTAAATAATGAGCTGTGATCTCAAACCAGATGGTAGAAGAGTAGGTTCAGATTTTTAGCCACATTTTATCAGCTGACATGACACTTAATGTAATATTGATTTAGAAAAAATTTGATGTTAAATCACGTGCAATAGTTCCACAAGCAAGTACAACAGTTGTTTTATGAAATGCAACAGAAGATACATTTTGACTCTGAACAAATGAATCAACTTTAACGGAGCCCATAAATACTTGAGAGGCTTCACCCGGTTTATTCAGAAGATTAATTTGTTTCAAACACTGCTAAATAATTCTCCACATGCAGAATGTTTTCTTTTGACTAATTTGAACATCAAAATGATTCAATCTCTGTCTTCTGTGCTTACTAAGTTTAAAAATTGTTTTTAATATAATTTACTTTATTAACTGAAAGTTGTTTGGTTTTTCCAGTGTAGGAGCTCAACTGTGCTGATGAATAACCTGGCTATAGGGATGTGTGATTTGTGAATTGTTGTTTAAATGATTTGCATTTAGTTGTGAGTATGCAAATTATGTTTGTCACATGATCACAAATTCACTGATGGTGTGCTGCATGATGCACGGTTTACGTTTTTACTCCTATTACCTTTACATTTGTACATACACACACTGTTGACTTTTTTTTTTACCTTGGTTTTCTGTATGTGCAATAACACTTTGCCATATCATGCCCCTTTTAAATAATTTATAGTAAATATTCACTGCACCCTTATTAACCTTCAAAAGGCAGTATTTATCATAAACAATATCTTTGAATCACCTCAAATTGTATTGCCCTGCAAAATGAGCCGTGCACTTCATGTCAGTGCGCTGCCATTCGTCCACCACACCGTCTGCTGGGTTGTGCACACAGAAAGTCATTGTTTATCTGACGCGGTTCTGCTACTCTTACACTTTAGGGTCTGTTAGTGCATACATTTTTTATTGATACACATAAGCAATTATTCTGGCTGGTTAGTGGGCGGTGCTCTGGCCAATGGGTGCCAATCGAGCCATTTTGAGCGCCAAGAAAAAAAAAATGTTTGACACAAGTTTGCATGAACCAATCTGAATATGACTTGAGGCATGTATTTGACGAGGACACAATAATAAAACATACGGGAAATGTCTGAAATGTAGTGTTTACATGATACTGAATCTTTAACTTTAATGTTAAGTTTGTTTGTTGCACTGGAGTACTCTTCTGTATCCTGTTTCATTGTTTATGTTCGTACACACACTTGGCAGTAAAGCTGACTGTGATTCTGAATCAGAGCCATGTCCATGACGTCACCCATAGGTTTCTGGAATGAACTGTAGTTCATTTTCTGGCCACCAGAGCTACAAAAATTAGCAGGTTTCCAGTGACAGCCATGTTAAAATGCTCAACTTAACACATTTGATTAGGGTAATTTTTTAAAATTAGGTATTTGTTTAGGTATATTAAAATGTTTCGCATAAATAAGGGTGAGCTACTCAAGTGAGAGCCACTCACCAACTTTCATTATGGTAATTTTTGATCCACCAGTAAGTGTCTTTTTGGTAATTTCTGGCTTTGCCAATAAGAAAATGACTAACCTAAACTCTGAGCCTCAAATATGTGTGATGTCACTCTTAGTATGTCAATGTTATATATATAAAAAAGCTGATTTTGCAGTAAATTGTGGCTGAGCAATCATTGCACCATAGTAAAATTAACTTTATAATTACAAGCTGGTCATTACTCTATAACACATTTGACCATCACTGAGGACGAGTATTAATGTGCCAGTCTCCCGAGTCCTTATTAATATGTTGAAAAACGTTGCTGCTAGTTGAACGGCTAGTAGTATGCTTGTGTTAATGAGGCATTAAACAATGTTTCTAATAAAGAGCCAAGTGAGACCATAGACGTAATCTCCCTTCAGCATGTTCCAGCTCTCAACATTGTCAACGGAGCCTACAGAAAAACAGAACAGCTTACTGTTATCTTCCTCAGGGAAATGTCATTCTAGAGCTTGTCTTAATTTGTAAAGGTTCCAAGGGAAATTTACTCTTCAGAGTTGAAGCCTTTTAGCTCCAGTGGTTCACGATTTCAAGCGGAATTCATTAAAAGGGATTGAACTCCATAAAACTCTGTCGAGGTCTTGATCAGTTTTGTGAAAATGTAGTATGTTTATTCATTCGACCTTCAGATTTTTCACACTTGTTTGGCCATTTGCATAATCATCATGCTTTTGTTATGCAATATATTATTATGAACAATTACCCAGAAGACTTCAAAATAAAAGGTTGAAAATGCAGAGAAGAATGATGATCAGTAGATGTCTTTCATGAATCTTATAAGAGTTCTATCTTGATGATTATTAATGATGCTTGTGAAGCTGCTTATCTCGGTTAAAACTGCTGGTATTTCTGCTGTCTCTGTCCTTCGATCAATACTGTAAGCCAATTATTTTCTGGGGCTCAGACCATGAGATGTCCATCGAGGTTAGCTTTTAAAAGCAGGTATAACTTTTTTACATTTAGGCTGCAAGCCAAAGTCACACAAATCTTTTTTTCGTCTGTATGTGGCCAGTATTGGATATTTTTTTACTGCCTTATAAGCCTAATTTTTAATAATGTCTTTGATATAATACCCGGGTCCCTTTGTTTCCCCCAAACCTTTTTTTTCCTTAATGTTAAATAAGCAGTAACGTCGCTGAGCAGTAATGTCGCATCTATTTGGCTTTTAGGTCACTGAGCCCTACTAAAACACTTTTGGACCATCATCACACGTACCCGGGTCTTTTTTTTATGCTAAGTTTTTCCTACCCCATTTAAAAAGAAAAACACATCCACCCGAGCTTGGGTGGAAAACAAATTGTCCGCGCGAACAAGTTAAAACACTCCTAAAACAAAAATTTTGCAGATGATCTCAGATCGCCAAAAATGAATGTCTTTCACCAAAATCGGTTTCACGATTAATAATAAAGTCATCCAAGTAATATAATTCAAGCTTGCTATTTTTCTCTTAGCTGTGGAAAGTGGTTATTATTTCCCGGCAAAGCTTACTTGTATGTCTGTCAGTAGTTCATCAGGTGACCGAAAAGCTTTGTTTCTATACCCTTAGTTCATACAGTGCTCATTTTTAAAACAAGAGAGAGGTTCCGGGGGGAAAAAAACATTTGTAGTGTGAAGAAAAGGAAGAACATTTGTGAAGGAAGTAATATTTTGCTGGATATAAGCTTTGTAATTATCGTCCGACAATTAATGTGTTGTATTTAACCTTATCTTTGTTATTGGTGATTTTTTTCATGTAATTTAATAACACAGGTATTGAGATTCAACATGCATTTTCGTCAACATTTTTAATATTAATGAAGGAAAATCTTACTTAAGTTGGTTGTCGACACCATGGTTGTTGTTATGTTTCTTTTAAGATGGCAAATGATTCTGGCCGTAACATTTATTTTGCAAAGAAAAATAAACTGTTCAAAGGAGTGGAGAAACCAAAAGAGAAAACAGCACAACAAATTACTAAACAGAGTGATTTATTTACAGACTATTTACAAACAACATAACTATTGTACAGACAAACAAGAACAGATAAAACAAAAACCCAATCAACCTGAAGAGAGAGTCCCTCCCCTTGATGGCGCCGGTTCCATTCAATACTCCCAGGAAAATAAAATCTCTAGACTAGCAAAAAGGATAAACGTAAATATCAGTCAGTTACTGTTTAACTTCTAATTTACTCTATTCTTAGTTAAAGCTACGCTCATCACCTATCCAGTGTACTAACAAAGGTTTATCTAAGTGTAATGTCCCAGAATGTTTATCATGTGATATCTATCTTTCTCTCCCTTCAGAGATTTAAAAGACAAACCAAGCCAATATATCTGGATAACCAGAATACTCATAACAACTGGCAGCGTGACAACACCCAACACTTGATCAGAGCTAGTCAACGATGGTGCGTGGAGACCTTTATCCAAATTAGCCAGTTTTGGAGCGTTCTGATTGGGTGGTGTTGTGGTGACGTTATCGATGTAATGGTGATTGACATCCTGGTCGACGGATGACAGCGAGACTGGAGCGCTGGTGAGAGTGAATGGGTGGAACCTGGTTTTGGAAACGGATAGGACAAGAACATGCACACAACAAACAAACAAGCTGTAGAAGAACAAGACTTTCTATGTAACAGTTGTTTACTGCTACTTTCAGGTTTCTTCCACTGACTCTATCTAACATGAACGTACCATGCAAATTCAGATCCGGATCAGAGTCTACCTTTAGGTTCATCAATAGAGTTTTGGATTGTTCATCAAATTTGGATCTATCTCCAGTTCATTCAAATTGCTTTGGTTAGACACAAAGATACTTTTCTAGGGTTTGTTGTAGCAAAGACATCCCTTGAATGAAAACTTGGTATGCTTTTTCAACCCGCTTTTGTTTCTGACTCAGATTTGAACACAGTATTCTTACTTGCCCAAACTATCTGCAATCACTGTTGTGCAATTCCACTAACCAAACAACATTAGGCATGTGTGTAAACACCTTCAGTAGACCTAGGAGTATCTGATGGGATCAACACGTAGGATTTTCCCAGTTGTGGGCGAGGGTATGTGGAGCTTATGTTACGATTTCTTCCTGCACCCTCCGCTTTTAATCCTAAAGAGCAACTTAAGCAGTCTCAGAGCTCTTTTATCTCACATCAGCATTTTCCTTCTCAAATTTCTGCTCTCCTTCAACCATAAAAGAGCAATTTGTTGTGGTGCCTCACTTATCACCTCAATATGTTCCCGCCATTATCCCCCTTCTAGCTCCGTTTTTTGCTCCAAACAAATGACTTTTGATGTCTGAAAAGCAGCCTCCAACTAGCTGGTGGAAACCTTGCTTGTTGCTGTTGAAAGAATGTCAACCGCGCATTGCCTTTTAGATCAGCTCGAAGTAATTAGCCTTTGAAGTTTTGAAAGCAAATAAAGACCTAGACCTTTTGTGTGTCTTATTGACTGTACCTGTGCTAAACAATGGCCATCGACTTGTTTCTCCCTTGGTTGGATGTTTCGGAGACTCCTGGTGTGTGTGTGTGTGTGTGTGTGTGTGCGTGTACGTGGGCGTGTGTGCGTGCGTGTGTGTGTGTGTGTGTGTTTGTTTAAATTTAGCCAGTATGCCATGGAGGCAGGTAATGAGGGTTGGAGAGGGAGACCTGTGCCAAACTCGTGACTTTCCTCCTTCAGAGAAGCGTGCGGGTAGTCCCAGTGCCTGGTGATTGAATTAATGAGGTCTGGTTCTACCTGCCTCTATTTTTAGGCTCTTACGCGGTGACGGTGTGAAAATGAAACAGGGCTAACCTGATTGTAGCTCATTTATGAGAACCCTGAAGAAGGATGCTCTAAAGCCGTACAAAAGTGAAGGTGACAAGGTGATCTGTGGTAATAACTGGGAGGGGATATTGTTTAAATTTACTGAAAAGAGTCATTAGTACCCCAAAATGACTCGCATAACATTCTGAGATGTTATTTCTGACACTGTAAATGTGTTATTTTTGTGGTTTAATCTTCCAACAAGGCGATGTTTGCTGTTAAGCTAGTTTTTCAAATGTTTTTTTTAATATTGTAACTCATCCTGATAAGTGTAATATTACCCTTCAACTTTTCAAGATGCTGTTTAGATCACATAAGCGTTTTATGCAACAGTTAAGGCCGCTACACACCTATTCGAACTGAGAATACTGAGATAAACATGTTCATTTACTAAGATTAGTGTTTTTTTTTGCTCTATTTTTCGGTCTTTGTCGTAAGGTTTTACAATTAGATCAGTTCTTTTCCCCTAAATGAACAATCCAAATGCACCTTTCAAATGAATCGTTCTCATAAATGAACAAGAGGCAAAATAACGAATCAGGAAGATGAACGAAACTTTCCATTACTGACGGCCAACAGCCTTATGCCGACAGTTTTAGAATACTTGAGGGATTTATTGAACAACTTTTGCTAGTCGGACACCATCAATAGAAGCTTCTGGATGTTTACATTCTCCTGTTTGGTTTTCTCTTCCTCTGTTGTTCATTTACATTTTACATTTATGTATTTGGCAGACGCTTTTGTCCAAAGCGACTTACATTAGGGAGACAAAATATGCAATTCCTCTTGTAGTTCTTTGGTGCTGTTTTCTGTTGTGAGATCAAGTAGGATTGTGATTTAATGTCTTTTTCACATCATCAAAACAGCCAGCTCTCATTGGTTGTTCTCTTGCGAAAACCCGATCCGTTATATCAGAGCTGAACTCTTGTTCATGCACACCAATCACTCCGCAGATGTGTGCCGAGCTTCACACTGAATATTCGGATAGATGTGTCTTGACCTTTAGTCTATTGAACATCAACGATATTGTGATGATTATTTTGTTTAAATTGGACTTAGGAATAGCTAAATAAAAAAAAAAAACACACCAGCTCAGTTTCTTTACGTGGTAAAGTTAGTCTGTATACTGACAGTAACTGTATACTATTATACTGTATACTATAACATAAAGTTAGTCTGTATACTGTTTAAACTGGTATCTAGTTTAGTTGGTTCTTTAGTCTGGAGATTTTTTTGATCCCCTTTTGCTGGTACAATGTTGAAATTTGAAATTGTTGTTCCTTTTTTACTGGTGCTAGATATAACCAAGCATAGTTAGTTTGATAGTTTCTTCAAGCTGGTGTATAATTGGTTGAGTCTGTTGGGTGGAGCTACAGAATGTTTTTTGCAATTATTTTAACTCTGGTTTCTCATTAGTTTATTTGGTCTTTGTATACATTTTTAAATGAATGAACCTTGTTCAGAAAGTTTAATATGTTCATGAGTATGTCTAATGGTAATGCCAATAAAATATACATTGTTTTGTATTCAAACTGTTCATCATATATCATTTTTCAATCATCATGTAAGGCAAGAAACCGTTTGATGTACCATCCACCCTCACCTTTTTTGAACCTCATGAAAATGCTCAGTTACAGCATTCACAATAAAAATAATGTCAAATGAAAGAAAGAAAAGAGAAGAAGAGGACACAAAAACTGAGACATTACTGCACTGCCCATTTCAAAAAGCTCACTTGTTCATTAGTTCACCAACCGAATGTGTGTGATTCTTCCACATATGTAGAGCTTCGCTTCTGGTGTGTTTGGCAAAGGACAGTTTCATAATTATATTTGTTATTGTTGTTTACAAATCTTATTTCTTTCACATAAATTGTTTACTAGTACAAGAAAACAGGGATAGAAGAGCTAAATTTAGGTGTCAATAGAACTTAGAAAGGGTAAAAGAGTCTTAAAATGCCATAGCTAGATATCGCCATCTTGGAAGTGCACCCACAAATAGGTCCACAGAGGCAGGACATAGGCATAGCAAAGACATCTTATTGGCTAATTTTAAATATAACTTAAACAAATAAATTAAAAATAATTCACCCTCCTAAGAGTGTTCATGAAGTTCAAAACTAGCGAACTGAATCATCAAACATTGCCGCACCAGGGGTGAAAACATGGTTTTGTTTCCAAAGTTGGGTAGTTAGTGAGGAATAAAAACCTACTCCTAGTGGCTGATCGAGGTATTACAGTGTTGTTACTTCCTATGGCACATTTGCAGAGAGGGCAGGAGGTTGTCGCTTGTTCATGAAAAAAACCATGGTCGTGTCACTGGTGGAGGAAATGTGAAACACCAGTGATCAAACTGCAGCAAGCTGTATTGTGTTTTAGAATAGTTTCTCATTATTTAATGGATATTGAATCTCAAGGAAATCCGCATTGAGGCCAGTCTCTTTCCTAAAAGAAATGTTGTAGTTATTTCCAAGCCTATTTACTTTGAGCCGTAAATCATTTTGAGTGTGCATGTTTTCCATGATTGAAACAAGAGTGAGTGGATGATTTTTTTGTGTGAGTATTGAGAATGTTGGTGGAATAGCCTTAAGGTCTTCGAAACTAGCAATTCTCAACACAAATGAATGGAAAACTATCCATCTTTAACGAAAGGACACATTTAGAAAGATTTATTTGTGTTTTTGAGTAACTCATGTTGTGGAGAAAAAATAACCCACTGAGAATATTTTCTAACTGCTAGACTTATTTTAATGCTCACAAATCTATTTTGAAACCCACTGTTCAGCCAGGTAATCATGTCTCCAATACACTTCTCTCTCTCCCTGGGAGTCAAGTGGTCTGTTCAATATAAACTTTCTATCTTTATCTGCGACTTCATTTACATAATCTAATTTGTTATGGGGTTATTTGACACCTGTTTCTTCAATACAAAATTAGTATGTAGATGAGGTCCTTAGGAAATGAGCTGACAACTTTTGTCTCTTCATATTCAGTGCATGCCAGAGAAGCTTTTTGTTGGAACAGTTGAATAGTTTTTTTTTGTTTTTTTTTATATTTATTGATTCATCTGACATCCATGGTTTGTATTAAAGTTCTTCAGCCATGAACAGCACCAAAAAGTGTTTTTGTTATTTCAAAATAGTAAACACAAGCACTAGTTACACTATTTAACCTAACCTACAGTGGCATTCTCTTCTCAAATTGTATTCTTTATATAGCTGGAATTCAGAGCTTTATGCAGCTCTTCTCAAAGAGCTTGCGTGGGAGAAGGATATTTTCACAGACACTGACACAGTCCATGGCCTATCCTGTGAGCTTCTGTGGCTCTGGACAAGCGCTTTATTAGACACCCTGCCCTCCCTTTCACCATTACAGCCTCGGATAGATGGGGTCTGATTGGCCCATTCAGACTGGAGCTGTAACATGCTATTAGCTGATGATGAAGACATTTGTGAATGCCGTCTGGGTTTGATAAATGACGCATCCTGGTCACAGACACTCACAGCTGATTTTTGGCTCCATCAAATTAGCTACGGCTGTGAGATATATTGAGTCTTCGGTCTATTTGGCATTCTGTCAATAGCATTAGCATAACAGGGTGTGCTAATTTTGAGTTTTCGCTAAAGTAACTTTAAGAAAAGGAAACCTAGTGTTGGAGTAAAACACATTTCTAAATGATTAACTAGGAAACCAGAAATGATGGTGTTTTAGTTTATACTGATGCAACAGATTATATTACAAATGATAAGTCTTATAGGGGTAGGAACTGCAGAGACAGGGAGAGATACAAAAATTGGTTGACAATTTTTCCATTTGAATCTTATTTCCTGATTTATATCTGATTTATTTTTGTTATGTTTAAATACAATGTTAATGAATGTTGTCCCAACCATAAAATCAATCTTTGTTATTATTATCCCACAAATAAATTATTTGCTTCATATCAGCATTAACTGGTCCAAAGCCAGTGATTGAAAGACATGTTTAAAGGTCTGTTGTTTGAGTTTTAATCATATTTTTTATGTATATAAAGCAGTAGAAAGTTTGTGTCTGCATGGCTGTGTCACTTTTATCACGCTTAACAGACAACTTGTCTCTGATTGGGCAAGACTTCTGTCAGTCATTACAAGCGCTTCATACTAACATACTACTCTGAGGAAAGACATTCTTATCCAGTGATTGTGAATATGTCAGCATTCCATGGAATAAATCTTTTGAAGGAAGCGGTACCTTTTCTAGTGCTTTTTCATAAATAAAACAGCTTCCTCTGTAGTTTGATTGACAGAAGTCATGTTCAATCCGTGTCAAGTTGTCGCTTCTCAATTGGTACACTCTCATTCCGCTTTGTGCTTTTTTACTTGTTATTTTGCTTTCATAATTGTGAATTGTTTTGCATCTCTCAGCCACTGCACAATTGTCTGTCAGTAAGTCGTATTCCAATTCATACATGATTAAAGTCCCACACACACAATTTAAGAGCCAAAAAACACTGTATAATTCTGTTCAATCACGGGACCACCACAATTGTATTGGTTGAGAAATTGTAGGTTGTAGTAATAATCTGACATTTGTCAGAAAGATAGATTTTTAAGTAGAAGTTTTATTCAGCTCAAGCATAAAGTCTTGGACCATAATTAGCTCCATAATGATTTGGAAGGATGTACACTACGCTCGGCTTCCTCCCCACTCCCCCGCTAGATTGCACTCACTTTGGAATATGATCATAATGTTGAGATTGGTTTGACATAAACCGGAAGACAAGCTCCCTCGTTCATTCTCGTTTTCTTTATGGTTTATTATTTGAATGTCAATGAAGCTCTGATACTGCACCTTTATTGTTGTTTTTGATAAATGAGAGTCGTTTGTGATGCTGCATACCATGCTCAGTCATGGAAAGTGCTCACAATGCATGCCATCCGAGCTCTGGCACACCTTCAACTGAGGCCGAAACGTTTTAAGCAACTATGGTATCGGTGGCACTGATGCAGTGGCAAGGCTCTGATGGCCTATTAGTTGCACACCCTTACTACTTTTGCAAATTTGCATTGTTTGTTGTGTTTTTTAAAGGTTTACTCTAATATACAAAATGTTGCATTTATAAGAGTGTGTACAAAACAGCATTCAATATTTTTTACAAATATCGGGGCCAAGCATATGATGAGAATTTGGTACCATTGGTTTCAGACCAGGATTTTGCTCTATAGAACATGGTACATATCCAAATTTTATGAGCATTTCATTGTGTTTCTTGTCTTTTGTGTATGTTTTTTTTAATATCTCCCAGCTGCAAATTGCTTGTCTCATTGGTATGGATCATGCAGGACAGAGAAGGAACGAGTCTAGTATTGCAGATGGGTGATGGCTAATGACTGGGATGGACAGAAGGTTTTCATCATTAAATCAACACCTGCTTCACAGTTAGTCGTGCTAACTACTTTCTGTTCCTCATCTATCGGTGGAGCTTGAAAGTATTCTAGATTCATTTTGCCAGGCGGATTATGAAGAGAAAGGAAATGATTTGCAAAGTTAGAAATTTGTAAAAAATTGTGAAAATATACACAGTTTCCTGATAACTGATTCGACTGGAAAAATAAAGACGATGAAGAGCAGGGGACCCAGGACAGATCCCTGAGGTATCTGAAGAAGGATTTAGAACAGCCATGTTAAATTTAAAATGTCACTGAAGGGCCATGTCAATTAAAGCCATGCTAAATGCTTTCTGTACCTCTTCAAGAGCTTGAGAATGTTCTTGATTGATTTGGCAGGTGCATTATAAAGAGAAATAAGTTACAATTATGTTTTATGATAACTGTGATATCTATAAACTGAATCACCTGACAGAATATAGATGATAAAGAGCATAGGGCACAGGACAGAACCCTGAGGGACAGCAATGGCAACAATTGTGTTTTGAAAACATCTTTATTTTTGACAACATTTCTGACACAATTGCAAAACTCAAATTTTCTCCATCAAATCACTTTTAACTGGTTTTATAGTTTTAACCTAGTTTTGTAGATATGAGGTATATTAAGGGAAATATTCAACTTGGCATCAAAACAATAGATCTGATTAAGAAATTTAAATATTTTAGAAGATGCTCTAAACAAAACGTTTTTAAAACACAAATTCATTATTGACTCATGGTTTTATTTGTGTTGTGATGCACCGCGTTATTGTTTAGTTTCTTGCACAATCATGGCCTCTTTCTGAGGAGTCTTCTGTGCAAGCCACTCAGCAGGTGCATTTATTAATCTGACTTTTTGTTTGTCATCATGGCATCGGTTTTTCTGTTCTCCTTGTCATGAGTCACTGTGTGTTGGCTGTCTCACGTGTCTTTCTCACTGATCCTTATATTGTTCTACTCGATGGAGATGAGCAATATGGAGCAATTGCACATTAAACTTTGCATATTCAGCAATACTCATAAGCAAATTCCAGAGAAGTAAATATGCTCTGGTGACCTCTCTCAATGTCCTCATTTTGGCTCAATGTCCTCATGAAATGGCATAGCAGATGTTTTTTGTTTATAAGTAGTCAAGGGAATGTTGGGAATGAAGCCATCGAAGCTAGTCAGTCCCTGAACATGGTAATTTGATCTTATACATTAAAAACTTTGAGGCTATAAAAGGACAGGAAGTCCTACAACGCCATAGTGAAGGAAAAGCTTTGATCACCAACACATATTTGATCAAGCTTTCCTTCAAAGTGTCATTTTGTCCTGCGTGATTTACTGTAATGAGCAAACAAGGCTGGTTTTTATAAGCTCCAGAGGTTTTGTGACCGATTTGATGGATGTTTGGCTTGGGGAAACACTGGACTCTTACAAGCCGTCTTAGGAAGGTTGTATTTAGTCTTTCCTTTGATGTGTTTTCCATAAGTATTTGTTCTCATCATTTTTAATCAGTTTGTACAACTTTGATTTCATTCTTGCTTTAAACCATTAATTTACTTTTAGTTGTTATGCATTTTGCTTTTCTATTCCTGCGTGTGCCGCTGACTAATGTGGCTCTGAGGAATCTCAGGTCACATTTCACTGAAAGATTTTTTGACCTGCCTGTGCAGAGTTGATTAGAAACTCTGTGTTACTGAAACTGTGTTACTGTGTTATTTCCTCGCTGCGCCGTGGAATCAAAAACTGGCCTTAAATTATCATTTTATGAATGTTTGAGAGTTGTAGAAGAAGGATATTAGTTCAGAATTAGGGCTGCAACTAACAATTCTTTTAATAATTGATTAATAGTAATTGTTTAGCATTCATTTCTAAACTTTTATTCAACAATAGAGCTACCATAATAAGAAAGTGCTAATTGAGCTGTTAAAATAAATAACAAAATAATTAAATTGGCTTAGGATGTCCAAGTGCTATAAAAGACCTGTAAAATCAAATACAGCTAAAATGAATAACTTATTTGGACTACAAGAATACTTTTCTAACTTTGTTTTGTCCTGTTATGAGTATATATATATATATATATATATATATATATATTCACAATTAAGCAACTGTTTGCAAAAAACAAGCAAAATGTTCTGCTAATGGGATTAGAACAATAATCTTAATGAGATGTATTGTATATCTCAAACAGATGCTTTAAGCATCACTTATGCCATTTTTCTATCTTGATTTAAGATTTGTATATATATATATATATATATATATATATATATATATATATATATATATATATATATATATATATATATATATATATATATATATATATTGGATGGAATCCAAATAAAATTTCTAAGTAAGTAAAGCTTTTTTGTAGTGTAGCTATGAATGACCATAAATTGAAAAATGATCAGTCCATAGAAGGCAAATAAGATAGTTTTTTGGTCTTGCTGTGAAACTCTACCACAGCTGCTTTATTACTGTTATTATTATGCTGCATTACACAAAGCATGGAGGTTACTTTCTGACGTAAAAATGGAACAAAAGAAGAATCCTGACTTACCCTGCCGTTAAACTCCATTCCTCCAAACAATCCATCATTCTGCTTTACTCCACTGAGGAAGTATTTTCAATTTTAACTGTACAATGTAAGCTTCCTGCTGTGACTTAAATGTTTTCTTCCTCTAAATCAGTGTGGATCAAACACTTTTTAAGACATGATTAAAAAATAAATAGGAAACCTATATTTGCATGTTCAGTGGCCCATAAGACTGATATAATTTCATGTAAAAGAGCATTATAGGTGACCTTTAAACCTTTAAATATAGGTGAACTTTAATGAAAATGAAATTATTGAAAAGTTCTGCAGAGACAAGTTTGTAAGTGTTCTGAAAGCCGGTGCTATGCTACATTGCTCTCACCTAACTCCTGACTGATTTAAGGTCAAGCCATTTGATGCAGAGCTTGGACAGGGCATCTCTTCTGGAGATTTAAGGCTTTATAGCATTATAAGGCTGAACGGAGAGATAAGCTGCTGCAGATTTGATTCTTTCGCTGATTCTCAGAGGGTTTCATCCTCACCAAGGCTGGTGGCATTTGATCAACATCACAGTATAATTATAAGGAGGGTTGATTTTGGGATTGCTCTGAATCTGGGATTAAAATTTGAAGTACAGATGTAAAATAGTTGTTTGGACGTTGGTGCTCAGTAGACAAAAACGCAACTAAACAGGAGAGTCTTTAGCCTGGATTTAAACATGACTGGCTGGTCTGGAAACTTGTGTATGGATGACGAGAATTGTTGTGTAGAGACAAATGCAGGGTTTGCTTTGTAATGTCACTCTGATTCATAAGAACATTAGCCGTCCACCGTGTGCTCGCCTCCTTTGGGACGTGTGATTCATTGCAGGACCGTCTCGTTGTTTTTCATCCATGGATCAGCGAGACTTGGAGAGGTCATCTGTATACTCGTGGCAACTGAACATTACAACTAAAGATGATAACTAAACATTAATCTGTCTCCATCAGGTTTACCGAATGTGATCCTCTGGGAGAATTGGAAGTTATTTGATTTTTTCAGCCGGATGGGGAGTTTTCTTTTTCTCTATATAAAAAGGTATATATTTTTTATGTGTATAGGTTACAGCTTATAATCAGCATTTCACAGCTTGGATTTAAAGGTCACCTGTTATGCCTTGTTGACAGGATGTGATTTTAGTATTATGGCTCTCCTGAACATGTTATGTTTCAGTACAAAAAACATTTCATGAATACTTTTGCTTTTATTACTACATGTTAAAACTTATTTGTGTGTTTTTGGGGGAGTGAGCAAGCTTTTCCGGACAGAGGTGGGGGAAAAACATTCACCCAGACCTTGACCTGTCATTTCAGTAACTATATAAATTACATTTAAACATGGATTGCCACACCCCATTATTCAACACGAAGACCTAGACTGAAGGCTAGCGGGTTTAACCTTTAAAATTGTGCATTGACCCTGATCTCAAAATGTATAATACATTTACTTGAATGGTAACTTTGGCTTGTTATACTGCCACGCCACATCGTTTAATATGAAGACCTAGAAGGAAAGCAAGCTGTTTTAAGGACAGGAAGTGTTCATTTTTATTTTTGAAGTGAATGAAATTACAACATCGGATCAAAAATAAGTAAAACATTACAATAGGGTTTTTGGACCGTTGGTGCTCGACCCCTAATTAAAGGTAAGCTCTTTGTTTTGAAACCCTCCCTTCAAAAACAAAAAGCCATTTTAATCTGTTGCTCTGCCACTGGTAACAATGAAGAGTCTTGTGTTCCTGAAATACTGAAGTAATCTTGAAATCAGGGAGCAGTGATAGATAGTGTGTAAACATCATGGACCTATATGTGAATTGTCAACAGATCTGGTGGGGAGGGCCATGGTTATATGTGTATGTCAATCAAGGGGTCACAAACATAAACTGATTTATAAATTAACCGGCTTGAAAATAGCTAGACATTTTTATTTAAGTCTACTTTTATTGATTTACTAAAATTACTTAGCAACTCTTGCAGGACTCATAATGTCGTATACGTGTCTAATATTTTATTTTCTAAATTAAAGTAATTGTCTTTTGCAAAGGACTAATGATTCGACTCTCAATGCAAATCTGGGTTGATTGGTAGTTAAGTAATCAGTTGTTATTGTGTCCTGCATGCAAAGTGAACGGGAAGAGGGCAATTACGGCGATCCACAGAGCAAAACACAGCTCCATTCTTCTATCAGGTTTCTGAATGTTTATCCTTATTCTTCTAATAGAAGAAATCACAAAAGCTTGCAACCATATTTGAGAGAAGTTTGTGTCTTTTAGGTGAGCTTGTGCTGTTAGTGGAGAGAGGGGAAAACGAAGAAAAAGAAAGTTGAATTATCTGTCTGTCAACTTTTTTTAAACCATACACACACACACACACACACGCACACGCACACACACACACACACTCCTCTCTCTCTCTCTGCCATTTGAATTCTTAAAAGAATGATGAAATCAAGGATTGTAATTTCTACAGCGATATGAACAATTTGGAATTTTTTAAGTGTATGTGGCATGTGAAAAATGTTTATATGAAGAAAAACTAATTTTATGGAAGAGCTGAAATAATGAAGTAATGTGATTATGGTAAAACAAAGAAGTGTCAAAAGTACTTTTCTTATAAATTTAGTCTATAACTAAATATTCCACATATAAAGCTGCTCGAAAAGATAGTTTACAAAAGAATTCATAATAGGTGCCCTTTAACTTGTAACTTAGTCATTTGATGCCAATTAAAGAAAGACATTGACAAGTTTATTCGATTTTTTTTGGCCAGCAGATTAATGTTTTTGACTGCAAAACTCAAAATAGTTTTCTTTGTTTTGGTGTAACACGTTGTAGATTAAACGGGTATTATTACTTAAGTGTTACAGGTACGCAAAGAAAAGAAAAAAGACAAAGCTAAACAAAAAGCAAGCAACACGTTAGCTTTACTGCGGAATCTTGATTTTGTATTTAAAAAGAAAAAGTCAGAGCCTGGGAGAGAACATTCAAAAAGCAATTTAAGAAAGATTTAAAAATCGTTCTTGAATACATAAATGTGTTTTTTTCTTCAAACAAAACTTCACTCTGATGCCTAAAATGCACTACACTCTTTAGTCCCATTCATTCCATTCAAACACAACCAAATGTGCAGAAGTGTAATGCAAGCCAATGCAAACAAGTTTCACATTTCACTGCAAACATAAAAGCAGATAAAAGGTTTGTAGAAGACTCGTGTTTCTGACAGAAGCATCGCTCAAACTAAACACCCTCTTGACTCTCCAGATATGACTATTCCACAATAACATTCATCACATTTACATAACACGTGTCCTTCTCCTTGAAAGGAGTTTTTGCTTCAAGGATTGCAGTTTTGCAGTTTAGGTTGAAATCTTTCCATGCTTCAGAGATAGAAGCTTCACTGGTAGCCATAAAACTAGCGCTGCTGTTTGAAGCCTCTTGTATGTGGCGTATGAAGCTGTATTAGGCCCTACAATGAGCTCCTCGTTCTCATTGTGTTAATTCGTGTGGGTGGAAAAAGGATTCGAGAGAAGAGGCGCATTACACTTTTACTGCACACGATTTGTGCACTATTTTTGGGCTTTTTCTGTAGTCACGGCATAGTGTCTTATTTTATAGTCATTGATTAACTAAATCTACCTTCTTGTGTGCAGTATAACACATATATCATGAAGCACTTTTGGTCTACACATGCAATTACTTCCTTATTTTTTCCATGACTGAAAGATGGCGGTTTAAACTGGTTTTTGAGGATAAAGGAAATCAAGTATGTTTTTGTGTGCAAGTCTCTCTCTCTCTCTCTCTCTCTCTCTCTCTCTCTCTCTCTCCTTTCACTTTCTGTCTGTCTTTTTCTTTCCCCCTCTATCCTCTTTCTCTACCCCTCTGTCTTTTTTTTCTCTCTTCTTGCTTTCTGTATGTTTTTCTTTCCTCTCTTCCTCTCTCTGTACCCCTCTTTCCTCCCTTTCACTTTCTTCTCTTTTTCGCTCCTCTTTCTTTCTTTCTTTCTTTCCCTCTCCCCCTCCTCTCTGTCTTTTTTACTTTTTCTCTTTCTTTTTTTTGTCTGTGTTCTCTATCTTTTTCTCTTGTCTTTCTGTGTTAGTCTTTCTCACTGTCGATTTCTTAAAAAAAATTCTGTTTCCGTCTCCCCCTCTCTCTTTCTCTGCCAATTCAAATCAAGGATTTTATTGTAATTCCAACAAAGATATGAACAAAGTAGATTTAGAGAGCTGTAGAGAAGTTTGTGCGTGGAAAATTTTGTTTATATGAAAAAATCTGTATTTTTCTGGAATGAGCTGAAATAATAAAATAATGGTAAAATAAAGTGATAAAAAGTCTTTCTCTCCCTCTTTTCGCCTTTTTCTCTCACCCCCTCCTCCCTCTTCTCCAACATGATCGGCTCAAACCTGTGATTTTCTCTGCAGTGAATCTGTGACGTGTGCGAGTCCCAGCTGCATTTTAAAAAGCCTGACACCCACGCTTTCTCAAGACCACTACGACAACAGACACAAACACGGACAGAGCTTAACTAATCTGAGCGCTCATCCAAGGACATCTCGGCTCTTATTAAAAGAAAATAACAAGCTGTTCATCCATTTCAAACGCAATTAAATATTAAGTGATTGTAGGTGTCATTTTGTATGTTTGCGTCATTATTTAAAATTCCTTGAGTCTCTACCTCTAGTTTCGTTATCTTTTTTGCGGGCTGCAGTTTCAGATTCAGGTGGGGGTGTAAGATTGTAAGAGCTTCTGAAGGTAGACAGGGGCAGATCCTTTACGCAAGTGTCTTGATCTTAACACAATCTGCAATGTAGAGCCAGAGATGAGAAAGAGTCCTTCGTTTTTTTTTTTTTTGTGGAATTGTTAAATGTGATGCTACCCCATGGATTGCCTACCTTGTTACCTGAGATCATTTAATTCTGAGGCCCTCAACTGAGATCCTTAAAATTCCAGCACAGCTTCTTATTGGTCCCTTGGAAATTGCTGGTGGTGTAATGTTTGTTGTCATGGTGACTGGAGGGGTTGAAGCATTAGTAGCTGATGGAAGCTGGGATGCTTTTAAAGTGTATCACTACATTTTACGTTTAGTGTGTTTTTATCTCTGAATACACAGCAGTAATAAATAAACTAGTAAAATGTTCTTGTTTGCAGGATACGCTTGCGTAACCCTGACATTATGATGGCACTGCTTTATTGTTTACCATATAAAACAAGGACCCAATTTCATCAAATGAGTAGGAACTCATTTAGAAGCTCAATGTTCCTGCTCTGAAATAGAACACAGTGTTTTTTTTTACTGTTAGTGTTCTCAGACATATCAATAGCATCGATCGATTAATCAGAGAAGCTCTTCGTTATTTTCATCTCCTGATATTTAACTTTACAGAGAAGTAAAAATTGTAATACTTTATTGATATTAAATATTAATAATTCTACATGTTCTTGCTCTAAATGCTGACCTTAAAGGGCGACACAAGTTGTGAATTTGCCAGATATTTTATATATTTCATTACAGTCAAATAATATAAACATGATTTTTATACACATAGATATTTCACAAAATTATGCAAAATGCATCTAAAAAAATACAGATAAAGATTTCAGGAGAGCATCTTCAGTGTATGCGCTGAACTATGCTAAAGCTTGAAATGATCCAGTTTCTGAGATTCCTTCTGCTCATTATTCTGAGAGCCTTCAAAGGCTTGCTTTTTATCTTCGCTCAGCCTCTGCCGTGTTTTAATCACCTGCACATCTTTTTGAGTTTTGTAAACGGTGAACCAGGAAAAAATGATACAAACCAGAATTTGGTATTTTTATTAAACAAAGCTTCAATGTGTAAAAAAATGATCTATAATATTTTGTTCTTGAGTAAATCGAACTCTTGCAATCCTACATATTACCCTACAACCCATGACCGGTTTCCCTCTGTAGTGAAACATGTTTCACCCTTGTTATTAGCTGAATGAGAGACGTCCAGGGAAATCATACTGCTGTAGTACTATTGAGGCCAGCAGGGGGTGCTCACCATGTCTATGTGGTTCTTAGCACTGCAGTGCAGGGACTTTGGACACTACTGTAAAGCAGCATCATTCTTTTTTGTGAGACTGAGATTAAACCTAGGTCCTGACTCTGTCGGGTCAATCTGTCATTTCTGTACACATTTTCTCACCTTAAAAAATCCCAGTTTTCTAATTAGCTACATTTTTCTGATTGGCGGCATATATGCCTTTTGTCCAATATTAGCTGGTTTGTGATGAATGTTCAGCACTTTTCTATACAGTGTCTAAAAAAGAGCATTATAAATAGTATTATTTATCAGTGTTGCACTGATGAAATAAACTTTAGAACTTTTTCCTAATATTGTTGAAATGAAAACAATATTTAGACTAACGTTACATTTAGTGATGGACTACTGATGCCTTTCCTATCTCGCTGTGTGTAAAAGACGGGTACATGCTCCAGACAATCGTAGACACCAATCATTCACAAACTTTTTCAATATTTAACAGCGATTATATGAATTAAATGCACTCTTCATTTATTTACATCTAATGTTAACTCAACAATCACAAGAGGCATTTTTTTTACTACAGATTATAGCAGATATCAGACATGTAAAAGTATGAAAAGTAACTTTTTTCTTTGCATTGACTGCCACTTTAAATTGGATTTTGCATACAAACAAAAATATTGATTTCCTGAGCTTCCACGTTATCAATAAATACATAAATGTCTCTAAAACAAACTGGTTTAATCAGATTGGAGCTTATTCATGAGGGTGGCTTCCGCTGCAGGATGCTTTGTGTACTAGTGTGTAAGTGTTCATGTCTATAGTCGCTTTGCTGAGTCATTCTGATCCATTAACATGGCTCTTCAGTCAGCCGTTCGGCACCTAGTCATCAGCGGGGCTCATATAGCAGGCATCATAGAGCTAACTGAGGACACGTCACAGAGCCGCGTCTGCTGCTGGACACACAAACACAAACCTCTGGCAGGAAGTGACTGGAAAAGAGAATCTGGCTGTGTTTATAGTTCTGATAAATGTTAACATGGGCGGTTTAGTCTCATTTTGGTGTTTTATTTGTAGTCAATCTACATATAATCTTTATAAAGTGATTTATTATTTTTGTCAGTATATATTTGGAAAGACACTAATACTAAACTGCATTAATTTGATTTTATATACTTTATCTTTTCAAAAGGCTGCTGTTTTATATTTATAAGTGCAGGCTGCGTTTTATTGCACTGTTTGTTGCCCAGATAAGGGGTGCGTTATGCACGTTCCATTTTGATGTTAACTTTTGGAATCCTGAAAATAAAAATGACATCATAAATCTGATTTCTTTATTGCATTTCTTTAATTTCATAAAGCAATGAAAGATAATTCATTAATATTGTAATGAAGTTAAACTTGAGGTGGCATCGTCCCACAGAGTAATCATGTGGTGCGTCATTCTCTACAGGATGCACTGCAGGGAAAATAAACATTTAATCATGAAAGCTCATTATGCATTTGAAGCCATCTTTGTCCTTTTTATTGTAGGGTAATATCGATACATAAAGCATGTGTTGCCTTCATTATAAGGCTTATACAAGGCTTTTAATTTTTTGCGGCTCCAGACAAATTTGTTTTTGTTTTTTTTGATCCAATATGGCTCTTTCAATATTTTGGGTTGCTGACCCCTGGTGTAGTCTGAAGATGAATGTCATTTTTTCAGGTTTATTTAAAATCTTTAACTGCATATCGAATCTCACTCGTAAGCACTTTTGTTTTGAATTTTATAATTTGACATGTAACTCTCTGTTTTTCAGCTTTATTAAAAATAACTGAATATTGAAATTCATTTGGCATCACCAAATATTTTATTTTCCAGTCACTGCAATGTATGAACCCTTTTAGTCATATAAATTATGAATGTATTTTTTTTTTGCAACTTTGCCTTAGGAAACTAGGAATAAAGTACAAATGCTGCCTTCTGAATCATGCAGAAGCAAAGCCCATCAAATGCTCCTGTAATTAGCCGTCGACACATTTCTAATGCGTTTATTGCTAGATAAAAGCTCACAGTTACGCATTTTCATCCAAAGACATCTTCCCGGCGTGGCTTGATTTGAGAATAAAGGCGTTGGTAACTCATTAGGAGGCCTCATTAAACTTCACTCGGCATTAATTGTCCCAGTGGATCCTGCAGACTCTCTTTCGCTCTGATTGGCTCGTTCCTCTGGTCCCTCGGGGGTCTCGTCTTACCTTACATAAGACGAGTGTTCTGCAGAGAATAAAACTTCTACACATGATCAAGGGAGCGCCTGCTTTAGACTTGAACCTCTGGCACAGATTCAAGCTGACAGAATTTATTATTATTAAACATGCTGGTGAGTGTTTGGTGCTGACTTCTCTAAGCTAGACCTGTTCTTGGGTCCAGATTTCAGAGCCATTACCGACTGGATATTTTGGACTTTGAAAGGAAAACAGATCTTACAGACAACCTAAAAAAGCCTCCAAACAAAGTAGATAGTGATGAATGTAGCCCTATGATGGCAAACTGTATTTGAGGTCACAGACATGCACAAATAAATTGCAACCAACCTGAAAGTGATTCATTTGCTGCATCAGGTGCAATTCTATGGGGTTATATTAGCGTCACAATTCAGAGAGCCATTCTGTGTGGAAAAAGTTAATTTGCATATGCGTGAGCTGCTTCTTGTGAACTAAATGTTCTTTTTGTGTAGAAAAATGTATTTTGAGTGAGCAAAAATCAATTTTGAGCTTAAATATTGTTTGTGCAACAATACCCTCATACCCTCCCTCGCTCAAAAAAAATAAATAAATAAATAACACTGTTACAAACTGCCTAAATTCCAGCAAATCAGAGAGAGTCTGGTTTACAAGAAAGGTTTACAGATCAGATTAAAGAAGACTCCTCTCTGATTGGCTGGAATTGTGACGGGTTGTAACAGTGGTTTGTTTCGAGAGAGGGTATGAGGGTGTTATTGTGAGGGTAATTTTGCTTCTTGTAATGTCTGTCTGTATGTATGTGCGATTAATTGTAATTAATTAGATCAAACATTTTTAATCGCTTGACGGCACTACTTTATACCATTTTGAATTTCAATATAGAAGTACTTATTCTTAATACTTATGCACATATCTTCAATTGTCATCGAGTTAAAGTGACATAGTAATTACAGTTTTGTAAAAGTGATGTTAAACAATGTATTATAAAAATATGCTTATACATTTCCATAGTTGTTTGTAATTTTCAGCTATATCCATAAGCTCTTAAATATACCTATAGATGCTCAAAAGTCTGGTGTTATAAAGTAAATGTTTTAAATAAATGATCTTTTGTCATTTGTTTTTGGAATTCAAACAACCTGAAAGTACTTAATTTGCTGCATTGAGTAAGTTTGCCGCTAAACTAAAAAAATGTGATCTCGGAGTTCTCGTTACTAACACAATCCAAACTTTAAATTGAATGAATATACATTTTATTTTGAAATTCAAAACCGTAATTAGCTAGTAATTGTGGTTTGTAGAAGTAATTTTATACAAAAAAAGGTTGAAAAACTTAAGTTTAAAATAAAAGATCACAAAAAAGTATATGTTATAAACTAATAAATAATTATATTATTCATATTTTAAAAGAAATGTTACTGTTCTGCTAAAAGCACTGAAACATAGATACTCAAAAAACTTATTGTTCTATAATGCTTTAGATTAAATCTTTTAGCATCGTTATAATGATGGAAGAAAACTTGTGCCTAAAAACTTGGTGCATTTCTTAAGCAACTCTGGTGTCCGTGTTCAGCATCAGTAATCAATAACTGTGTGAATTATGAAGGTAGCTACATGAAAGCACACATCAGAATGCTAATGCAAACTAAATCAGTATTTAATGATTCTGTGGTTGATTTATGAACTGAGCTAAGAAAGGTCCAATGACTCCTGTGAGAGAAAGCACACTGCCCCCTGCTGACGGATAGACTACAGGAATTCAAATCAGATTTAGACACTGACTAGAATTACTGTTCAAATAAATATATTCAAATAAAGACTTAGTAGAGTCTTCTAATCAACATACATGTATTTATGATGAGAACTTATTGACCATTTATAACCTGAAAACAGACAAATAATGCTGCTTTTGACATTTCAGAATTTTTTTTATTACAAATTACGTTTAGTTTCTGTGCTATTAAGAATACTTCTGATTAAAAGGTTAAATTTTTACATTTTAATTAGAGCGTCTAGCCAATTTTTTTATTGCCTTCTGTTTAATAAAGTTGTGCCCTGCAGAAATAAAAACACTTTGTGATGGCCTGCATAATTAAAGTGGTTTAAATGAAAGGCATATCTAATGCTCTGTGTTCGCTACAGCCCTCGCAAGGGCAAAATGTGCTTTTCCTCTCACTCATCAACATTTGTGTCCATTGAAGCTCTGCTGATGATGCGGTGCTTCTTAATGAAAACCTAATGAGATGGAGAGTCGATGCGGCGCTTTCCTCATGCTTTCAGTTTCATGGGCTCGCGTCAATTAAGAGCATTTCATTAGATTGAAACAGGATGGGATTACATGTCGGCTGTAGTTTTGTTGTGTATTTCTGCTAATGCTTAAAGGACGTGTTTTCCATCTTCGTACCAATAACCAGAAGCTACTTTAATTAGAAAAGGTGGTCAATATAAATTGTAAACATTTACTTTTATTTTTAGTTTCATTTGCATTGCATACAATATTGCTGGTTGATGTATTGATCAGAATTATTGAATTAATTTGAGTACATGTGGTCTTTGGTCCACAGAGGCGGGACAAAGGCAAAGCAAGATGTCTGATTGGCTGAAAGTTTAACATTTTATATATTTTAAACCAACAAATGTAAAAATATTTGTTCACAAAGGTCAAATCTAGAGATTGTAATTAAAAAAAGAGATTGCAATTCTGCTCATTTCTTCCCCAGCAGCCAGTTAGGCTCCAAAGATTTAGTAACTGACTATATTCCTGATGCTTTCTATAGAGAGAGCAGAAGGTTGCCGCGTGTCAAACGCAGTCTCATCCGTCTCTTCTATTGAATGGGTTGTCTATGGACAGAGTTTATTTTTGTAAGTGTAGGTGAGGGCATTGGTGGGCCTTGTGTTTCTAAATATTTTAAATACTGCAACATATTATTATTGGATCATCATCAGCCTGGAGTAAGGACTACATGGCTAAACAGGATGTGAATGGCAGTAAACGAGTGTATTAATGTGGGTCACAAGGTAATTTTAGTTCTGCTGTGCTGCTGATGGGAGTAAAGTAAGAGCATTGAAGAAACCTGAGAGTTCTTAGATTTATTTCATAGACTCCTCACTACACAGAACAATATTACGTTTCATGTATGCTGCAGAGCTGTAGCTATCTATAAACAGTAATGGGGAGTAACACTAACTTTCCCTTAGGCTTACACCCAAGTCAGGTATTAATCGGACCCTTTTGGTGTATGTGTGTGTATAAATGTGTCACTTTGTGTTCTTGTAATAAAATAATATTTAGGATTTTTTTTTTGTTGAGAAAAACACATATTTACATTAATATGTAAAAGTTACTCGGAACTGGTGAAATGGTCTGTTTTAGAGCGATCTTGTAGAAAATGTGTCCCTCACAGTGAAAAGTAGTACTAGAGGATGGTTCCAGGAACATAAAAAGGATGCCATAAGGATACCAATTTTTTTTTTTACCAAATTTGCTGCCATAAGGATACCAATGAGTTGTGTTCTAAATTCTAGCACACAGTACACTGTGTACTAATTTATAGTACCCAGCTTCTAAAATACTTTTTTTAAAGTGTACTTTATTTACGTAACATTACTTTAGCATTCAAATTTCATTATATTTCTCTTTTCCATTTCAATCATAATTCAACAGATTCAGAGTCTGAAGGAAGCTTTCTGAAATCTTTGATGCACCTATAATCCGAGACTGAAGACGAGCGAGAGGAACATTTCATCACACACACTGTTGTGGTTTGACTTGAAAGATCAGGTGGATTTCTTGCGTCAGAGCATTGCGCAAATACCAAGATGAGTTTAGGTAGGAGTAGACGTGCTTTACTCTAAAAACTGAGTGAAAGGCAATAGTGCTTCTGTAGTGACTGTTTGTTATGCGTTACATAATGCATCAATGACTTCTTATTGGTTGAAGATTGGATTTTCTTCAGGTGCTGCGTCCCCCGCTCCCTCACTACACCTGAACAGGTTTCCTGTACCTGTCTGGCACATCCTCTCTCTCTCTCTCTCTCTCTCTCATAGACTTTTCTGAGATTTGACACAACAGTCATGACGTTAGTCATCAAAACGCTTCTAGTACATCTTGATCTCCACTTAAGAGTGTGGTCTGGAACCCGTGTTTAGTTTGTTGACGAGTGTCATGGGGTGAAGGATATTCTTGTTTGTGTCACGATGATGTGTTTTGGAGGCAGAAAAAAGCAGAGAGACTGTCAGCTGCTTTGGGAAGAAAAGAATTGTTTGATCACAGGTGAGGATTCATGGCTGACCAGCCCCGGCGTGGTACATTCAGGTAATGATATCTCCTGCGACTCTTTTGTATTTGAAGAATGTTTCTGTGTAAAAGAGAGCCATAAACTCCCTCTCAATTAGTTTTCCTTTTTGGAGGTTTTAGTCTTCTGGTGAACCAAGTCTTTTTTTGAAGTTGGATACCTTTGTGTGCTAGTTAAAATATTTTTTTTGAAGATGCTACGTTAGGCTATCGTAGTAAATGTTATAACAGAATATTGTAGATAATCTTTTTAATGTGTATTATCTGATTTACTTGGCTTTTTCCTTGCAAGGGTAATAAAGTAATGTTGGTTTACCAATACGAAAGAAATTTGAATAATTCACTTGGTATAATTTTTTACTCATAGTAATTAATTCCATGTTCAATTTATTGTGTATATATGTGCATGTATTTTATGTACCAATTGCAAAAAACCAGACTGTAAAAAAAAGTATGTAGCAGAGGTAAATTTTCTGTACAAACTCAAAACATGTTTTGTGCCATGGACTGGTTTTATAATACAATTAAATATTTGACTCCGTATTACACCCTTAGTAACTTAAAAAAAAGCAGTATTTAATGTAAACAATATTTTTGAATCACCTAAAATGGTTGTGCTCCATAAAACAAGTTGTGTACCTCTTGTTTCTCCCACTGCCAAGCTTTGGCCACGCCCCCTGTGTTTTTGTTGTTGGTAATAAAAAATTCACCCATTTCTGACGAATACATTCTTGTTTTGGTAAGCCCGGGACATCCCAAAACTAATTTTCTTTCATTATTTATCCGACCTAGTTCTGCTACTCTTACACTTCAGCACGTACATTCTTTTTTGATATGCAATAGCGGCTCATCTGATTGGTTAGTGGGCGGTGTTATTGTGGCCAATTTTCATGGCTATGGCGAGCGAGCCATTGTTGAGCTCTCAGAAAAATGAATTCGGATCATACGAACATGCCAATTTGAATACGACTTGAGGCATGTTTTAATGACTGAACAAGACAAAAACATGCAAAAAATGTTTGAAAAGTCACATGGCTTTAAACATGCCTTCAAGACTAGCTATGACATTGAATCAGTGGGAGCCCTGAACCTGTTTCTCTGTTATGTTCAGTAAATGGGAGACAGTGATGCAGTGTCTCTTGTGTCCCGTCTGTTCTAAAGTAATGTTAAAGTTTAGATCTTTGTCCCTGCATAACACTTGTTTCACTCTAGTGGGATGTTGGAGGAAGCGTCGGGTCTTTCAGCGGTGTTGAAGAGATCTGGCTGTTTTCTACCATGACTTTAATCTTTAGTGCTGTGTATTTATTTTTTTTTTACCAGTACCTTGTTTTTAACCTACCGTTAGTTTGTTGATCTATCATGAGATGCGACTTTGACATTTCAGTCAGTGAGTTAGATGGATTTTTTTATTGTTTACATTTTTTTCCAAAATAAAAGTTTATTCAGATTTTGATAATAAATCAAACTTAAGATTATTCCCTGGAATAGAGGACCACTGACTTAATAGAAAAAAAAACATTTTGGTTGTGCATCTATGCTAATGTTGAAGACAAATAATGGCATTGACAGAACCCTGTGATATTCATGTTTTCTTGTACATATTGCCACATTAAGCCAGTTTTTTTTTTTTAAGAGTGGTGGGGTGGGCATTTTTGGGGATGTCAAAATGTTTAATCAAAGGCATCATTCTCTTGGTTCTTTGGTTGAATTTATTCATCATACTGAAAGGTGTTTCAAACGATATTGAGCTTATGATGAAATAAGAGGAAACCAGGTGAAAGCTCATAATGTGGCTTTAAAGTTAAATCATGAGCAATTTTTTCAAACAGTTTTCAACGGGGGCTTGTTTTTCATGTGGTTTGTGCAAATCTGAAATCTGCTTTGCTTGGTTTTCTCATTGAATTTAGTTTTTTAAAGACTTTAGTATCAGTTACACCGGGCCAGATTTGCAATACGAGGCAACTTGGCAGATATCAGTGTTTCCTGAAACTGAATGTCCTGTTTATAGAAGTGAGTGAGCATAGAGGAAAAGTCAGAAAACAACGTGTAAATAAAGAATTTAAGAAAACTGAGGTGATTGAAATTTGACACGTGCTAATGAAGAAAGTTGAGTTTCCATAGTAGATCTGAAACATTGCCCTATATTAGGTGTAAACGATTTTGTGATTTATAATGCACATTTGTCATGACTTTCTATAGTATTAGCCTAAATAGGGTGTGGACAACTATTTATCCAGCGTATTATATAAAACCGTGAAACTACTCCTACGTTTTCATACTAATAAAATACATCTCTTTTGAGTAACCATGCATTTGTTACTGTTTTATTTCATTCCATTTTTCACTAGAAGTACGTTTATGGATTTATGCTTTCAAACATTTCGGAAAGCGATCCCTATCTGGTCGTATCGAGGGGAGGTGAAAAAATAAATTAATTGCTTAGAGATTAGGCCCTGGCCAAAAAGTAAGTATTGATTACCTAAACCTGTACAAAGCTTTGATTAAATGAAAAATGGGGGATTATTTTAGCATTTTGTCATATAACAGGATCACAAATAAACCAGTGAATGACGCTCCATAAGTTCTAACCAGTCCAAAGCACCTTGAAAGCAACTGCATGGTCTCGTTTTGATCGTTTTAGTCAGGAACCTCAAGTTGTGCTACACAAAATTCAGATCTTGTGCAAAAACAACCCTAACATAAACCACTTCAGCCGTTTCAAATAAAATGACCTGGAATCTGCCAACTGACATTAAAAGAAGTTGTATTTTGCTAAATAAAACTTTCTTTTAATTAACTCAGTGATGATGTGCATTGTGCACATACATATTTGTAGCTAAATGAACATCATGGCTATTTCAGTGTAGGTAGTAAGAATTACTTACAACACATTTTTTTTTTAAATGCAAGTGACAATGTTAATAAACATTGCTTAGTGATGCATCAATAATAGAGTATTAATCAAACCTGGGCCCTAATTGTGATCGAATGAAATACTCAACTACCTTTAGTTCTTATCTTATTTGATTCTTAGCTGATTCTTGAGTAGGGCTGCATGACATGGAACATTTTTCAGACTGCGATTATTGAAATCAGTATTGAGTTATGCGATTGCGATCATCATTAATGGTATCATCAGGAGCCAAAAAAGAAAAGAAAAAATTTGAAGCATCTACCAAAATAATTTTAATAAATAAAACATAACAAAATTAAGATATTTTACAATTTTGTAAAAACATACAGGGATGAGTAAATGATTGTAAACGCAATCAAAAAGGAAACTTTCTATGGTTTCAGGCAAGAGTGTTGTCTGTGGTTATAGATAAGAAATAACCTTTATTTTGAGGACTTCATCATTTTAAAAAGGTTTGGAATTGCTACTTAGGGAAAAATAATTTAGCAATTTCAAGGGGACTGGTGTGTTTTGTCCAGTGTGTGGATCAATTTCTGAAATCCTTTTCACTGACATCATGTCTTTTGCCAAGCTGTCCAGAAAATGTTGTTTACATAATTGCAACACTGCTGTGCCATTGCTGTGTGGCTGATATTGCAATTTTTGATTGCAAATTCGCAATTATATTATTTGTGCAGCCCAACTGCTGAGTATTATTTTCCATCCAACTATCTTTACGTACTTTGTGGTACTTAATCAGATTGGTAGCGAGAGGTACTAACATTAGCAAAAAATAAATAAAAAACTGATTATGGAAAAACATTTTTTACCATAAAAATAGCACCATAGGACTGGCTTACAGCTCCTCTTTTGGTTTTGTTATGTGGAGGTCATTGTTTAACAGATTAGGATGTAGTGTAGTGTTTATGTTTAACTCTCATTCTAATTCAGTACCTGATGCTAACAACTGTATCTTCAGCTTAAAAACTGTGTTTTCAAATTGCTGTTTAATTGATACTGTGTGCCCTAGTCTTGTATGTTCGGCCCAATGGGGCAGTAACCATTGAAACCACTAGTGGGAGATATTTTCAAGGGCAAAATCTGCTCCCTTTCACTAGGATTTCATCCCTTCAGATTTACTGCATTAGAGACCAATATCCTTGTTACATTGGATCCTTCCAATCAGTCTAAACAGTGAAGTTGAGGTAATTCTGAAGGGAGAGATGCTTTGAGCTGATTGCTTGCTTTGTAACAGAGGAGACTTATTCTACATTCAGAATTTGTGCCTCTGGGGAAATAACAGCACTTACTCTCTTCCCAATATTGCTTATTTATTATCTCCAAAGTTTGCATAGATTGCGTAAAAACTTTTATAATTAATTTTAGTATAGACAAAAACGCACATGAGATAGGAGAGTTATTGTTTGCCGTTGCATGCATCAAGCTTCCTAGTTTCCTAGTAGAGGTCCTTGTTGCAAGTTTCTGCTTTGTTCATTGGGATGAGAAAATGCTGTCATGAGGGAGGGCTGTTTAGAAAAAGAGGGGGGAGGAGTGAGGGCGGCTGTGGGAAAGGGAAGCTCAACAAATGCCCTTTAATTTAAATGCTTTCTGGAGGGTGCAAATGTGGGTAACTATGCCAGAGGTACTTGCATCCCAAGCAACAGACACCCAGAGTTTTAATCTTCAGAGAAAGCAGTGACTCCTGACGGATTCCTCTTCAGGTGTCTTGGCAATGTCTTCAATTTAAGCTTTTTTTACTGTTATCCTGAGGACGTATGGGACCGGCTTCAAGTTCAAACAGTCAGCTTTCATGCCAAGAAGGATTTTTGTTTAACTGAGGACTACAGGGTTGAAAAGAACTTGTTTTTGGCAGTAGGAGGAGACCTTAAAGAGTGCATTTATCACTTGTGCGCGCACAGGTTTATGTTTCATAGACTGCCTTTCCCCTTGTAATTCCCTGCAAGGTAATGAGGACATGCTATGACTTGTTTGAAGTTTTCCCCCTCTAACTCTGTTTCCGTCTCTCATAAGTCAAAGGTGGGGGATTATACTTGCTTTTGGAATGTGGCCTGGAGTTGAAAGATTCAGAGCGGCTATACTACAGAAAGTGTTTTAGCTAGCTAGATGGAGCTTGTGACGAGGTCTCAAACATTTTGTTTTAAATATAATTGGGGAGTTTGTGGATGGCTGGTGCTTTATGGATTAGGACTTTTGGAGGACGTACAGTTTCCCACACCTGCTGGAAGAGAGCAGAATATGAGTTGTGCATTGTAAAGAGCATAGTGGGAGGAGGATGACAATGAAAGATTAGCCCTGAAGCTGATGGAGGAACACAGCGAGGCCCCGGGGCAGAGGAGGAGTGTAGCTGGAAATCAAAATAGGTGGCTCTACCTTAACTCATCAGTGAACGGGGGGTGGAGAAAAGGGGAAGTACTTGGAATGAGGACAGACCGGTTGCCTCCTTTTCTTCGGGATAGCTGCATGCTGCAAGCTGCTGTGGAAGGCTTTGATATTGCTGTGGAAGAAAAAACTTGGAGCGAACTACTCCGTGGCAGTACCATTA
The DNA here is from genome assembly GCA_900490495.1 of Danionella dracula. NCBI lineage: Eukaryota > Metazoa > Chordata > Actinopteri > Cypriniformes > Danionidae > Danionella > Danionella dracula. Next base: position 9,513,621 of record UELW01000889.1, read on the forward strand.
AGGATTTAACTCCTAATTTTGAGGATAATGCAAGAGATTCACATGTGGTGGTCTTGCGACAGCCTGCACATGGGCTTCGGCTCCTGGGAAGCAGAAAAGTGAAGAGCATGTTTGTCTTACCAGATGGAAATTCGAGAAGTCAAACCACAACAAACCTGCAGGATGGCTTAACAAGACCCAGCAGTGTTTGCCTGTTGGCAGCTACCAACTCTAACCACATAAGATTTCCAGATGTTCTCCAGCGTTGTAGGACACGGCGAGCTGAGCTTCGTGCTATCGATGGTCTAAAGTCCGAAATGCCTCCATCTACAAACCTTCTCCCTTATAGACTTGAGGAGCCACCGTTACGACGGACATTGAAAAACCGGAGTAAACCACGACCGGTTAGCATGACAGTCCTTGAGATTAATAAGGAGTTTAGTGGGCCGCGAGAAGAGCCTGCAAACCATGTTTCCAGCTGCACTGGTAGTTTGCCTCGTCCGGGCTTCCGATGGAAATGGTTTGGTCGACAGGGAACTAATAAGGAGGTGGTGACTCGTGCATCGACGAAGCTGAAGGAACCCAACTCGATGGAAGGAACAAAAAGTAAATTTGGATCTCTGAAAAGAAGCTTGAGCCTCAGGATGAGACGGAATCGTAATCAACCTGAGCAGAGCACTCAAAATGAACTAAGACGTTGTGCAAGCATTGGAGAGAGGTCTTTGCAAACTGCTCGTCCATTCTCTTACCTTACTGGAAGAACCTTATCACCAACTTGTGAGCGAGATGAAGAGAATGGGGGCACACAGTACATACACTATCAAACTCAAGGCAAAATAGCTGTTTTGGAGGTCCCTCTCAATCCTGTCAAGTTAACCAAGCCCTCTAAACATCTGCAACCAGAGAATAGTTTTTGGCAGCTACTTACTAGTCGTTTTCGCAGGAAAGATCCGTTATCCAGTAACAAATATGAGCAGATTGCTCAAAGCCAAGCTGTTGGCAGCCTCCCCTCTGCGAGAAATAAAAAGCCAGATTCTGTTGCTATAGAGACTCCAGCTGGCATTGGTTTCTACAAAGGTCAAGGTAAGTTGTGTAAAATAAATTATTTCATTGCACATTCTAGTGTCCCAGCTTTTGTGCATGAATAGGTCATATTAAGAGTGCCTGAACGTAGCCTTGGAGAGGAGGGCAAATTGATTAAATATTAAAATGATATTGAGTATCAGGCTTGGGCAAAGCTAACGGCATAATAAGAGGTTAAATGCATTATTCACTGCCGGTGCTTTGGCTCTGTTGGAGTGAGCTGTTAATTGGCTCCAAGAGGAGTTTTCTTCTAGTGCTATCCTGCTCTGCAATTGAATTAGGAAGCCAAAAAGCGTCTATCAAACCTTGTTTACTGATTAACACTTACAAGATAATCAAATAAAACCCAGGAATAAGTCAAGGATGGATGATACTGGCGAATAATGAGCAGGAATAAGTTAATGAGGCTGTTTTTTTTTTTTATTGTAACCGTTCTCAACGCTGTTCAAGGATTCTCATCCGTTTGTAAAATGGAACACAGAACATTTCCTGAAACTGTTGTCAAGAGTTTTCTTTTTTTTTTTGCTTCTTGCCGCTGAAGGTTAAGTCGTGACCTGACATGCATGATTTTTTAAACATGTTGGTCTGTTGTTTTCCCTGCAGCACATGTTCCCTTGAATGAATACAAGCTGTAAAGTTGCACTTCTCGATACAGGGTGTAGGATTTTGTGGTCTTAAACTACACCTATTATCTTTTTACATGACGTATAATCAAATCTTATGGGTCTCCTGATTATACCAAGATCATTTTCATTTCAAAACACATCAGATCTTTTATTATGTTTTCAAAAGTCTAAATTTGGGGATTTGTGGTTGTCTTTTTTTAATCAAGCAGTTTTTTCTAAATCAAATCTAAGAAATGTTATGACACAAGGATACATTTCTGATTTAAAAACTTAGAAAATGATATTAATGTTATATGATAAATGTTATAAAAATTCGTTTTTGAGTTCACATTGATTGGCCATTCCTTGGACAAGCCATGCACCTGTCCATCATGAATAGTGGACAGGCCCGACTTCGTAGAGTGGTTTGTGACATTATAAACTCTTCAGAGACTGATAAACACAGTATTTTTTGCCCTTTTTTAATTTTACAAAAAATAAATGAATTTCAAGCATGAGTGTTTTCACTGTTCATGCACAACATCTAAAGGTTGAGTTTTCAGAATAGGTGCCCTTTAACTTTAAAGGTATTAGCGTTCTTGGAGCTACCTATTGGTATCTCTTGTGACACCTGTTCTGTTAAAGTTTCTAAATTAAAAACTCCTCTTAAATTGTTGAATTGGAGGAGAAAGTGGTTTAAAAAAATGTTTAACATTTTTTTGGAGAGTTGCCTGCTTTTTTATGTATACTTATCACATTGATTGGCCGTTCCTTGGACAAGCCACGTACTTGTCTGTCATTAGTGGTGGGGGTAGCCGTTTCTGACATTGTAAACTCCTTTGAAACCAATACACAGCTCTTTTCACAAATTTTGCCATTTCACTAATTTTGCACAAAACTAATAAATTAATTTCCTGTCAATTACTCAAGCATGAGAGTGTTCACAGCTTTTATGTACAACAAATACCAAAGGTTGAGTTTTTAGAATAGGTATCATTTAGCTTAGTTATTAGCATTCTTGGAGGTACCTTATGATTTTTAGCGATTTAGCTGCAATCCAAGAGCCTTGCCTTTTTATTTGATACTAATTTTTGTTCTTATGTGTTGAGGTTGCCATGAATATAAACCTTCAGCAGAATTTGATATGGAAAAACAGATGTCTCGAGCACCTAGTGTCAGTTTGTAGAGTGCTGACTGCCATATAACTCTCACTTTAGCAGAAATCCTTGCAGAATGCAAAATGTTTTGTGAGAGAAAGCCAAGAGAGGAAAGTTTATGGTTGATTTATTTTGACAGAAGAAGTTTGCACAGAACCATTAAGTACCAATTACACGTCCATTCGACGTGACTTGCATTCATCATTGTAATCAAGTCAGTCAAGCCACTTAAGTGTTCGTGAGAGAGGTTTCTCTAAAACATAGATTGCTCAGGAAAATGTCTTGTTTAGGTGCTCCATTAATCTAGTGTCAAACGAGAACATCAAATTAAGCACTATTTACACAATTGCATCTGCCCTTGTTTATGTTCGTTGGTAACCGTGGAAACTGTCCTTCCTAAATTCCACTCCTGACTATTCTGTGTAAAACTGACTGACAGTGAGATTGCTGGGTGTGTTTGAACTTCAGAGATTTGCTAAAGGGTTGCTCTACCAGTCAAAACATGCCCTTGACGTTTGACGAGCAAGTCCTTGCTGGATCTTGACTGTTTTCTGAGACGATCAGTTTTGGTATTTTAAGCCCAGAAGGCTTTACCTTCTTTACTTTGGTATAAAGTGTCAGACTCTTCTTAAATGTCTTCTCAGATGGAATTACGCTGACTTTTTAGCCTTTGGGGACATTATGGCTGGGGAAAATGATGTAAGGTCACTTCAAACGAGTGCAAAGTTTGAAAATTGAATTGAAAGCTTGAACGGATTCGTTACATTGTGGAACAGAGTGTTTCAGGATGTACCTAAGAAATAGAACACTTTCTCACCAGTGACTTAAAGTCAAAGTTCTGCATGTTCCAATTTTACTCTAAATTATATTGATTTTAAAGCAGGGGTGTAAAGCTCAGTGTGGTTTTGGGATTGCATAATTTCCCTTTTCTCCTAGCGTGGGTCAAACTATTGACCTCTTAACGATTTTAATTCTACCCCTGAACATTCCAATTTTATTTTTACATTTAATGATCAGTATTGCGTCTGCAGTAAATAGACATTGCAGGTCACAATGGATGACTAAATGCCACTGAATTCACTGAGGATGCCTCACTGAGTAAATGAATATTAAAACAAAACTGCTATTTTGGTTAAATGAGGTGTGCATGATTTATAGAAACCTAGTGCTTTGTTCCGTTTGCAAACATTGCAAAAGTTATTCAACAGACCTAACAAGACACTCTTAAAAACTGCCTTCATCACATCTCATATTAAGATTTTAGGGGAATTTAACAAGGTAAAACATCCCTGCTTGCCAAGTTTCTCTGTTATATTGTTTATAGTGTTTAATTGACTCTTTACACATTTAACCTTTTTTATTAATTATTCTCAGGTTAGGTTCAGTAAGTCAAATCTGCGATGAGTTCTAAGCATTTCAATAGCTTAACACTTGATCAGAAGACTACTTGTAGTCTGTTCGCTCAGTGTTTTTATCTCAAAGTCTTAAAAGAACTTAATCGCAATTACAGACTATTAAGTTTTTATTTAAATTGTTTTAAGTGATTACTTTTGTACATATATATATATATATATATATATATATATATATACTCCAAAACATAATATTCGTTATAAAGTAAAACGTACTCAACCGATATAGAATAGAGTTTGTTGTTCGTTCTCAAAGCATGAGAGTATTCTCAGCTCAAAGTTCTGGTCGTCCATCCTCAGCTGCTGTCTGGCACCGGGACGAGAGTCTGAGCCCCTCTCATCTCAATGTGAGCCATGTGTCTTCACCTTTTATACTCATGATGCAGTCTGAATTCAAGAGTTTATTGGCGTCTGCTTCACCTGCTGGCCATGGTGTAGGTGCATGTATAGTGTATGCAATGTGCATGATGTAGCTTTAACCATCAGGAGGTCTCAAATGTCCATAGCAGACCTTTCCCTGTATCTTATTTGAATGCAGTTTAAATACACACATTCCTGGATGACTTTAAGAAGCTTTGCATTAGTTTTACTCTATCTCTAATATCCTTATCATATGTAAAGTTTGTAAAGGGAGGAGACAAGAAAATTCTTGTTTGCTAGTAAGTTATACAATAATATTAGGGAGTTTTACTAGAAATTACTTATGGTTTGTCACTGGAAATGTAAAATATGTAATATTTCAGGGTCTAATGTTGAGTACATAATTTTTCCCATTATTAAACATGTTACAATTCAGACACCTAATGTGTTGTCTGCAAGTATTCGTCCTGTTCTCCACTAATAATTGTTTTTATAAAACAGACCAGCGTAATGGTGTGCACACAGAAAGAGGCTTCACAAACACACAGAGGAATCTCAGATGTATCTTTAAGCACCCTTTACGTCTAAAAAAAAAGCAGCACCAAGAACAAATGTCCAAGTCAGAGAAAATTCTCATTAAACTCATCTAAAAGAGAAACTAAATGCATAGATGAAGTAGTCCCCATGAAACCCTATATTGAGTTTACGAGTTCCTAGTGCTAAAAATAACTTCAGTTCTTTACGATCTTTACGAGGTAGTAAAAGTTGCTTTAATTATAATCAATCTATATTTAATCTCTGAAATGTATGACAATAGACTTCAGTTTTAATTGTATACAGAAAAGCAGCAATGACTATTACAAAAACTACTGCAAGCCCATCTCTTTTGTGTGAACTTAAAATCTTAATAAAAAGGTCTTACCTTTTTCTTCCGATTATTCCCTTCCTCCTATCACTTCATTTGATCAGCTGTAAGGACCTCTATTATGAGCTACTTGAGTTTGACTTTGTAACAAATTAAATATTGTCTCCCCCTATTGTAAGCTACTTTGGATAAAAGTGATTAGTTAATGCATTTTGTATTTGAAAATTTAATTCTTACAGTTAGTTACAGCAAAAACATGTTTTCTATTTAATTTTTTGAGTTGTTCAAACTAAACAGTGACATAAATAATAGGGCTGGGTGATATCTAGATATTTTAATATATATTGATATGTTTCTAAACAAGATATCACATGGGACAATATTGCAAAAGGAAAAGAGTTTGATTTGTTTTTATAATTTTTTTATTTAATTTATGTTGATGTTTTGAGTTTTTTTACATTTTACACTTTTAGTAGGTGCCCTTGTGACAAAAAATGTAAAAAGTAAAATAAAATAGGTGTTAAAATAGTATCTAATTAAATAGCATAAATGACACGATGCACAAATAAAAAAAAACTCCTAATAATTTTTAAGCATGAAAAAAATTCACTACATAACAACAAAAGGATGATCAATTAATGCTGGAGTTCTCATTCTTTGGGGAGCTACCCCGTTATCAAGAGATTACCACAAAATGTTCAAGTTAATGTTCTCTGAGTAATCTTTGTACTTCTACATCTTTGCTTGGTATTAAGTTCAGCACTTCATTCATTTCTACATCTTTTCTCCTGGATTCCTGATGGCCTTGGCCTCCCTGAGTCACGTTTTCTTCAGCTTGCGAACAATAAAGTTAGCCTCATTTCCCCCACGACTCAAAATGAATTGTTTGCAGTTCAGCTCTCAGAAGGACAAGCATCAAAGTGAAGTGCCACATCAGTGAAATGCCTTTTTACTGCAATGCGGTTTTATTTTTGAGGCTCGCTCACATCTTCAACACCTAATCATAACTATGATATTGAAATTACATGTTTTAAATCTTATTCCCACCTAGAATTAGAACCATTAGCATCTTCAGATTGGTTGGACACTCCTCTTTTGGTTGTCAAGTTGATATATTTGCTAGTTGGTGTAGCTCTGGCTTTTGTGAGGAGAATGAGGTATAAAGTTGAAAAATGTCTGGTTTCAGTTGGACAGGCTGCTGAGCACAGCAGGAAGAATCTCATCTGAGTCACTTCAGCAGGTGTTGTTAGGGCGACACGACAAGTTTAAATTAGTGATGGAGGGAACCACCTACTGGTGGTAGGTACAGCATGTTCTCACCGTTGCAGAAAAACTCCTCCTGCCTAGTTTGGAGTGTCTCGGTTGTAAAGGGGTCAGTTTCTTGGTTTGTTTATCCGAGTGCGGATTCGCTTCCCGGATGATTTTGATTCGACTGAACAGGAGCAGTGGAGTGAAAAATGAAGTCAATAATGAAGCGGCGGGAACCTATTCTAAACAAGGCTTCCCATGTGATGTCTTCCCCGCACAATAAACAAACGTGCCTGTGTTTGCTTGGGCTGCGCGTGCTTGTGTTGTCGCAGTCCTATTTGATGAAGAATAGTATGCCCATACTCTAGTTTAAATCCATTTACTACTTTGAACTTTTTTTATGTTAAGGTGGACTATGCATTTTAGAGCAAAAGGGATTATTAAAAAGTAAACATAGGTAAACTTGCTTGTTAATTTGAGAACTCATTGTTTTTTGCACCCTATAATTCTTTGTGTTGTTGTGTACTTTATGGGAGATAAGTGTTTTAAACACTTTCCAAGTTTTATTTTTTTTTACTAAACCACATTTGCTTTAATTACATTAATTAAACCATGTTTCAACTTTTATTCTAACATTTTATTTAATAGATACATTCATAAATACACTTGATGTACAATTGAAATGTGTCCCAATGCTGTGATTAGTCAGCATTTTTATGTTACACATAAACTATTGTTCTTAATTTAAGTGAGGATAGGATGCAAATCTCACAGGGTAGCAACAATAAAAAAAATGCTACAGTGATTAAGTTGGCCATCCTTGGGCAAGCCACTTCACCCACATTGCCCAGTATGGATGTGTGCGATTGGTGGGGGGTGTTTGGTGGGGGTCATGGGGCTGTAGACACTGATTGGCAGCCATGTTCTGTCAGACTGCCCCGAGCAGCTGAGGGCTACCAAGGTAGCTTATCACCACCAGAGTGTGAATGTGGAGTGAATGAATAATGCTCTGATAATTGTAAAAGATCTTTGAGTATCTAGAAAAGCGCCATATAAATAAAAGGTATTGTTTTCATTATTATTTTATAATTTCACATAATCGTTCATATATGTCCTCTCACAAAATGAAAATAATTAAATTGCCTACAAATTAGGTGAAATTTGACTTATTTAACATGTTAATGATTATAATACTCTTTCTTCAAAGCGCTTTATTGTGTGGGGGGTGTTAACAAATGGATTTTACAAGATGGCAAAAGACCATATAGGCTGTATGGTGACATGGTTAACTACTAATGAATTTACTAACTAATTTACTTAAATATTTTATATCTAGCTGAATTAATCATGAGTTACAATAGGAATGTGTGTTAATAAAGTTAGCAATCTTAGTAACTGTTGCTATATGTATGCCAAAAAATAAGACTTCTGAACGTTCTTTCAAATAATATTTATTAACAGATTCTAAATGATCTCATGAATCACTTTCAACTAATAACTAACAGATTTTGAAATACTGAAATGTTGAATTTATAAATTATTAGCTGATCCTCAATAAAGCATGACATTAATGCTAATAAGCACAAAGGAATAAAACCTTTTAAAGAGACATTTATAAACTGCTTACAAATGTCTTAAAATAGAAACAATGCTTTATGAATTACAAACACATTACGTTAATCATATGCTAAATATTAGGCGGTTGGCTTTATTTTGTTGGCAGGACAAGTGCCGGTTGGGTTATACCAAGTATCCGCCAAAGAACAGGAGGGTTACATCACTAGATGATTTATAAAGAAACTTTTTTGTTGGTAATTGAAATGATTAAAGGAAATCAACAAGCTGTTCATGCAAGATGATTTACATTTTCTTTAACTAAAATTAAGTAAGATTTTTAGGGGGATATTTTGACCTGGATCAGATTTTTGTTTCAACTTTATTTTATTAGTTTAACTTTATTTATAATAATTAAAAATGTATTGTTTTGATAATGGTGTAATTAATATATTCTGTAAATATGACTTGTGATTATCTCATGCGAATCTCACCAAGAAAACTGTACAAAAAATTGCATACTCACTTTCTAAACTTCTCTGTTTTTCAGATTCGTTCGTCAACAGTCAAGAATGGACATTGAGTCGGTCAGTTCCAGAGCTCAAAGTGGTGAGTGAAAGATTGTAGCTTGTCATTTGATCTTATGGCACAGTCCGGTACATTCGGATGTGATTTACTGAAAGGAGTTCTTGTAGCAGTGTGAGATGATTTATATGATGGACTGTCACTCTAGAGTTCTTTTTCCTGACCAGTCTGAAAATATAGGAGCTGTCAAAATACTAGAATCCATCATAGATTGCTCTGCACCCTTCTAAAGTACAAGAGACATATCCGTCACCAACTCTTGAACCATAATTATCCCAATTTAATACACCCTTCTAGCATCAGTGTCATTGCGGCAAGAGTTTGAAAGGATGTTCTTGTGACGTTGTGAAATTTCTTTCCGTCTGTGCCGTGTTATTGAAGTCAGCATGAGAACACTCTGCTCATCTTGAGCTTCATCACAGAGAAGAATACAATATGCTCCAGCCACTGATTGTTCTGAACCATTGTTTGGGATGAGACTGGTGTTTACTGAGGAGGGATGTTTGACGTCTTTTTGGTGGGATGGAAAACAGTTTCTTTTCTTGAGGAATAGAGTGTTAAGCCATGTTCACAACAGTAATTGTAAAACATTCAGATTTTTCCAATCCACTTTATTTCTATAGGATATTTTACAAATAGAAAAGCTCCCAAAGTTCTGCACAAACAGTATTTAAAATAGATGAAAATTTGAATTCAACTAAAATACACACATTAATAAAACACGGGATCACACAAGCTCAAGCCGAGTTAAAAGTCAAAGAGTAAAAATGGGTTTTAAGACGAAACTCAAAACATTCTGCTGAATTAGCCATTTTAACAAGGGGAGGCATTGCGTTCCACAATCTTGGTTCCACCACAGAAAGTTAAATTTTCGTCTATAGAACCACACGCTGGAGCTGATCCTCTGACCTCAGAATAGGCAGGTGTATATATTTTGTATTTCACTTCATTAGGTATTTAGGTGTTGGGTATTTTAAAACATGTCGCTCAAACGGTTTCCTGACCGCGGCAAAAAAAGCCTAAAAGGCTGGCAAACGAACCAGGCCATCCCTGAAGGTCTGATAACCCAAGACTAGGTGTGATCGGTGCATGAACTGAAGTAGCAGCATCGCTGTTCTCTAGTCTACACTTTTATTTAATGCTACATGCTTGATTTTTCATTCAGAATGTACCCACTGGCTGAAATAAGCCCTTTTTGCAAAAAGCAAGTTTGTGCTGCTCAAAATCAGTGAAAGTAACACGGTGATGCACGAAATTGACAGGCTAGAGCTAGCATGTTAGCATGCCAACATCACTGTGTTATGGCTCTGATGTGAGTGAACTCAAGTACTGTCACAATAAAAGTCTCTACATTATAGGAGGAATATAATCTCTATGTTTGATTTGATTTAATTGCAATTAAATGAATACCTTTAAAAACTAAATGTATTTTCATTGGAAAATTTTCTTATTTTGTGTTGTGTTATACAAAGTTAGATTGGTTATTTTTAAAATATCTTTGGAAACTACATATAAATAAATGGTAATGCAGAATATTTGTAAAGCAAAAGTAATTGTGATTTCAATCATTACTTAAATAATCATGATTATAATTTGTATTATATCGAGCAACTCTAGCATAAAAGTACTATAACATATTCAGGGCCTATAAGCAAAAATGGAATAATACAAGATGGTAAAGTGCTGTTCCTTACACAAGAATATTGAGGATGGCTGGCTTTCTCCATCAGTGCTCAAACTGTCAGTATATATTCCTTTATCAGGTCTCACCTCATGCTTTCCTTCCTGTATTTGCTCCAATAAGTCCCTCGTCTACAATGTTTGAGGAGAGAGATGGATCCATCTGTCCTCATTATGTTTGTAGAGCTTTCCGTCCGCAGCAGGGAAGGAAAAATCACCTCCCCGTGAACAGCAGAGGGAGGAAACTCCTAAAAGTTGCTTCCTTCACGGTTGAGGGGTTGTCGGTGATGGATCGTGACTGGTTTTAGGGAAATCCCGGATACTAGTTCTAACCAATATTACCTTAAATATATGGTAGAGTTAATGTATGGTCTGCTGAATTTCAATGTTCAGTTAAGAGGGTTCTTCTATGCTGGAAGAAAGAAGTCGAAATGGCCGAAACAAGTCATTGTTATTTTATTCCTTTATTGACTTTTATGTATTTTTTATGTGCATTTTATTTATCTGCAGATTTAATACATTATTAAATGACCTCAGGTGATTTGCTATACTTGGTGAGATCTGAGGTGATCTTTGTCTAATGCGAATCAACATACATTTTTAGATTTCTGGACTGCAGCACGCACCTTAATACAAGTTGAACCAGCTAAATTTAAAATAAAAGAAGGATTTGTTCATGTATATACCCCAACTGTTTAAGGCTCAGGCATTCATGTTTTAACATGATATATTCACATGTTTTTCCAACCCAAGAAATTAAAAATGGCAGTATGAAAAATGGCACATGAAACATGACAGTTTCTTTAAAAACTTTCACTCAAAATCTGCAAACTCTTTGCAAAACGGACGACTTGAATTATGTTAAGAAAGCAGCTCAAATAAAATAAAACAATGTATATATGTACTTGATTATTTCACTTCTATAATAATTTAAGTAAAAGATCTTTTTACACGCTTCTTTGTTCTGCAACTGGTGGGCTCCACAAACGAATATGGATAGAGATTACTCTAGAAGCTAGACCTAAATTCACTGTTATGGGAAAATGTAATAATTATAATTAATATCCATAATAGAGATAGTTGTGCATTGATGATTGTGTGTGTGAGTGAGTGATGAAGCAAGGAGAGAGAATGGAGAGGACTGTGAGTCCAGCCCATTAAGAACTTGTATAAGCGGGAGCAGAGCGAAAGTCATTCTTTTTCTTTCTTCCTGCTCCTCCTTTGAGCATGCGCTGTGACTAGCTCTTAGAATGCTCTAATATATGTCATGTTTGGGTTCTTTAATAAATTACCCCTTGTGCTGTGTTTTGCATCCCTGCCTCTGGAGTCATAATTTGCCATCTAACCATAATTCTCGTTTAACCATGATTCCCATGAAGCTTGATTATGATGTCTCATAAATATGATGTGATTTCTCATCCACTTCCTTTGTGCAAAACAAGCATGTAAAGCTTGTAAAATACAGTACCAACTGTATTTAAACAAACATAGCTTTCCTGAGGTACGAATAGATGTTGTTTATTTTTATTTGCAGACTCAGCATCTTTTGTGAAGAAAAGTTGATTTAGCTTTACAATTTCTATGACGATACTGAGTAGATGGAAAAAGCTCCTGTGATGGAGTTGTAAATGGTGAACATAAATCCCTGGAGGATGGCTTATTACAGGGGTCGGCAACCCAAAATGTTGAAAGAGCCATATTGAACCAAAAAAACAAAAAAGAAATAGGTCTGGAGCCACAAAATATTAAAAGCCTTGTATAAGCCTTATAATGAAGGCAACACATGCTTTATGTATCTATATTAGCCTACTATAAAAATGACTAAGTTTGCTACGAATACATAATGAGCCTTCATGATTAAATGTTTATTTTCCCTGCAGTGAATCCTGTAGAGAACGACGCACCACGTGACTACTCTGTTGTACGATTACAATATTAACGAATTATGTTTCATTGCTTTGATGAAATTAGAGAAATGCAATAAAGAAATCGAATTTATGATGTCATTTTTATTTTGAGGATTCCCAAAAACAACATCAAAATGGAACGTGCACAACGTGCCCCTTAACTGGGTAACAAACAATGCGAAAAAACGCAGCATACATTTATAAAAATAAAACAGCAGCCTTTTGAAAAGAAGTACATAAACTCACAGGCACTTTGTTACTAAATACGTACATGCCTTCCCTGGAAATGTCTTTCCACGTTACTCTTGTTATTAGACAACTTCCTAATACAGAGCAAACATTCAGGCAATCCTTCTGCATCGGTAATGAATGCAAACGATTCGGTCCAAGAACCGTTGAATCCTCAGTTCTCCTCAGTTATGTTTCTCTTTTTCTCTTTGGGATCCAGGGCCCACCACACAGCCGCTGGTTTGTTTACAGCAGCCCCCTTACCTGGCATCCCGCCCCGCTGATAGAAACGTGTGTCGCGGGTGATGACGCAAATCGTCGCTGACAGAAATGTTGAAATTAAATATTTATTCTACACTCTTTTACAGCATTGGAAAACGTTAAGAATGTTTGTTCTCCTATAAAAACGATATTAAACAAAAAACATATTTACCTTTTACTTTTATTTTTTCCTTTTTCAGACATTTTTGAAAAAGCTCCAGGGAGCCACTAGGGCAGCGCTAAAGAGCCACATGCGGCTCCAGAGCCACGGGTTGCCGACTCCTGGCTTATTACATAAAACTAAATAATAGAAAGAAACATGATGCTGAGGAAGCTGCTGGGAGAAATCTGGAGCTGTTTAGTGCAGGGACCAACAAAGTGATGAAGTAACCAGTGCAGTTGGTGATGATGTGTCCTGGTTCTCGGGCTCTTGAGAGTTTGCTTGAAATGCTTCATCATTCCCCCTACTGACCTGGCAATCAGCTGATGAGTCTGCTGGATGTTCACCCGTGAGAACTTGATTCACTGCAGTTCTTTGATGAACATAGCTGAGAAGAAACTCAGCGTTCCAAGCACTTTCAAGATGATGCTAATAAGCTGCAGGTGCCATTGATAAAATTCTAACTCTGCTTATATTGGTCTGAATAAATCAGCTAACTTTGGCACACTCTTTACCAAAGGACAGAGTTTGATGACAAAATTTCAGTACACGGTAAGCAAATTTTTCGGGTTATGACAATCTTGATGGCCAATGACACTTGCTGAAAATAAATTTTAGGCCCCATAGAGAGCAACAACTCATATCACATCATAAGGCTACATTTGATTGAAATCCCAATATTTGCTTTTCCTGAAGAAATGCAAGTAAAGAAAGCTAGGGGTCTTTGCAAAATAAGCAGACATCTTTAAAAAAAACCCACAAACTCTTTGAGAATTGGGTCAAACTCTATAGCAGACTCTTATGCCTGAAAGGAGTTTCTTGTCTATCAAAAGTTTTTTTTGTCACCTCAATTTCTCTGACAGGATTAAGTGAAAAGCATTGGTCACTGAGAATTTTCCTCAATATTCTGAAATCAATGTTCATCTGTTTCCACTCTTTTTAGATTTTCTATATGTTTTTGTAGAAGATTCAATGCATTTTACACACCATACATTTCTGATCTCTCAATGTGCTATGCCTCTTGTTTATCTGTATGCAGGGTATCGTAGGAAACTTGTCCAGTGGGAAGTCTGCATTAGTCCACCGATATCTAACAGGAACGTACGTCCAGGAGGAATCACCTGAGGGTAAGACCATGGTCATCCAACACTTATCAAAGGGCCAGTGTTTTTGAAATATAATAAGAGGTTATATTGATCTTTAGTTTCTCCTGAACATGCCAAGCTAAATTCTATAAAAAAGACTGGAATGACTGAAACTGAAATTAAACCACTCTAATATAGTTGTTTACACATCAAATTATTTCCTAACACTTTCCGAAAGTTGTGTTTCTATAATATTGGCCCTTTAAATTTGGACTTTGTACAGCAACATTTATGCAAATGTTTTATGCAAATTGATGGAGAAACAACAAGCTATTTGTTACCAAGCCAAAGTTAGTCTCTAGTAGTCATCCAAAACCAGCCGGGGCAGTGAGCTTTTCACTGAATATATCAGGCCACTGTTTTCCTTGTTCACCCTCTTCCCTGCTGTCCGCTCCCACACATTTCTCTCTCGAGAGCACATGCTTGAGAAAGCCAAAAAGCAGAGAAAGGCCAGGAGAAGTTGACAAACCGGTGAGGTGTACAAAGTATGTATCTAATAAAACACCACAGCGGATGCAAAGTCTCGTCCGCCTCATCTCTCTCAGGCTCTGCTGCTAAAAACACACACTCTGTTTGCTCCTCCACAAGAAACCCTTCTTAGTCTGAACAGTCACCTTTCCAAGAAACTATTATAGCCCCAAGAAATACACCTCAAAGAGTCATTCAGGCACCTAAACTCCTCCACGTCTGGCCGCATATTTCCACTACCTCTTCCCATGTCAAGAGGAGCCAGTTGAGGTGGCTCAGGCATCCGGGTCTCTTTTAAAAATAATGTTTGTGAACAGTGAATCAGTAGTTCTTTGTGGAGAAGAGAAAGGGTTTCTTCTTTAGCTTGCATTAAAGGCCAGCAGAATTGCCATTTAGAAGCTTACAATGCACACATCACACCTTAAAATATAGAACATAACAAAACAGAATTAAGAAAAAAAAAATTTCCCTTCAGATCAAATTATTATCTTCTCAATGAAATTATATATTTATCCATCTGTATAATTTTAGGATTTAAGGAAAATAACTAACAATATTGCTAGTGGTATTAAGTGTTTGTTTGACAGTTTTATTTTGTAGTTTAGCAGCCAGTTCCCTGATAACGTCGCAGTAAAAGTACTACAGTACCCAGAATGCTTAGCGCCACAACGCACATGACGTTCACGTTGTTCTGTTACAGTCCTACATTTAGCAATTTATAAATATTCAAGCATGTGATCACAAACTAATAGATGAATATAAATAATCTTGATGGCCATGTGAAGATGCCAAAAGCATGATGGTCTCATCCACTCGTTCACTCGAACAGCTTTGAGAACGCAGCACTATCTGCAGTCATGTAGGTACTTTTCATTGAATCTACATTATTTTAGCGTGAGTGTTCTTCTGTATCTGTTCTTTTGAATCCAACCCAACTTCCACACCCCTGATATCACTCCATTATGGAATTTAACGATTCCTCTGAGCTCCCTAAAGCCGTGCTTGCTTTCCAGCGCTGTTTAGCATCCTTGTAATGAGGGCGACAGCGCGCGCGCACGAACTGCATAGGCATGCGTTAATCACATGACATCATTTCAATCAATATTATTTATTGTACCAGTATTATCGTGGACGATACGATATGGCCCAGCCCTACTTTTGAGTAGGGGCACACGGAATCTTTGGACTTTATAACCACTCTTCTTAAAGTATCCCAAATGCAGTGGAGAAATATCTCCTACTGCCTTATCTGTGTTATATAAATATTATTTAAACATTGTCTAGAAAGCATTAACATGACGGAGGTACAACATACTTTTGTTTGTTTCTTCATGTTTTCACACTGAAACTCAAAGATCCAAAATAAATCAAGTTTTAAAGCAAAAAATGTTGTATAGAAGGGTTTTTGGTAGCTAGGAATTAGCCCCTTTTCAGGGTTAATACAAAATTTAACACAACTACAAAATTACAATGAAAACAATTTATTTGTAAATTTAGACGTTAAATTTCAAATATGTCTCTCCGTCTCTCTGCTCTCTTTACACATAATAAATGCAAATAAATATAATCTTATCTAGTTGCAGGCATAGTTTATATGTTGATTTGGCTCATCACAGGCACATTGTTTTACATTTGAAAAAAAGGTTTGTTCGTTATGCTACAAAAATGTTTAGATATATTTCATCAAGCTTATCATTGAGAAAGGGGACTTTAAGGAACCTGACAGGACAGTTATGGCAAACTTAGGTGACATAGACAAGTGATGCTAGAACAACTAAAAAACTTAAAGGGCGACAAAAGACCAAAGCATTTATTTTATCTGCGGTGAAATTGCTAAAGGAAATTTAATAGCATAACCTATGTTTTATGTTATGTTATATGTACCAATAATTATGGAGTAGTGATGAGTGAGAGAGATGAGTGAGAAAGTTGACCTTTTTTTTTTAAATGAATGTATCCTCTTTCAAGTGAAGTCCGTGTGAGCACTTTTTATCAGCCATCCTGACAGCCATAGCTGCTTTAAATCAGTAATGGTAAATGTTAATCTGGAGTTTAATCTATCATCTTAAATGAATGAGAACATGTTGAGATTTATCCATGATTTCATCTTCTGGAGATCAATGAATTTAAGTAAAATATGAAACGATTTGTTACCAAAACACACTATATCAATTAAATATTGATCTATTTGTGAGTGAATGAATAGAATACATTTTACATTTATAGATTACAGTAGGGAATAGACGATATGCAATTTGAACACAGTCAAAGATGTATCAATTGTCCAATAAAACATAGCCGGAAGAAAATAAAGACAGAGGAGGAAAAAGTTATTTAAACATTTTTTTTATAGTAGGTGTTCCCTGAATAGAAGAGTTTTCAGTTGCTTTTTGAAAGCTGTTAGTGTTGCTGTTTTCCTGACTGCATCAGGAGTTTGTTCCACCAGCTAGGGACAGTGAGAGAGAAGGTTCTGTAATTGCAACATTAATGCTGGCAAGTGGCAATTCAATCTTTTTTCTTTCTATCTAAATTCAGGAATTTAGATGAAAACTTTAAAATGGTCCTCAAGATACTGTTTCATTTCAAAACACATTTTAAAAACTTTTTAAACATCTTGTTGAAACAGGGTCACATAAGTATAATATTTGGCAAAAAAAAGGTCTGTGTTCTTGTAATATAAATCTTTGTTTTTCCAAGAGTTTCCAAAAACGACTGTGGTGCATGGATAATTCTCCATAATTCATCTCGGGTTGAACCTGGGGCATAGCGAACAAAGGCTCGATTGTTTAAAAGCAGTGAAAATGTTAAATATACTGCCTCCGTGGTTTCGTTGTAAGGCTCTGTGCACATTGCACTGCTCCTGAACGAACAAGACAACCCGAAACCTGTTGGGACATGTTTTTTAACGCAACGATCACAGTTCTGTCTCATTCAGTCAAGTTCTCTCCCTTTCTGATCAGATTGTGGTGTTAATGTAGAGCACTGTTCTTTTCTGGTGCTGGGAGGATAATGGAAATCAATGAAGCACAGTGGGATTGTGAGACTGCTGTCAAAACAGATCTCAGCAGTGAAGTTCAGAATTTAAATGTGTTTTTGTGTTGTTGTTGAAAATGAGCTGAAAGTCGGGTGGGGGGGGGGGAGGGTGTTGAGGTTATTACTTGAATGAAGATGTTATTTCTGTTGTTTGCGCCTCGAGGGTTCTATTTTGCCATTTTTTGCTGAATATGTTATTATTTGTATTGCTCTCCTGAACGTTTCACTTTAAATATTTACAGACATTGAGTAGAAAATCTGTTGAAGTAAATAATTCATGCGTCTGTAATTTCTGAGTGCATCAAGCATTGTCTCCTTGAAAATGACCCCAATTTCCTATCATCTTAACCTGGCACATTTTGTCTGCTCCTCTAAAGACAAATTCTTGAGTTTTCATACCAATGGTCTGCCTGTATAGTTGCTCTGGGGTTACTATGGCAACAGAAGGTCAGACCACCAGAGCGTGTCATCATTCCCCGGCATTTACTTATGACTGATGGCAAAGAGATGAAATGTTTATGCCCTCTTGGCACCCGCGTCCCCCCTGAAATCTAAATTAGAGATGAGAAGCACAATGGCAGATCCATGAAGACCGAAAGAGTCATTGTGAAAACACATTAAAAATTACAGGATTTTAGCATTTTCTGCTATTGTGGTTTATTTTGAAACACGGCAGGCTGCCAAACTCTCTTGATGGGCAGGGGATAGATATTACTGGAATTTTGGTTTGTGGTGAGCTTTTATGACATGTTGAAACACAGCCTTTTTGACTACAAATCAAATCTCACCTCATTTAAAATCAGAAAAATCTCTTGGGGAAAAAACGTTGGAAAATTGAATAGCTATTGGCTTTTTTTTAGTTTGCAGTCTGTAGCCAAGAACTCTTGAGGAAAATACAAGCAAGTGGAGATCTACTCTTCAACGGGAAATGTCAAATCCACTCATGCAGCATCTAAGATGTAGATAAGGGTATAATTGCTTGGCTGGAATACAAAGCTCTACTTAAGAGTAGAAAAGCATCCTTTTTCAATGTTTGGAGTGTATACTATGTTGGTACGGGAATATCAATCAATCAAAATTTGTTTATATATGGCTGTATTAGCGATAGGAATTGCAATCGGATATGGGGTAAGAATAGAACTGCCATATAATGCTATCTTGGGGATTGTAAAGTAATTATATGAGGAATTTGTTGAGTTAAGCTTACCAGTAATTTCGGACTTACTATAAATGCCCGGTTTAAACTAATTTTGTGGTGAAACAAACCCAAAACAATTGATGTTGGAAAAAAAAACAGAGAACACATGCAGAGAAAAGATCTCCCCAATGAAGAACCCCTCTGAGATCACAGGGTGCCTCGCTGACCAAGCATAAATATTATTTGAACTTTTCTAGGTCTAGAAATACTAGATTCACTAGATCTTCAGGACTATCAGTAGAGCTGCTTCTTGTGGAGGAAGCGAGCGAGCCAGAATATATTGTGATAGGAGACTGCTCAGGTAGGCCGGGGCCAAGCTGTTCAGCGCCTTAAAGGCTACAAGCATTGAAGAAAGGACAGAGCTGGTGTAATGTGATCATATTTTTTTGTTCTTGTAAGTCCTTAAAATGTAAATGAAGACAAAATATGCATTTGTTGGGGTTGAGACAGTCTTTTATAAATACAGATACGTTGGTAAAGTAAAAGCAACCACTAAGGAGTGTCCATGTCCCATGTCCTATAAACAGGAAATGGGTTTACAGGTGAACTTGGCAAGATAGTATGCAAATCATTGACTGCGATTGGATGTGGTGTCCTTTTTTTAACAAGTAGTTTAAAACAAGTTATGCCAGGTTCTCTAAAAAAAACCTTCCCAGTGAGTGTGTCTTTGAAATGGAAAATCTTTTCAATAGATTTAAAATAGATTTTGTTTACCTGCTTCCTCATAATGATTAAAGTCACATAGTTCTTCATCTCTCATTGGGCAAAGGGCTGGAGTGCAAACACTCAACAGTTTAACACGCCACTCGAGACCTCCACCTAATGCAAACAAAAAAAGATAATGGCTTGAAACCACTTGAGGTTGAATAAACGGTGTTAGAAATGTAATTCTGGCGAGCCCTCCCTTTACAGTCACATTAAGCTCATGCAAAGTTGGCTTTCAAGTGTATTATCAGGGCACAGGTGAACTAATGAAAGATGTGTTTGCTTGGTGTAATAGCTCTGTGAGAAATCTCCTGCTTGGAATCTCCTCGTAGGGTCATGATGTGTTTGGTTTGGCGATTATTATGATACTCTCTCAGCTCTTTGATGCGCTTCACCTTTTTATGCCAGGGTCACTGAACCTGAAAGTAAAGGATGTGCCATGTGAACATCAGCAGGTTATACACAAGCGCTCAGTTATTATTTCTGGCTGTCCGAACCCCCCCCCCCCACAGGGGTACGCAGGAGTGACCCCTCCAATCATGATTGCCTCTGTGGTGAAGAAAGCCTTAGATAGATTGATAGAAAAAAAACTGCTGAGAAGTCATGCTCCCAATTAAAGAAATCTAAATCCAGCATTGTCTTTGTTTCGAACAAAAAGTTGTATTCTTCATCGTTCTTCCAGCTGAATCTTTGCATTAACCAGGTAAAGATTGTGGATCTGAAATAACCATGGATTGATTTTTGTAAACTTCTCTAATAGAGAAAACAGGCGAATGTTCAAACATTAGTTGAAAGTCTTAGTTTTCGGAGATAAGATAAGGTTAATCTGATTCCATTTATTGGTTTAGTTGGTCGCTTTACTCAGTGTCACTACAAGACCTGAAGATAAAAAATATATGGCTTTAGCATCATTGCATTTTTGTGCCTTAACGTGAAACCTTTTAACCTTTAAACCTTTTTACCTTTTAGATTTGAGCTCTTCCATTGTCGGGTTAAATTAGAGGAATTTATTAGGAATGCACCGATACAACAGTTCTTCAGTGACTTTCATCTGAGTACTCACTGATATTAAGTATTAGAAGAGTACTTAATAACACCTGTACATTTTCGCTTTATTACACTTTTATTTCTCTGATAATATTGTAGTTTCATCACACTTTTTGCACTCAAAACAGAAGAACTCTTTTCTCATTTTAACAGACAACCTTGATTAACATAAAAAAACACGATCGTTTAATGTATATAATGGGCATTTTTTGGTTTATAAAAAACAACATCTCAGCATTAGCACCTGTTGTTCTTTTTTCAACCAACCAGCATTCAGCGCACTCCTCTGTGCTGTAAGACCCTCATTAACAGCGAAACATGGCAGGCTGCAGAGTTTATGTTGAATATCAGTTATGAAAATCAACTTAAAGCTAGTAGATGTGTGTCTTTGGAAGCTACGTGTCACTGATGCGATCTCGTACCTCGGGTCCAGTACACTGACGAGATTGTTGAATCCAATGTTGAATCATGATGACTGATCTTCAAGAGCAATCAAAGGAGTGAGAGCCTCGGTCAGGGTCACTTTGGAATATTTGTCCCTTTTCCAGAGTTTGCTGCAAAGTCTCTGCAAGTTTATGTGGGGACAGTTATTTCTGGGAGTTCTGCTTTAATATAATGAATAATAGTAGCAAAAGTTCCATTTATATATCACTTTTCCGCAGCTCAAATACACTTTACAATGTTTTTAGAGTGTTATTCAATCTCTCCACATTCACACTCTGGTGGTGATAAGCTACCTTGGTAGCTCTCAGCTGCCCTGGGGTAGTCTGACAGGACTTTGCTGCCATTCTGCGCCTACGGCCTCTTGACCACCACCAAACACCCCTCACCAGTGACACACATCCATACTGGGCAATGTGGGTGAAATGGCTTGCCTAGGGCCACAACGCCAGAATGGCCCTAGCTGGGATCGAATCGCCAACCTTCCGGTTATAGGATGACCAACTTCACCACTGCTCCATCTTTCCGCCTCAAATTATTTCCTCTGAAGCAGCAGATCGATGTATTTATATCAAGAGATTATTAAAGAGGTCATTATATCATGTTAGATCAGTTACTATAAACATTCTGTAAAATATCTCTGGAAAGCTAAATTGAATTGAATAGTAATGCAGTATATTTCCAGAGACCAGAATAACTGTTTAAATGAATCATAAGATGATCATAATTGTTCCCATAATGGAGCAGCTCTATCTTGAGTGCTTTGTACTTCTCGTACACTGTGTTTAACAGCACTGGCGAACCATGTTTTATTGATTTTTTATTTTATTTTTGACTGCGGTCACACCCTTACAGGCCATACTTACAGGAACTCCCATTTTTGAAGATTTCATATAGTCACAGGAGACAGGAAGGGGTCTTGGAAACCTTAATAAAGATGTCACACTGGATGGATTTCCGTAGGCAGGTTTAGACATGCTCATACGCTGTAGCCTGAACACTTAGAAACCCATTCTCCGTGTCGCTCACACTCAATCCCCCTGTCGCCCTTAAGTCTGCTCTGGGATGGGAAGGCAAAAATGTGTCTTAGTTTCTGTGCAATTATTGAAGCTGTGATTAATGCTGGTGTGTTCCTGCAGGAGGGCGGTTTAAGAAGGAGATTGTGGTTGATGGACAGAGTTATCTCCTACTGATCAGGGATGAAGGCGGCCCCCCAGAACTACAGGTAAACAGATTTTATAATCGCTCTGGATTCAGAGTTCTGTTGCGCGTTCGGGCTTTAATTGAATGTTTTTGGTTTGCGCGTTCAGTTTGCTGCCTGGGTGGACGCTGTGGTGTTCGTCTTCAGTCTGGAGGATGAGATCAGCTTCCAGACGGTCTATAACTACTTCCTGCGCCTCTCCAGCTATAGGAACACAGCTGAGGTGCCCATGGTGCTGGTGGGCACACAGGGTTAGTCTCTTTGTGGCAGATGTTACTCCTCTGTAGATGTGATTGCCCTTCTAGGTTTGTGTTTGTTGAGAATTGAGGGTTTGCTTGTCATGAGATTCCTCTGTTTGGATTAAAGGAATAAAAAAGTGAGCTTGTCTTTCAGATGCCATCAGTGCTGCCAACCCCAGAGTGATAGATGATGCTCGAGCACGTAAACTGTCCAATGACCTGAAGCGGTCGACGTATTATGAAACCTGCTCCACCTATGGCCTGAACGTGGAGAGAGTCTTTCAAGACGGTGAGATGCGACTCTGTCTTAACTTTTTTCCAGCTCATATTCTCATTTACTTTAATTTAGGAATAAATGATATATTTGATCAGTGGATCTCAAAACATTTTCATCAAGTACCACCTAAGAAAAAAACATGTTTGTAATGACTAACATTACAGTAAAAGCCACAACGTATGGGCCTTTCTAGTTTCTTAGTTTGTCCTTAAAAATAATAATAATAAAAGGGCTTTCCATTGTTTTTTATTAACAATTTTTGCAAAATGTTTAAAAGTAGTTACCATTTGCTAGATTCAATCATGTCAACTCTTAGAGTTCCCATATTCTTTCAAATTACAGTTCTTATTTTCAAGAGAGTGCTACACTGTTGGAAGAAATTGCTATTTTTATTTTCATCAACCTTTTTTTAGGCTTTTTAAGAATTCTACACATCATTTATTTTCTGTGAACACTGGTGAATTTCTCCACTTAATCTGCTATCATTTTAATATAGAAGCACCTCTGCTAGTGCTCCTGAAAAGTAGCTGAAATATGAGTTGGTTAAAAAGAGAAATTGAAAGAAAATCTTCCACCCACTGTGCTCATGTGACATGAAAGCTAGAGAAATCTGCCCACACGTCTCTTTAGTATCCCTCAAACTCGAGAGCTTTAACTGCACCTACAAAAACCTATTGCATAAGTGTTTATCAAGAATATTTGCAGTAATACTCTGGAGATATTCCCTGTTGCTACCTCATCGTCATGCCTTGCTAGATCCTTTCTTTCATTATCACTGCTGTCAGGATGAATTTCTCTCTGCCGTGTCTTTATTGTGTGTAATCATCTCCTCGAGCTACATTTGAAATAATTAAAAGATAGAATTGTGTTGCTGTCTAGAGAAAGAACATATATGACTGATGATACTTGGACAAGACAAGATGACCTCTTTGGTTGTGCTGAGGGATGTGCTTATTGATTTGATTCCGTGTGCTGATCACATCCTAAACTGTAATCTACAGAGTTTCTTCAACCAGGGTTTCCGTGGGTCTTTAAAGGTCTAAAATTGACTTAAAAGTCTTAAATCCTCTGCTCTAGGTCTATATTCCTAACCA
Source organism: Danionella dracula (assembly GCA_900490495.1). Lineage (NCBI taxonomy): Eukaryota > Metazoa > Chordata > Actinopteri > Cypriniformes > Danionidae > Danionella > Danionella dracula. The sequence goes on from UELW01000889.1 coordinate 9,537,553, forward strand.
TAATGTAAATCTTTTGTTGTTGTTTGGGGTTGCCAGAGTTTGAGAAAATGCTGATGAACACTCATAAATGCACAACATCTTAAAAGGAATTGTTTGGGTTGCCAGATAAACTTATAAATGTAAAAAAATTTGAATGTCTTTGTAAGTGTTGCCAGAGATTAGGAAAACATGCAGCAATGCTAAAAAATCTATTATTTTTAGGGTTGCCAAAGATAACCTTTTAGGGTAGCCAAAGATAACCAAAGATAAGAGAAAATAATCCTTAATGCGAAATAAACTATATAAAATGATGGTTGGTGTTGCCAGAGCAATGTTGATGCTGATGAACACTCATAAAGTGACAACAAAGTAATTTCTTGGGTTGCCAGATTAGGGTTGGGTTAAATTGGTATACGACTCAAAAATATAAATGTGATTGTAAGCATTGCCAGTGATTTAAGAAAACATGTCTAATGCTCAAAATCATTAAAGTGATTGTTGGGGTTGCCAGAGATGGATAAAATGCTCATAAATGCTAAAGAAACAAAGTAAATGTTATTGTAAGGGTTGCCATAGATTAAGTAAACATTCTTAAAAACTAAAAAGCATAAAAGTGAAGTTGATAAAAGTTGCCAGAGTTTGTGAAAACATTCATAAATGCTCTAAAACAAACGTGGTTAGAGTTTCAAGCAACTTTGCTTTTTTTTTTAAGCAAAAAAATAATCTATGCCTTTTTATTCTTATGACAGATTAATTTTGATTCGTAATAGAATATTTTTGACCTTATGAAACCTGTAGAAACCCTGTTTACAGAAGGTTAACTTAATGTATGTTGCTCTGTAATTGCAGTTGCTCAGAAGGTGGTGGCGCTGAGAAAAAAGCAGCAGCTTTCTATTGGTCCGTGTAAATCTCTGCCCAACTCTCCGAGTCACTCGTCCGTGCCGGCCGCGTCCATCCCGGCGGTCCACATGAATCAGGTGAGTATGTGTATGAAGCCCTCGCTGGGCAGAGTGCACTCTGCTCCGCTCACCAAACCACTGGGGCATTATTTACAAGGGACACATTTATTATATGAATCCTAAAACTTGGCTTTTACTGCATCACTACTTAAAGGATGAGTTTTAATGCAGTAATTAAACATTGGTTAAATAACAAAAATGTGTTAAAGTGCAAATACAAAAAAAGTTACGTGTTGAATCTAATGAATTTAATGTTATTTAACCCCTTCAGACCTGAATTGTTTTCTAAGTATCGGAGTAATGTTTAGTACAGTTTTCTTATTCCTTAAGTTTGCATAAAAGAGGTTTTAAAAATAATGATTTAAAAACTCTATAGTTGTGGTTTTTTGTTTGGTCGATTTCATTCGAATCATGACTAAATTGTACTTTTCAAGCTGCATAGTGCTGTTAATGACTATCCTCAATCGAATGTATGTGTTAGTTCAGCACCCAGCAGCTCATTTGCTCTGTATGGAGATGGGCTGCATTTTCCGCTAGACTGATTAGTTAGTGGGCGGGGTTATGTCCCTTGGGCGGAGAAATTGTCCTTCAGCCACTTTGAGCTCCCAACACTGAAAAAAAAAAAAGATTTAACGAATAAACAAATTTGAATATAACTTCAGATCGACGAGGGAACAACACTAAAGGTCTCTGCACACCTATCAAAATTGAGTTTCGCACCAAATTTTGGATGGCTTCTCCGCAGGGAGCATTTTTGCAAGCTTCACACCTCTTGGTGTTAAATATGGATGCAGGGATGCTGCTTGTCCTTAGATGGGGCTTTAGTAATGTAATAATGTGTCGTTCGTGAAAAGAACAAATATTCAAAATTACTTGAGTAACAACTCTTTTTGGGTAGTGAATGGTTTTCTTTGGTGTGTGCTGATTACAATGTTGATAATTGCATTTTGCTTTATTTTTGTTATATGATTTTGTTTTGTTAAACGATATAAAGGAGTTTCTATCGCCACCTAGCTGCTCTTTTATGTCCCACTCACGTAATCAACACTGCCAGCTTTCAATGTTCATTTTCTTAGTAAAAATCAGTCCGATAAAGCAGAGCCAAACCTTTAAGTAAAGGTTTACCAAAAATAGAGAAAGGAAAAATTGTTTTCTGTATTGCTTTGCTTAGAAAACTACAATTTGCTGTCAATAACTTTTCTTTTTCCGTTGAATGATCCATCTATCGTTATGTTTTTTGTTGGTTAAGATGTATCTCTGTCTGTGCTTCTATCTATCCATTATCAAACTGTCTGTTGGTTTTCTGTGTCTGTCACTCTTTATTTTGTCGTTCCGTCTAACTCTATCTATCTCTCTCTCTCTCTCTCTGTCTGTCACTCTCTCTCTCTCTCTCCCTCCCGGTTCCCTCTTGTGTTTGTTCCAGGCTGCAAATGGTGGTGGAGTGTTTGGTGATTACTCCTCTTCAGTCCCCTCCACCCCCAGCATCAGCCAGAGAGAGATGCGCATGGAAACAGTGGCCGCCTCCAACACCCCCACTCCCATCCGAAAGCAGTCTAAACGCCGCTCCAACATCTTCACAGTAAGTATGAGGCAGCTCATGCAGAGCACCACGCACTCCCACTATTGAGAGTGTGAGAGGCTCCTGACCGCAGGTCTCCCAGCTGCCCTTACACTGTTTGTAAGTTTTGATGCTTTTCCACAACATGGTATGTATGGCACGCTGAGGGTTGGCTAGGCGGTTATCTGAGCCGGTGGCAGGGTCTGTTATTGGACGTAAAATAGCCCCAGCCTCAACCCACTACACCCCTTTCAATTTTTTCTCTCAGACTTTACTTTTTGTCACACATTATCTTAACTTAAACAAACTCAAAAGGGTGTTTTGTATTCATGCCATGTGTATATTTGTATTAGATTTGACAGTTTTCAACCTAAGCTTCAACAGGATTTCAGGGCAAATTTGGGTTTGCTTAGGTTATGTTCAGATTGAAGTCTGAAGTTAAACTGTAGGGAGTAAGAAGATTCTACCCGTATGTGATCGGATATGTTCATGACAGTCTGACCAGCTCAATTCTACAGCATAAACAAACCCAACTTAAACACTATTTCTCAAAGATACAAGTTGTTGGCAGCACTCAGACAGACCTATTTAAATGTTTTAAAGACATCAGGGGTGTTATCCCAGACCTTCTAACTCTGCCTTCTCCAATATTGCGTATTATTTCTTCTTTTTAGTACTAATAAATTTGGCTCTGATCAGACATCTAGGTCAACGAGAGCCTGAAGAAGCATTCATCTAATTGTTTGCTTCTGCTAGCAGAGCATTCTGGGTAATGTAGTGTCCTCTTCTGTTCCTCTTTGTGTCCTCTTTGTTCACACAGAATTGAACACTTTTTAGTATAGATTCCAAAGCTTTATAAGAAAAGGCTCTTAATGTTGTATGTGTTTTTAATTCTATGATATAGGTCTTAAATTTGATTCATAATGGTGTTAAAAAGGTCTTAAATTTCCTCATGAACACTACAGAAACCCTGAAAATAGCTCTGGTGCTATTCTTTGTGGGGAATTTTTGAGTAGTTACTCTCAAACTATAAAGTAAATATTTATTTTAACACATCCAACTCAATTCTTTTACTCACATGAAGTCTTCAAGTGGTTAACAACTCGTTAATTTAACAGCTTTTGTCTCGTAATTTCAGCAGTATGGTTACAGTTTTTTTTACCGATTGGGTGCATTACTCATATTTTGATAATCTAATGGTCGCTTGAAAACTTAAGAACAAAATGTTCTCTTTTCCTATGATTACATTATAAAATGACGCTATACCTAAATTTATGGTGCCATACCATGAGGTGGAGAAGCAACAGGCTGTTCCCAGCTCTCCTTCATTCTTCCTTCCAATCAAATTTAGAACCGGGGAGAGCATTTTAATGACATCTTTAACCACTAGATAGAGCTATTGAGCCTAGTGTCACTGAATGCATCACAGACGCACACTGGCATGTGCTTTTTAATGAATGATAAATATGATTTTAATAACTTGTTTTCCATTCGTCCAAGCCTTTTTTCACCACGAAAAATAAGTAACGGCAACTAACTAAACTAGCTAACTGGTTTTAACGTTGCAGAAAAGCATTGAAAACACCATTTTTGGAGGGGGTTTTGTTAGTTGAACTTAAAATTTTCTTTGTTTAGAAGTGCATGCCAGTAACACACAACAGCTTACACAATAGAATTCTGTTTTGTTTTATGGCCATGTGCTGCAGAAACAAGTGAAAAAAAAACACATTCTTTGCGTAAAGAACCAAGGTCAGATGGAGTGAATACTGTAGGTTTTTGTTGCCTGTTTGAAATTTTTACCTACAATCTATCCACTTTTAATTTAAAAATATTAAGTGGAGGATAAAGATGAGACTCAAAATGAGTCAAAAAAGCTAAATCTATGTGAATGAACATTTGTGGGTGATCTTAAAATGCGTAGTTACATATATGCTTATTTAGATTTTTCTCATCCTTAATACACCAAGTTTTACACCAAGGCTGTCAAACTCGATTCCTGGAAGGCCGCAGCCCTGCAAAGTTTCTGCCAACCTTAACTGAACACACCTAATTCCACAATTAAGTTCCTCTTGGCTTGTTAAAGCTACTCATGTGTCTTTTGGAACAGGGCTGGAAAAAAAACCAGCAAGGACTGCGGCCGTCCAGGGATTGAGTTTGACACCCCTGCCTTACAACGAGAGAACATATACTAAGGTTATAAAATTCTTCAATTGAAATATTTACCCAACCAAAACCACCCTTACCCCATTCATGCAATCCTCTTTAGTTAGCTACTAAAATTGTTCCCAGTCTGCCTCAAGAATAGTTTCCTGCTAGGTGATTGATTAATTAACCAACTTTAAAGCTCCTGTTTTAGAAGGCCAGTTACATCCCCTAGCAAGTCCCACCCATTTTCCTCATTTATTGAGATAATCTAACAATACATCCTCACACGTTGTCCTGCCAAACACCTTAACAAGGCTCACCTCCAATCAGAAGAAGCCCACACAGTGATTGGGTGCGGCCTTGTGCTAGCTTCCCCTGTGCTGTTTGTCCCTCCCTCCCTGCCAGGTCGTGTGTAACCCCAGACAGGCTGCTCTGCCAGTACGAGGAACGGAGACGAAGCACGCCACCTACCCCGTCTGGGTGCCCGAGTGGCAGAGCGAGCGGGAGTTTCAGCTCATGACCTTCTGAGGACAGGGAGAGGGCGGGGAGGGAGTGTGGGAGGAGCCAGGTCCTGGAAGGAGGGGCAACGAAGAGCCTCTCCATGACTTCAGAAGACATCAAAGAGATCTGGATTGCTCACGAGTTTTCTTGTGGGCAACACGGATAAACGGTTCTCAGCTGCGATTGGGTCACTGTGGTCACTCAGAGCAAAGCTTTCAGAATAGCATGCGCAAAATGAGGAAAGCCTTCGATTTATTTTTGCTAGCTGATCACCGGATTATTGGCAGCTTTTATTTTGTGTTTGTTTCGTTTCTTTCTTTAATTTATTGTTTCAAGTCAAGAGTGGCCTTACAAACATAGTCTTTTTTTGCCGTGCTATATTTCAATCAGTGTCAGTTAATATAAAAAAACTATTTCTTTTTCAAAGTGAGAAAAAAATAGCTTAAAGCTCTTGCTTTAAATTATATTTAAACAAAAAAATATATATGACAGAATATAACAGTGTAATTTAACAGTTGATATTCTTCTTTGCAATCATGAGTTTATTCCTCACTAAATACTAATGAAAGCCATAACTGTACTATTTTGTGAAAGATATATAATATCATATTTTCCAATAATTTAAAACTTATTGAATAGAAAAACATGTACATCTGTTTCAGAGTTAGCTCTATTTATTTCGCCCCAATGCATAGCATTTACGCGAATCATTAGCGTGTCTTTGCCACTAGGTGTCAGCAAAAGACAGTATTTAAGGATTTAAGCACAGTGCTTCCACGAACCATTAAAGGATCATTTGTGTCACTGTTCGGAAGCAGTCTTCATTCAGTGTGTGAGAGCACAGGATGAAAAACAGGGGTTATTCTAATTGTTTTTTTTTTTGTTTTTTTTGATGAGCACCTCATCATTTTGCCCTGCACTGAACCAAACTTATCTTTTTTTTTTCTTTTTTTTTTTACTTCCATGTTCCCCATGTCCAAAAACATTGAACTCTCAGTGTCCATATTTCCAGATTTGTTCCTCTGTTTCAACTAAAAGGGCTTTCCAGCTTCTCTTTAATTAGACAAGCCCTTGGTTGGTGGTGGTGAGAGCGCAATGCATTATGGGACCCACTCCTCAGTGAGGAGCGAACAAGCGCTGCATTAATCCTCCCTAATATCTCGCATTGCATTATGGGTATCACCATGGCTTTTTTTGAACTCATGCCTCTCGTGGTTGAATTTAAAGAATATTGGTCGCACAGAAAAAAGACTGAACTCATAACTTGCTTTTCGGGACTCATTGAACTGAACTGAATTGAACTGAACTGAACTGAACTGAACTGAACTGAATCATGATCAGTCATTTTCTGCTTAAGACCACTCCCACCATCAACAACAACCTCTAAATTAAGCGGACAACTTTTAAATTATAATAACAAAGAGGAGGTGTGTCATCTTGTTCTTTGGTTTATTCTGCTGTTGTTTTTCTAGATCTGTGTCGGATTGGTTGGTTTAGCAAGTCAGACTTCACACTGAGCACAATAAAGCCTTATTTTGTCTGCACCGCCTTCATCAACAAACCTGCAGCTTTGTAAATGGATTCATTCTTGATTGTGATGCTAGTTCATGACCTGATATTGCACATTCTGCTTCTATAGCTAGATATGAATCTAGATTCTGGATGCCATAGCTAGTTGTGCTTACTCGTGTGCTAACTTATCTTGAACTGGGTCGCAGTGTTTTGATTGATTTATAAAGCTGCATTTTTGTTGGTGAGTTTGAGAATCAAATGAGGTTTGTTTGCTCTGTGGGAAGTCTGAGCAGTATGAAGGCCTTCATAAACTTAGACAGGGGTTAACAAACGTTTTGTGTTTAATTAAACTTTCTGAAGTTCATTTTTTTTGTCTGTACACCATGTGTTTGGAAGCAAAATTGAAAAATTTGAGTTGACTTTCAAACTCGAAAATATGTTGGCTTTAAATGGTTGGGGAAAAAAGGTTGTAATATGTAATATTCAACTTAAAAGAAGTCAACATAAGGTTTTAAGTTTGAAAGTCGAATAAAATTGTTCAGTTTTGAAGCCAAATTCAAAAGTTTGAGTTGCTTTTTAAACTCATTTTTTTATTGCTTTTAGATTTTAAGTTATTTCATCTGGGGAAAAAAGAAAATCGGAATATGTAACATTTCAAGTCAACTTAGATTTTTAAGTTTGAGAAGGAAATGAAATTGTTCAGTTTTGAAACCCAACTTAAAAAGTTTGAGTGGCTTTTCAAATTACATTTTTTTAAGTTGGCTTTAAATTTGAAGCTATTTCGGAAAAAAAGGAAAGGAAAATTAATAGCGATAAAATTTGAGCCAACTTAAAAAAAATTAGTTTGATGGCCAAGTCAAATTTTTCCGTTCTGCTATTGCATTTCAAACTCGAAAATGATAAGTTGGCTTAAAATTTGTTGTTTCCTCAACGTTTCGTTTGACTGTGATCGAACCCTGGAGCTGTTATTTAATTTTAACCATTTATTTTTATTTTTACTTCGTCAATGTGGTGAAACAAACCTCATGCATTTCTCACTGTTGTCCTTTATACACCATTAAATAATGGACGCATATTGACTGCCGTATATCTTGTATTGAATTTGATTTCCAATGGAGAATATATTCTATCCGTTCAGTCTACGAACCAGCACCTCTACTCCAACTCTCTCTTGTGGGAACTGCAATGTGTGGCTCTGCCTGTTGACTATTTCCACGTAAACCTGTGACTTGATTTGTATGGTCTGTGTATATATCCTATCAAAACAATAAACTGTTAAACAACACATAAGCCTATTTTTTGAGTACACCTCATCAGTGAGCGAGTGAGCTCCATCTTGTTTTGGATGAGACCATGATGTTGTCTGTCGGAAGAGAGTGCTTGCTTTGTGTGTGAAAGATTTTCTTCCCTTCGTTTCCATTTCTAGCCACCGCTGGACTGGAAGACATCTGGACATGCAAATGACTTGTTTGTGAATATAACCAATCCTGCATCTTTTTCCTCATGCTGACCTGCATTTTGTTGAACAGGTGGAGAACTCCAAAAAGCTAACTTCTACCTTTCCTCCCTCTGCTAACTTCCCTCTTCCCTCCGATGAAATGCATCGATTGTGAAATGTGCTCACTCTGATGCTTCTGTGGTTGGTAAAGCCACAGCGAGTCATCTGAGAACTTAAAAAGAGCTCTTGGGGGTTTCATTTTGACTTTGTGTCTTGTTATCGGTCCGAGTTGATATTTTCTGTTGTTGTTCTCGTCCTGTGTGTGTCCTGGTGTGTGTGATCTCTATATAATGCACGTTCAATGTGCTATTGTATGTTTGCACCGTTCTGCTTGTGCATTTATTTCCTGCGGTTTTATGTCGCCCAGCGCACACAAACACAACATTACACTTGACACAAACACACACTAGAGTTAAGGCACAACTCACATGCACTCACAGCGTCCCTGTGTATGCTGCGAGCGTGTTCTTTGCACTGACATCTTGTCTTGTTTCTTTGCAGTCGCGGAAAGCCAGCGATCAGACAAAGAGCATTGAGAGTAAAACAGACAGTATAGGCAGTGGAAGGGCCATACCCATCAAACAGGTACGTTGACTCATTTACACTCTGCTCATGTCAGGTAAGTACACTATGGGCTTGTCGGTTCAGATATCTGTTTGTTTCTGCTTTCTAAGTAACTTGTGATTTTCTCCTACAATTTATTTGGCTGTTGATTTTTTTAAAGCAGATCTCCAAATCAGAACATCTCCAAAGCAGATATTTCAAATCCAGAACATACCAATTTTTTATTTAAAAAAAACCTAATTTGGAGAGGTAATCTTCCTTCTTTCTTAAAAAAAACAGTATCTTCTAGTGTTTGTGTTGCATTCACAGACTTATAGGAATCACAAACATCTCTCTTAAAAAGATTATTCAAGTTGTCTTTGTTTTCTGAAAATGGCTCATTTGAAATGTTAATCATGAAAATGAACCTTTTTGGTAATTTTTAGTCCACACACTCCTGGCAGCGAGGGTTTGATTATGTTTTATCCATGAAAGCCCTTAAAGTATCTACAAATTAAAAATGCGTTAAAACTTGGTTCTCATTCTGTTGGGATTTAGCATTCTAAGACGTAGTCTCTTTTCAACCAACAGATGTCAGTGTAACACAATTTTCATCAAGTTGATGATCACGGACCGACTCTATCTAGATAGTAGTTAATATTCAGGAAGCCCGTCAATGAAAAATGGTGATTGAGAAAATGGCGTCTTGGATCTATAAATAAAATCATGATTTCGTAACTTAGCTATTTTCCATTAAGGGTATAGAATGTTGAAAAACCCACCCAGCTCCTCAATGAGAAATTTGGGTCTAATTGTCTTCTTTTTTTTAAGGATAGAGCTTTAGAATTTCTTACAATTCTCTTATAGTGATATTAAAGTGATACATATGAATTCTTTTCAGAAAAAAAGTTCTCTTCAGATTCAGAACTGTTGGTGTTTCTCTTTAGACTCATAATGAATGTGGAAACAAATGCTAATCTGATTTTGAAAGGACTCGTCTGGCTAATTAGCGCTGATAGTTGACAGATTAGCTGTCAAATGTTTTCTTTCAGTTACACAATTTCATTCATTGCTTCTTTCTTGAGTTCCTGATTCAATTTTCAAATTAACCCCACCATTAACCTTTAACCCCTGTAGAGATGAGCATTGTCCCATTGAACAGACACCATTTCTGGAGCAGGACTGGGATAGAACTCAACAGGGTGAATAATCCCTCAGAGACATTCGCAAAGGCAGATGGAGCAAACTTCCGAAGCTATTTTGAATATTCGCAAGTGAAAAAAAACAACTATTCGCTTTAAAAAAAGTAATCCTAGTCCGCCATCACGTTTGAAAGATTCACTTAAAAGTCTTCTATGAGAACTACTTAAGACAAACTTTTCCAGTTTGCTGTTTCACCCTCAGTTAAAATGCACTTCTGTTTTTTTTTTTTTTTTTTTTTACCTAGTTCACAAATGTTTAGTGGGGATACCATTAATTAAACAATGCAAATCGAACTAGTTTTGTTTTTCTCCCAAGTTTTGAAAAAAAAAAGCCTTCCCATGACATCCTTCCCTTGGTCATCACCCCAGCACGCTCTTCAGTATACCAGTGCATCGTGTCCGTCAATCTTCTGTCCTCTCTCTCCATTGATGAGCAATTACCCGGATCTCTGGCCGCAGAGCATTTAGAGGTGTCATTGTAATCTGTTTGTAGTGGAAGCTCACCGGGAAACATGCATGCCATGCTGGGAGTGCTCTCAAAGCAGCTCATTGGCCGGCCAGTCAAATGCACAGTCAGGAAGATCAAAGTGTAATTACCCCCCGCCGGGACAATGACACACTGAGACACCGAGCCGTCCCCATCAGTAAAAATGGTAAATAAGGACAACAAAAGCCGTGATGGCTCAGGGTGACACAGAGAGGCTAGGAGTCAACGCGGGGGCTTTTGTGTTTAATCCCACACAGTTCCTCTTCTTTTCTTCCTTCTTTTCTTTTTTCTTCCCTTGATGATGATGATGATGATTGAGGCGTCAGGTTAGGTTAAGCAGCCACGGCTTTGCTGTATCCGTGTGTTTGCTCAGGGACTGTCATTATTGACGCTTCCGAGAAACTTGTAATTAAGGAGATTAGCTTTTTTTTTTACTAGTTATAGTTTGGAATATGTGACAATATGTTGCAAATTAGAGAGATAACCACCTCTCGCCATTCCACGTAGTGTTAATTCTCAGAGTTTTTATTCGTGTGAGTAATTTAGTAATTATGAGGAAAAATTGTTACTGTGTTACGATGACTACAAACAATATCACGATCATCTATTGTGGCAATTCTTATTTTTATGTGGCATTATTATATCATGGAAGTATTTTCCATGAAAAAGCAAAGTAGAGCTCTCGTAGAGCTTAGGCCAAAGTGTGTGGTTTAAGCAAAAAATTACAACATTTGGCCTTTTGCTGACAAACACCTTACCCAATTACTATCTATCTTTCTCAAAGACATTTACTCTAGCAGCTTTTGGGTTAACATTGAGCACAGAATGATTTATTTTCCAGTCTTTCTCAGGGCAGAATGTTGCGTGAACCATAATTAAAATGTATGCTGAGCCATTGATCAGATTCTCGTGGCTGATATCAGTGATTATGTTCAGATATCCTTAAACACATTCTCTTCTGCTGTGTTCTTCTACACACTACCGGAAGAAATGCTAGAAGAAATATCATTGTACATAAGCATTGTTGGGGGACCGTTGAATCTGATGACTACATTTTTGTAAATTTTCTATTCTTTATTCTATTGTGTTCTTTTTTTTATATTATTGTGTTTTTTTTTTCTTACCAACTTTATACATTTATACAAAATCAATCATGTAAAGAGAGTATTTCTTGTAAAGCATTTACACTCAGGACCAAACTAAATTCAGGTTCCCTCTGAGCTGCATTTTTCTTTGTCTGTTTAGAACATAATTGAGCCTTTAAATTGAATTTGTTAAGACATTACAAGTCCTCGCTTTAGAAGGCCTCCATAAAAAAGTTTTATAACTAACAGAATTAATCATGAGTTACAGTAGGAATATCTGTTCATAAGGCATTTAATAAACATGCAGGTAACTATAACTGTGTGTCTGAATAATAAGATTATAATCATTAGAACCATGTTCTAAACATTATCATAGAATCATTATCATGTTCTAAATGATTTCATGATTTTTTTTATACTAAAATGTTTTAAATGATTAACTGACCTTCTATAAAGCATGAAAAAAATATTGTACAAGCATATTATATTTATGCTTGTAAACCAAGAATAAAGCATGTTAACTAAACTAAAGTAATAGTTATAAAGTGCTAACAAGTATCTATTAAAATAGAAACAAAATTTAAATTATGAATTAACTATTTGCTGATGCTTAATTCATTTTAGAAGTGTGTAGTTATTATAAAAATCTTTCTGAACTGCCTCAACATCATCTTCATTAAGGTCACCTTCCTAAAATGGTAAAAAGGAAGTGAAAAAAATCTGAAACAACATAAAAATGAGTAGAAAAGCTGAAAAGATCTATTTCTCCGATGGGTGTTTTGAGAGCTTGATCAGATAAAGCCGGTGTTAGCAGGATTAGCGGGATTAGCTCTTGATTGTCGGCGGATCACCATGATGTCCAGTTGACCCAGGGTCAGCTCCTGATCTTTAGCAGCTCGCGTATTCTTCAGCTGGATTAGTCCTCAGCTCCCTTCAGGGCCGCAGCAGTTTACACATCAGAGCCCCCTGCTCCCCATAGGAAGTGGTCAAGAGCACAGGAATCTCCCCTAATCCCTTAATGAAGGCCAAAGGGGCCACACAGACCCCCTCCACCCCGCTGTTTGTCCTGGCTGGGGTGAGCTTGTGTGTGTTTTAAAGAACAGCGGGGAATTGATGAGCGGAGGTCTTTGAAAGCTGGGGATCACACACTCTGAACCTCATGCTCTCCGGGGTCTGAGAGAGTTCAGCAGCGCAACAGGAGAAACAACAAAGCACAAATTGGATTTGGGCCCTGCTCCAAACACCCCACCCCCAAAACTCTGACACCCACTCGGTGGCGCGATGTGTTCAGCATAGCCGTGGATATAGAGGACTGAATACATTAATAAAATAGTCGCATTTAAATGAAAGTCAACTGTGTTTTTTTTCATAATAGACTATTAAATGCTATTTGTGCCAAATGTTGAATTTTTAAGACAGAAAAAATGAAAGTGAAGTCATTTAAAAGCTAAATACATAACCATGTTCAATTTCTTTCAGGCTTCTCCAAGTTACTTTCAAAAGCTCTTGTTTTAATTTTCCGTAATTTATTTTAAGCTTCAGTTTTCCTTTTTTCCGGTTGTAGTTTTTGAATCTGCATTCCCACATCTGGCACAGATCGCTCAGTGGGCAGGCTTTACTGGTCTGCCTCCTCATTGGTCAGCCATTTTGGCAGAAATGTATCTACATTGGTCATTTGGTTTAAAAACAGCATGTCATATCAAAAGCAAAGACATCCTCGTTGGTAAATGGCTTAAGCTAGTTCGAAGATTTGATAGAAGCAGAGCTGTTCAAAATACATTCAGGCCTATACTTTCTGTGAACACAGCCAACCAATGAGGAGGCACGGTTAAGCCCATCCCCTTCAGAGATCTGTGCCAGAGGTAAAATTCCAGAATCGAAAAAAGAAACTTTAATAATTTAAGAAAATGAAAACAAGGAAATGTAGATAAATGGAAGTACACTTGAAGTAATTGAACGTTGTCATGCTTTTTTTTTTTTAGTTCAATTCAATTTTTTTTAATTGCCGACTTCAATATCATTTATTTTACTTTTGTCACATTCTTAAAACTTAACCAAAAAAATTGCCCTAAATGCCATTCCGCAAAATACCTGATCTACTTGACCAAATGTAATTTTTTTTTGTTTACTTTTCTTTAGCTTGGCTTTTTTTTACTTGCGTATGGTCAAAGTGGGTAGAAGCAAACCAAATTGGCAAACGGGCAGTGTGAACCAACCAGTCAATGTAAAAAATAAAAATCTAATTTATTGTACCAAAACATTAAGGACAGATTTTGTTACATTTTACGTTACATTATAGAGGCCTTAGAAAAAGATTAAAAACATCCTAATATGTCTCTATCTGCCATTAGGGGTTAGATATGAATTTACAGGATAAATGCACAGTTTTAGTCACAAAAGCTGGCTACAATGTTTAAAGGCTATAATGGAGTATAGCGTTGTATAATTATATGTGAAATTTGCTGCAAAATTCTTAAGTGTGAAAGAAGTATGTGTGAGATACTTGTGGAGCACTTTGTTTGAGTGGAGAGAGTCTGTTACATTTATCAAAAATATTCATGATCTTTTCTTTACACTTGATTCAACATTTGGTCAAGTAATCATAATGACATCCATCCTGATTGTAACATCATTTTAATCAGAAATCTCTCCCTCTGTTTATTTTGCAGGGAATTTTACTTAAAAGAAGTGGGAAAGCACTTAATAAGGAGTGGAAGAAGAAATATGTCACATTATGTGATAACGGTCTACTCACCTACCATCCCAGTTTACATGTGAGTATGCTTCTTTTCTGATAACATGAGTTTCATGTTAGGAAGCTGTTAATCACCTTTTGGAGTCATCTGATTGGCTGCAGTGATTCTGACTTTGAAACTGTTGTTGTGGGATTAATGTTGAGGGGAATGGATTTTGTGATGCATTTTCCTGGGTTTCAAGGTGTCAGAAATTTTCAGAGAACATTAGAAACTAGATGCAAGACATCTCAGCAGAGTGACTCGAGTTCAAACCCATCGGTTTTCACTGTCCTCCATATTCTCTCTAGCTCTCTCCTAATTTATTCTATGTCTATACTGTTCTAATAAAGACATTTGATGAGATTGTTCAATAAAATGCCCCAATTTTTCATTTTAGGGGAGAAATAAATAAGTCAGATTCCTGTTGAAACAAGCTGGTTCAAAGTGTAACCTTTTAATAAAATAAATGCTTGTTCCTTTTCATTACGAGCCGCTCAATCTTTTTTTAAAGCACCAAAACGTGCAGCACAGCTAGGAGATGGGAAATATTTTATTTTTGGGGAAATTTTTTTATCCAGATTTAATGCCCCAACGGATGGTTGCATTCGAACCGAAGTGTGTTTTACTTTTACCCAGCGAGTTTCAGCCCGGTCTATGCATAGGGAATATTTTTAATTCATTGTTTACATTGATTTGAATGGGGTGCTCCGGACAGTGCCTCTACCGAAGAAGAGCTCCCTCTGATGTTATCATGCCGAGTGTTTTAAATATTAAAATATGACTCTAATAGTATTCTTCTACCCATTGTTATACATTAAAACTCACTTTCAATCAAGTATCAGTACAAACAAAGCCGGTAAAGTTCTAGACCTGTGTACAAAATAGCATTGGGTGCGCTGTCCCTTTAAAAGTGCCCATCTCATTTTCTCATTTGCATACAACTCATGTTTCTCTGGTGCTTTCCAGATAGCTTGGTAATTAATAAGCCCTCACTAATTAAGATGCACAGGAGAAGCCTCGCACCTTGACCACACAAGACACGTTACATGAGTCTCCACAGACTGCAACGGAAATTAGTATCCTGTCCAAACTTGTGTCTCTCGCATCATCGGTGTGTTTATAACCAATATAAAGTCCCTCTGATGCCAGCCAGGCGTGTAATAGGCACAGGATGCCACGGGCGTCTGGATGCGTTTGGCTTTGGACACCTGTGGACCTTTCGTTTAGCTCGTACTCGCGAAGACAGTTTAATTTTGTTCCGCAGCCAGCCGAGCTATCCCACAATCCCCTTCTGTTAATTCTGTCTGCTACATCAATTAAATTGTTTGTAGAAACTAATTGAATATGGCTTAATCACACATCTTAATAGCTTTCTGCGCCTCAAACTGGCTCTTAATTCCAGCAATAAAATGGAATGAGAGCGCTCACTGGGTAATTAGTACTGAAGCTTTGGAAGAAATTAGTGCTTTATGGGGCGCAATAAAAGTGAAGAGGAGTTAGCGGGAGACTTTGGAGGCCAGAATCTCTGCTCAGTTGTTTTTTTGTGCTGAGCAGGGTGATTTGCACCTCGGTTCGACTCATTTGCGCTTGGTAAACTCCCATGGAAATAGAATAGAGTTGGCAGAAATGGGAACAAGGTTTTTCGAAGTCATTAATGCTAATTTTACTAATCTACAGCAGTGTGAAACAGGTGAGGTAGATTGCATAGACTCAGAGATGCTTTTACTGCCCAGAGCTGCTTTTGGTTGTTTAAAGCCACTGGAGCTATAATAACTACTAGTTTAATTGTTCACAAGCAGGGTGCCTTTCACCCATGAAGCATGTACTTGAAATATGAATTTGGACTGTCTGTCTAATCTGTGTTGCTACCAATAAAATGTTTTGGTCACTAAACTACTTAAGCCCTAAAAAGCATTCCAAATCAATCAAGCAAATATATATTGAATATACCAGAATATCCGTAAATTATTATTTTAAGCATTTTTATAACTCCTTTCTCTCCCATGGTTTCTGATAGTATGAATATAAATTTTTTTACATCCAAACATTGATGTTTCACGAGGGTAAAAGTATTTGAAAAGTATTGGTTAACTTCAGCTAGCAATTCCCAAGGTTGCTAGGGTGAAGAGTTTGGTTGCTAAGGGGGGCTTACTGAAATTATACAAAGACCCCTTTCTCACAAAGAGAGATATAAATCATCTCGCGTGTCTGTACAACTCTCTTAAGCTGAGATACAGGTCCGTTGATTGGTTACAAGGATAAAGAATTTGGTTGCTAAGGACGGCTCAGTGAAATTATGTAGGAATCCCCTTGTAACAAAGAGGATATAAACCAACTCCCATGTTTATACAATTTCCTTAAGCTGAGTTACAGGTCTGCTGATGGGTTACTAGGGTTAAAAATTTGGTTGCTCAGTGAAATTATATAAGGATCCTCTCGTCACAAAGAGAGATAGAAACCAACTCCCATGTTTCTAAAATTTTCTTAAGCTGAGTTACAGGTCTGCTGATGGGTTACTAGGGTTAAAAATTTGGTTGCCAAGGAGGTGTCAGTGAAATAGTTAAAACTTTCTCCTTGTCGCTATTCTAGATATAAAACAGCTCTCTTGTTTGTACAGTTTTGGTAAATTGAATTACAGGTTTGATTTTGAGGTTGCTAGGGTCAAATGATAAAATAGTTTGGTTACTAAGGTGGGCTCACTGAAATTATACAACGTTCCCGTTGGCACTTTGGTCAATGTAAAACAATTTTTATGGCTGGCTTACAGTCCTGTTGTGGTGAAGAGTTTGGTTTCTAATAGGCCTCAGTGATATTATAAATGGTTCAACTTACCATTATGAATAAGAAAAAACAACAACAGCGTTTCATTGTCTGGATTTTTTAATGTAACCATCTAGACTCGGAGTAGTTGAATTTCTGTTAAATACAAATTTATTTTTCACAGAATGGATGGTTTCTAATTTAAATAAAACTTTTGTATTCCTCAGGACTACATGCAGAATGTTCATGGCAAGGAAATAGATCTTCTACGGACAACAGTGAAGGTCCCAGGAAAGCGCCCCCCCAGAGCCGTGGTCACTGTCCCCCCCACAGCCAGCCCCAAAAGCAACGGCTTGAGCAAAGAGCGAAGCAGCCTACAGCTCGGCATCCAGGCCACCAGTAAGTCCTCTTGATATTGTTTCACCAGTTATTTTTACTGATACGCATTTCCCCCGCTTTCTGTTGAATCTCTTATTGATGTACCAAAATAAGCTGTCACGAAAAGTTTTTCTGTCACAAATGAAAGAATTGATCAATAATCATTCATATCCAATCCTTCATACTCAATGATCAAACCAGGTTTTTAGATACCTGGCAACGTCTCTCGGGCAGAACTGAGAGTATTCTGCGAGATAAAATGTTAGAGATCTAAGTAAAAGTCTGTAAATCATTTCTTGTTTTAATTTCGTTTTTAACTTAAATGTCTTCCTTTTACACCTGTGTTTCTAGAGTTAAAGCATCGATTTCTTTGAGTAGGGTAGGGTTAGCGTGTTTTGGACAGGTACAAAAAATTCTTGCATTAGCTTCTCAACACTTTTAATTTCAGCTTTTTTGTACTTTTAAGGATAATCAAGACATTTTCTGTAGAAGGCAAAGAAAGCTAAATAATTGCCTAAAATTTTTTAATTATTATTATAAGTTAGAATTTTTTTTGTAAAGAAATCCTTTGGTGTACCATGAAACTGTTTATTAAATGTATTCAGGACATGTTGCATTCATAACGAACTTGGAAACTCCTTTAGAGTTTAATTAAATGAGCTGTGATTCATGCAGGTATTTGCAATTTTTCACTTGAATCACTTCGTTGTAGTTATTTTAATCATATTCTTCATGAGAGGAATAACCATAATATTATGAGCTAAAAAAAGATGCTCTCCCACCTTCTTAGTTACTAGTCTTGTATAATGTTCCATTTTCTATGTAACTTTAGCTGAATATTGCATAATTGTATCAAGTGTTCTAGACTTTAGCAGCTTTGTGGATGTTTAATTGGAATTTGGAGCCAAGTCCATGTGTAATTAATAAAAGGAGGATCATTTTTCCCTCCTGACACAAGTGGTCTGGACTTAAACATCACTTAATGGTTCCTAATTACTGTTGCTGCTTTAAAGAATGGTCAGCACAGACCTCTGGGAACTGTAGTTCTCTGGTTATCTCAAGTTGGATGGCATTGAGAGTTTATTAGAGCCTGTCTTTTAGCTGTGTTTTAACCCTTGTGTGGTGTTCATATTATTGTTACTCAGGCAGTCTTTGCGGGTCTGGTGGACTGTTACGTCCCCATCACACAATCTAGGGGTACTAAAGGGAACGCACCAGAAAGTATGTTTGTGTTTGGGTCAACCCCGTGAAAAACAAACCAACAAGAATTAGCAACCCAAACATAAAAGCCACCAAAACACAAATAATTGAGAGGGATATTTATTCTCAAATAAAATAAAGTTCAAAACATAACTCAAACGAAACACAGGTTTTCATAATCCATACAAAATGCTAAATAATATAGACAATAATAATAAATAAATAAAATAATAGGATGTAACATGGACCCATTTATTTTGAATCCCAATCAAGACATTTTATGTTAAAATTCTTAAAAGATAGTTACTTGAGCCAGGAAACAAGTGATTTAAACAGCAAATATACTTATTGGTTGTTGTTGTTTTTTTACTTTTTTTCTTCACATTTAGTATTTAAAACATGTGGTGTTCTCATTTTTGTTACTTTGGCAGAGTTGGCAGGTCTGCTAGACCCATTGCATTTTGGGCCTTTTAATTCACAAAATCATAGAATTTTATACTAAAATCTAAAATTGTATGTTTGAGTTATTTATGTTTGTGTGGGAAGACCCAAACACCTTGTGTGTAATATAAATGTGTAGAGGGGATACCATGTGGGGTCATAAAAAAATGTGTTCTGATATGTATTTTTCACAAATGAGCCAATGCCAGCAAATCTCAGTTTCAAATAATAATTGCTTGTAGAATTTTTCTTTTGATGAAAACTGAAAACGGGTCCCACAGACCCGAACACTATACAAGTGTTAATATTCAGTCTGCAGCAGAGAGGAAGTGAACAAAGTGTAAGGCTGAGAAAAGGAGAATTACGGGGTCTGAAATAGGCCTAACATCTGTTGCTGTTTTATTCAAGCTCAAGAAAATTGAGGTTTGAGAAAATGGCCTCAGGCACACTCATGAAAAGCATTGGTTAAGATTGGTTACATCTGGATCTATAGGATGTAAGCCTTGTTAAACATTGAAATGGATAGTTCAGTAAAGAAATAGTCGAAATGGAGCTCAGAGTCCTATCTGTCAGTCAGAGTTAGCAGTGAACAAATCCCTCTATCTTCTCAAGGCTCAACCACTATTAGCGCTGCGTCTATCGTATTTGCTGCTAAACCTCAATGGCAGATTCCCAAAGTGGTCTAATAGTAGAAACACGGTCACGTAACATGAATAATCTTGAGTTTGGAATTGTGAAATGTAAATTAATACAATATTGTCTTCAATGAAGTAATAATTGCTTGCTTATTTTTTTATTTTAAATCAACTGAGATTAAAACATTAAAACAACATCACTTGCAGGATATTTCTTGACTTACCTGAGATGATCCAGATCCATGTTGTGGTTTGCAAGCCTCAGAGCTTTCAAACAAATGGAGAGAAAAGAAAATAAAAAGATGGGAAGAAAAATATTTGTATGTTTTTTGCATTCTCTTGCAATAATATTATATAATAATATATTGTGTTATCTCACAAAAAAAATGACTTTTGCAAGAAAGTGGCAAACTTCTGTGAGGGAAAGCCAAACTATTGTAAGGCAAAAGACCAAGCAAAATGATAATATTTTCTCAATAAATATGTCTTTTGTCTTTTATGGCTCCATAGATTGCAAGTGAGTCATCGACAAAGTACATGCTGAGTTTAGATTGCCTTTGTTGAAACTTTATTTTAACTTTATCAAGTCTTTTTCAGATTATGATCCAATCACAGGAAGCGTTCAGTAGCTCACTGCATCTGCTTCTACTCTCCTTTAAACAAATATGTATTAGGCTAGACAGCACTAGTAAAAAGTAAACCTTTTTTAAACTAATTGAGTCTTTCTTGATAACTCTTTTTTGTTTACCAAATTTCAAGTAAAACTGTAATTCTGGAATTTCAATCCGTTTCTACGACTGACCTTTAGCCTAATTCATTAGTAAGTTTCTGTTGTGCCCCCTAGGAAGAGAAAAACATCTCACGCCCCCACCCGCGCAACTATAAATAGTATAATTTGTCTTTAAATTTGTTATAAGTACACCTCTGCATAACACAGTGTCCTTGTTAACGTATGAGAAAAAAAAAGAAATATGGACCAACTTACAACAAAGAAAAGCTTTAATAATTGTAGCAGAAAAGATTTAAGGTGCATCTGAAATGTAAAAAAATATTAAATCCTTAATAAAACCATAAACATTGTTTGACTGATCATGATTGCTGGCAATATTCGGCACGTTTTTGCTGAAAAAACTCACGCGGCTTTTGAGCGTGATTGGGGTGTAATGTCTTTAAGTGACACCTTAACGCAGTGGGTAGCAGCAAGAAGGTCGCTGGTTCGAGCCTCGGCTGGGTCGGTTGGCATTTCTGTGTGGAGTTTGCATGTTCTCCTCGTGATCGCGTGGGTTTTCTCCGGGTGCTCCGGTTTCCCCACAAGTCCAAAGACATGCGGTATAAGTGAATTGAGTAAGAACGATTGCCCATAGTGTTAAAGTGTGAATGAGTGTGTGTGAATGTTTCCCAGCGGAATGTTTGCGGCTGGAAGGGCATCCAACAGATGCGTAAAACATATGCCAGAGAGTTGGCGGTTCATTCCACTGTGGCGACCCCGAAAGGGAAGAAAGCAGACATGAAGATGAATGAATGAATTGTATTTGGCTTCATGCTGTCCGCGGCCAACAATTTTAGACTCAGTAAGCACACCTGTCTCTCCTCGTCACCGCAGTCACAGTGAAGCCAAGTGCCACAAGCGCGTCATATTTCCTCGTCTTTGCTTTCGGGAGACTTTCGTTTGTCTCTTTATCTCATTCTCTCTCCGCCTATCTTCTGCACTTCATGTCTACATTTCATACTCTGCCAATGAGAGCGCCACTGCCCCCTAATGTAGTGGAGTTGCGCTTTATTCTAGAATAGCAAAAAAAAGAAAAAAAAGCATGTTTCCCAAGGTCAAACACTTTTTTTGTTGCGCGCCCCACTATTTTAGAACCACTAGCCTAATTTAAGTAATTTAACACTTTTTAAAACCATTGTTTAGTAAATTTTTTCAAGTATGATGTAAATTTAGGTAATGTTTTCGAATGTTCTGCAACTGTTGTGCAGTGTTGATTCACAATTTGACCTTCGATTTCGCATTCAATTGTTCAGATTCGCTGTTCTCGTTTCCTTTTCCCCAGCCTGAACTTTATCAGGAGAAATCTCTGATCATTTCCACTCGGGAGAGTAAAGGTTAGGATTCACAGCGGGCCTCTGTGGAGTGGAGGACGCACACTTGATTATGCAATCTGATTTTGATTTCATTAGGCATGCAATTGATGCTGGAGAACAAAGGGGTAATTTTTCATTCACGCCGGTCTAGCTGAGCGCTGTCTTTTTCTGCAGTCTGTAATTTATACACTTCCCCCTGATCTAAAGACCATTAGGAACTCTGGGGGGTGTGGGGAATGGGGGGGGGGGTGAAGAAAGAACGAGACTGAGTGAAGGAGCGTAAATGAATGAACGCATGTGTCGGCGAGTAAAAGAGTCTGTCTGGATCAGACTTGTTCTAATCTTTCTGCTAAGTATTCAGCGGAACCGTTTTAAATGTGACCATTCTGCAAGTGCTCACCGAGTTGTGTCACCATTGACAGATATATAATATCAAAGTGCTAATGCCCTGCCCATCAACTTTAATCAATGGCATCTGCTCTGGTGTGTTTGTGAGATTTGGAGATTCGTGGGGTAAGCCTGAAGCACATGTGTTGGTCTCAGGAAGGTGTGCAACACTAATGTTCATTACTGATCCGGATGGCTGATGGCTACATATACATTAGGATCTATGGTTAGATCAAGATTTTTCCTAATTTAAGCTTGTATATTGAGTGGACAGATTGAGAGAGTAGGGAGGATGCTTAGTACGTATATAATTTGTAACATTTTAATATATCTGTATAATAATTGCTATGCGTATCATTTTAAAAATAAACATTAAATCCATTTCATCTGATGAATCTCATTTTGATTAGCATTTTTTAACTAACTAGTCATCCACATGTAAAGCGAACATTTCTGAAAAGTTATGTTTGTGTTTATGTTAATGTAAACCCTCTAAACAGTTAAAGCAAGGGTCTCAAAAACAAGTTTGCAGGGGCCAAAAGCATTGAGGGCCACAGTCCCCCAAAATCTCAAAAGTGCCTAAAATAGATGCTTTAACTTTTGAGCAGGTTAAAAACACATGTTTTGTTGTCACACGAGATAATGGTACAAATTAGCAGCCATTAAAAATGAAACTGCAAGAAGAAATCTGGGGCCAAGCTCATGAAGCTTAAAATCTCATGACCGTCCATTTGGGGCATAAAGCATGTGAAACCTTTTAGGTGTTTAGCTCCACGCATTATTAAAATAGTGCAGTGTTTTTGTTTTTTCATTACTGCCGACATCCAGGTGGACATGCCCTCACTTATCATTACAGGCCGAACATATTGAGACCAATTTTGTGATTTTTAGTTATGACTTACAATAGACAATTCGATCTTTCGACAACCATTCGACCAATTTACTTTATTTAAACAACTTGTAGTCAGCAGTTTCAGGAGTTGATATGGTCCAAGTTGCGGGGAAATCAGATCAAAGTATCTTGTATTCAAACATTAAAATTGTAGGAAAACAATTATGGTGGATAATGACGTCATAATGGTGCATGTGAAAAAGCATGGGGCAAGCTGGAGAACAAGGAGTTTTGTTTCTATAACACACGGTTCAGTAGCTACGAACAGAAACATATGTGAAAATTTGGAAACCACAATGGTTGGCCCCATGGAGTGTGAGTTAGAGACTTAAAATTTGCTTCAGTAGATCACGAGACCCATTTGTACATGGGTGCCAAATTTGACAACTTTCACACCAAGGGATTACGAGGCTCCCGTAGACAGATTACAATAGAAGCCTATCTTTGTTGGATTCTTGCAAATAAAGGGTTCTTTTAAAGCAGACATTACAAAACATTATGCTTTGTAATCATTGTTACAAAATAACATGATAAAATAAGTGGCTTTATTTCATTTTTCTGATTAAACCTTCAGAAAAATATATTTTGATGTTGGCTTACATTTCACAGTTAGTGAGATAAAATGATGAAATAATGTTGGCTTCAAAAGTTTTCTATTCCTTGTCTCCTGAAGGGAAAAAAATATTTGTGATGTTCTAGTGTTTGTTGGTTTAGTTTTGGACGTGTTTTCTCCTGATTGACACAGTTGTTGCAATTAACCATCATATTTTTATAAACATTTAAAGTCATCGGTGAACTTAAGATTTGACTAATTTTCTTTGACACGTCCTCCATCCAACCCTGCAAGGGGAAGCTTCTGGGCAGCAGGTATTTTGTTGGGTTTTGACCTGAACAGCCGCTCATCTAATAGTCACCCCCTCGCTGCGCAGCGCTCCTGACCTGCTCAGGCATTAGCATGAACGGTTCATTATCTGGGCTCTTGTACATAATGGCAGCGACGGCAAGGGTCAGATGCTCTGCACGGCTCATCAGCTGCCTGACAGCGCTGAGGAGGACTCATGAACAGTGAACACCCCCTGCTAATCCATCGCCTCTACTTAACACCAGCACCTCAGACTCCCCTGCACACCACCAGCTCTACACTGAGCCCAGTAGAGACTCTGAGGGGAGGTTTAGTAGGTTTTTACGTTTGTAAATACATTTCTGTTTATTCATGATTGTGAACAGTGCAGGTTGGTTGTGTGCAGGTTCACGTCTACTCATTATAATTCATGCAAAAGTGTAAATTTGTATAAATTACAAAAGTTTGGCGTTCACTGACATAGCACCTACTGTAATGTGACAGTTGCCATCAAAACGTTGCATGTGTTTAAGAATGATGTAAACATGTGGTTTAAGTTCTGCTTCTCAATAAAAATACCTTGATCAACAAAGTCCAGCCCTCGATCCCTGCAGACAGGGACAATTTAGGGAGGTTCAGAGCACCATCTAGCTAGCTTCACCACCAAGCCACACGGGGGAGCTAAACAACTGTTTACAGCTGACCCTCGCTTTTAAACACAGATGAAGAAAGCTGTTGCATACAAGGCAATAGAAAATGGTCAAAATATTTTGCCCTAGCTTTTTAGCAAGCAAACAACAGCTCTGGCAGGTCCAACTCCAGAAGCGCGTTTGGAAAGCGAAAAGCTTGATGTTCTCTAATCTCTAGATCTTCCGCATTTTCTTCTTCTTCAGCTCATCTTCATCTTCCGCATTTTCTTCTTCTTCAGCTCTTCTTCATCTTCCGCATTTTCTTCTTCTTCAGCTCCTCTTCATCTTCACTGTTGTCAGATGCAAGAGTATGCGCACACAGCTGTTTTAATACCCAACAGCACCCTGAACATGTGCTCAAAGAGCCAACTTTCATTGGTCCACCACAAGTTTTCAGCTGGCAAAAATTGAATTTTTTGACAAAGCTGAATTTTTTTGGCTCATGCCCATTCCTCAACCAAATATGTGTATTTGCGCTCGTACTCAAAATGCAGCCCAGAAATTTAGCAAGATCATTTAGCAAGGCCTTGAGCCATGGAATTATTGTGTCACATTATGTCTCATACCTGCTTCATTAACTGAACTTTATTTCACCCATTCACTTTGATTACTGATAACTTTGAATAATCTACTTGTTGCACCTTGAATTGCCCTTTCGGGACTAATAATGATTTGAGTTGAATTGATGCCAAACCAAACCAGAAATGAAGAATAGCAAGGGCAAAGAACAACATGAAAATGTGGAGGAAGAGGGAGGTACAGAATTATGACGCTTCGATGACAGAGGC
The DNA here is from genome assembly GCA_900490495.1 of Danionella dracula. NCBI lineage: Eukaryota > Metazoa > Chordata > Actinopteri > Cypriniformes > Danionidae > Danionella > Danionella dracula. The sequence continues at coordinate 9,562,850 of UELW01000889.1, forward strand.
GCTGCTGGATTTGGAACGACTGGAGCTGTTTGTTTGCTGGCTAAAAAACTGTTAACTATTATAAAATATGTTTGGCCCTCTCCAATATCCCAATTTATTCTGAGAATCTGATTTCATGATTTGGTAAATCATAAACTGTTATCAGGCAATGTGTACTTTTAGTGGACTGAATTTTTAGTTTAGTGATAAATGAAAACATCGGGATTTTATTCTTGAGGATTGGTATGTATAAAAATTAACATTGATGCTTTTTGAAACTGTATGGCAGTCTTTAAAAAACAAATATTAAAGAAGCTATACAATAATGATTGTACAAATGTAAACATAAATGTTTTAATCTACAAAAAACATTTTAATTATAATAATCAAATAAATTGTTCTGTCATTTTATCTGCAGTCTACTATACAGTACTTCTACTATAAATTCTACATTTTCTTCAGTCTTTGGCAGCTGACGTCATTCATTTAACTTGCCTCAAATAAACAACTTCTCTTTTTTATTCATTTATTTATATCTTATTTCACTCAACTTTGTTTCAAGCAAAAGCATCTTGTATTTGGAGTTTTCAGCCCTACTTGTCTGAGGACTCATTGACCCTAGGAAATTGTTTGTTTTGCCTACGATTTATTTTTTGAACTGTTACACGTCTATAATGTACCCCTGTGCCTTACCTCAATACCTTATTGGAATCCCTCAACGTCTCATGGAAGGGAATATATAAAGGCAAGAGGTAGCGTTAGTGTCTTTATTGTTACAGTTTAGTCTGAATCATTGTCTTTATCTTTTCCAAACTTGCGCAATTGTCTCAATCAACTGCGGAGAAAAAAAACATGTAGTTTTTTTCTGAAAAGTAACTGTTCTTATCTGGACATGAATGCTTGTGGTCCCTCCATGCTCAGCTCTCTCTCTTTCTTTCACTCGCTCTCTGTGAAAAGTGAAGTGGCGGGAGATCTGCTTCCAGCCTGTGCCCTGCACTCTCTTCTGATTTCCTCCTCATTGTAATTGCATTATCTCCTCTTTTATGCAGAACTGTGCTCCGGGGACTAATTGATGGAGACATGTTTAATTCATCAATCATTAGCATCAAATTTGACAATTAGTGATGATTGTTGAATCTTTGATGGAGATGAGGCATGGTTAGGGGCTTGTTTTGTCTTTTTTTTCTCGCACCAGCCGACACCGAGAGAGCAAAATACAATCGGAAATAACAAGAGTGTGAGATGATGGCTTCAAGGGGTTGCGCTGAGGCGGGAGTAAATTGGATTGTCTTTGTTTATCGATTTCCGACCTGTGCGTCGTAGGTATTACGTTTCATTAAATCGTTTGAGGCTTTGTTGCTCGCTTCGGTTTGGGTAGTTAAGGGTTGTCAGTGAAACATCTCTGTATGCTGTTGTGAGTGTTTGTTGATTGGTTACTCTTATGTTATCCACAGTTTCTGTCTATGGATTGTTTTAAATAATTAGATTGGTTTATTTTTCCTGGACCACGTTATATGATTAAACAATCAGAGCAATTTCTCCCTAGCTTAGCTTGACTAAATATACACATTTACAAAATGGGAATACAAAAGGTGCAAAACAGCAATGTACAAAAAAATATAAAAAATGTATTGGCAAATGGTTTGTGCAAATCTTATCCTATTGATAAGTACTGGTTAGTGTACCATGTTGAATTATGGGATTGATTGCAGTGTTAGTATCTCTGCATAAGGACCTTCGTTTGTAAAGCAAGTATAAATTGAAATGCATTAACTTGACTTGAATAAAGAGGCTTCCGTTTAGTGTTGAAAAAATAGCGTTACTTGCAAGTTTACCATGTTTTTGTCAAACTACTGTATGCATTAGTGATGCTGTTGAAGAAAATGCACCCTGAACCCCAAACTTATAGGTGTAATGCACTACTTTATGCAGTTTTGTGCATAATGTGCATAATTTTTGTGTTTTTTGCTTTTTTTATTCAACTACTTAGATCATATTTCACCCAGTTTTGCTTCAAGCAAAAGCATTGTGTAGTTGCTGTCTTCCTGGCACAATGGTTGCCTGTGCAAATTAATTCAGCCCTACCTGTCTGGGGCTCTAGGAAATTGTTTGGTTTGCTGCTGTATTGTGATGATGAGTAATGCAATAAAAAAAAAAATTCAAATAATTTTTTTCAAATTGATACAGTTTAGAATCAAAATGTTTTGAGCCTTGAAATGTGACTTTAAAAGTGTAAAACTTTTAAACTTGTTTGTTGACAAAACATTTTCCAAAGGCTTAATTCGTTCATTAACTAGTTTTAGTTGGCTTAGCTTGTGTTGAAGAGTTGATGTCTGAATTAATATTTTCAAATTGAGTTCATGTTCACGTTTGTGGATTTTAAAAAGTATGTTCAGTCAGCGTTGAGCCAATAAACAATGTATGTTTAACATAACGTAAAAATTCTGTCACTTTCAAAATTTGTATATTGAGTCAAGTAGAAATGTTTAGAATGTGGGGCAGCGGTCTTGGTTTTTTAAACCTTCATTTGAAATAAACAAATCAATTCAAGCACTTTGCTTCAGGTTTTCATGAGCATTAAAAACAGAATTAATTTTCCAGCAAGTTTATATGCACATTTCACTTTCAGATTGCTCTAAAACAATAATTACCTCTTCCAGGAGGCCAGTAACGTTCAGCATTGATCCTGGCAATAGCAGCGACTGATTTAATTCTACAATCGCAGCTAGGGGCAATATTATGATGGAATTAATAAAATCTTCTTTCATACAATACTCCAGTGATTACTTCTCTTTGAACTGACAAAAATCAGAATAAGCCTGTGTTCTGTCAATTATGACTGATTGTGTCAAGGCGTTTTTTTTTTTTTGTCTGTGTGGCAAGCGCTAAAGTAAACTGCGAAGAGCACTCTTGTTAGCCTAATGCGTGCTAACCATTAGCGAGAGTAATAAGTGTATCAAATTCACATAATCATGTCTAATTAGTATCAGTAATTATCTTGTTGGGTGCGAGAATATTAATCTTGCGGTCCCCGTCGGGGAAGGGCGTCTCTCGCAGGGAGAGAGCGATCGAGCTTCAGCCTCACGCTGGGGAGAACTTGGCAAATTAGCATGCTTCAAATCAGCGCTGTGGAGGAAAACATGTTGGAGAAAAAGACAGAATTGCATAAAGTGAAAAACAACTGAGCAAAGCTTAGTCCCACTGTGAAATGCATTAGAGCCTAGTAAATAAAATATCAATGTTTTCTGTGAGCTTTTCCAGTTCGAGCTGGAGTTTGTGCAGTGGGGGTTTTGTTGATGTGTGTGGAACTTTGAAAATACGCATTCCTAGTCTCTAATTTACCTTTCTAATTTCTCACAAAACACTACAGCTTTCAAAGTGGGTTCAAATATCTTAGTTTCATTCCATAGAACAAAAAGTTCATGTTTGATTTATGTTGCTATGTTGATCTATCTACTTAACCCCCATTTTTAGATATTCTCACTGCTATATTGAAACATTAGCTTCCTTCTTTTATCAGGTAGTCGCCAGCTCTTCAGAATCAGTGTGTCAGTGCTCCACGCGCCCTGGCCAGGCTGTGAGCGGGCACCCTACACAGCCACCGCTGATTGAAGCCAGGGAGAGATGGATGTGTCAGGCAGAGAGCGAGGGAGAACTAATTACCGTTCCCAGTGTATCTTGTTAATTAAGGGCTAATTAGTGGCAGAAGCGCAGAGGGAGCAGGGAAGAGAGAGCAAGAGAGAGAGGGAGACGGGTGAGCTGCTGAGTGCTCTTGAGGCACAAGGAGCAACCAATGAGAAGACAGAAGGGAAGGTTTGCAAAGTATACCACTTATGGGAGTACCAGTGATTCAAAGTTTGTTTATTTTTAATACTATTGTTTTGGGAGGGGGGTTGTCTCATGATCATTAAATCTTATCCCGAGTGAAGCATCTCCCCAAGAATCACGCATTTGCAAATCCTGAAATGTGGGTTTGATTTTAAATCTAGCCAAAAGGGAAACTGTTTGACATATTGACCCCTAAAAAGAGGACATCCGATGTCTTTATGCACTTGCTCAGCATTGTTTTGTCTTATACGGAGCATTAGAAATTAGAACAATCTTGTACTTAACCAATTTTTCTCTCGTCTCAGGCACCCCTCACTCCACCAGCAGCAGTTCTCTTCAGTCAGGTGGTTGTGTGCCCCCCGGAGCTCCGGTTAGCAGTAAAGAAGGGATGCACCAGCGCTCGTTCTCCGTCTCCAGTGCTGAACAGTGGAGTGAGGCTGTGATCAGCTCCACAGCAGGTCAGAGCAACAGCACACAATTCACTGCTCTACTTGGACTCCATTTAAACCAGTACGAAACGGAAGTTTACATTCATTTAGTAGTGATAATATTATGTTAGAATAGAATAAAAAACGAATTCAGTAAGTTCAGTAAGGGCTCTTGTGTCTGAACTTTAGCAAAATCTGAGATGTTCAGTAGACTTCACTTGACTACATCTAAGATTCACATGTTTATCATTGTTTCATTTTAATCATGTGAAGATGTGTGGCGAGAAACACCTACTGTAACTAAAGGGCAACATAAGTCATGGTGCAAGTTACACAAAATCTGAATAGATATAATGTAAAGGAACATTCTGTTTTTTTTGTTTGCCATTTTGGTTTTTATTTTGCTGTTTTCAAGGTTTATAGCTAGCACTCTTCCATATATCAGTGGTCTCCAAAGGCTGGAAGCCTACACATTTCTGCTTCAACCATCATGAAGCACAACTGTTGCACTAATTAAGGTCCTTTCTGATTGTCTGAACCTAGAGTAATTTGCATACTAGAGCATTGTTGCAACTAAAATTCTATCATTCTGGACCACATTTGAAGAACCCTGGCATAGATCCTTGAATTTTATGGGATTCCTAACTGTTGGAGAAGGGGTGATTGTTGAAGATTGTTGAATAGTGAGGTCGTGGTGCACAGAGGGATTGGCAGGGACTAACAGAACTTGTGGATGATCGGGTCCATGGAGGTGGTATGATTGGAAAAGAGAAAAGGACCAAGGACTGAACGCTGAGGAACCACGGTGAGTAATCATTGAGTATTAGATACCTACAACCGACACTGAAAGATCTACCAGTGAGATAAGACTCAAATCAGTCGAGCCCATTACTGAGAGAGTGGATAGAAGAATCTGGTAGTTAACTGTGTTCAATGCGGCAGAGAGGTTCAGGAGGGTGAGGATAGATTATCTTAAGTGGGCCCCAAGACCTTGCAGGGCTTTGGTCACATACAGTAGATACTGTTGAGTGTTCATTCTTGAATTCTAATTTATTGTCACGCAGCTTATCCAGCAAATCAGAAAAAATTAAGAAAAACTTGAAGTAAAACAATGTGCCACAACTGCTCAGTTCAGAAAATATCACAATGTTTACCTGGAGGTTGTCATAGCCCTTTGAGCTAAACAAGTGACAAACAATTGCTGCAGTTAAATATTGGTCATTTGCAAATACTCAAGAATACCAGATCAGATCATGAAAGTGTTATTGAGGCTCAGTCAATGCGTCAAAGGAAACTATTCAATGTTAAGCATTGCCAGTACTCATCAGGTATTCTTAAGCATTGCCAGTACTCATCAGGTTAACTAGTGGATCGTTAATCAGGATAACTTGATAGTTATGGATTAGATTGTAAATTCAGTTCCAGCAACCTCCACAGAGACATCTCCGAACCGTCTCTCCACCTGTCCTCTCTCTCGCTCTCGCTGTCAATGCACTTGAGTGAAGTCAAATAACATATTTACCGGGCGTAACATCGCTCCACATATTTCTCCTTTCGTCTTCTCTGCTTTTTTCCTCTCTCACATTGGAAAATGAATGCTTTACGGCGACAACATTCATCACTGGTTATTTCCCTCTCTTTGTCGGCTGGCAGTAAAAAAGCACTTAAATGCACATCAACAGAATAACAGTCATTTCCATGCATGTTTGCGCACTCGTCGTTCTCATTAGTGGCTGCTCCATTTCTCCCCCCACCGCCCGCTCTCTCTCTCCCTTTCTTCACTTCTTTCTCTATCTCTCTCTTCTCCCCCCTCCTTCTGTTAGGGTCCCAGGGGCCCCGCTAGTTTAAAGAGCGTGCTTTATGAGCAAAATGGAGGCCCTGCCGTGTGGCCCTGTGGTGTTGCAGACAGAAGACGACATCGTGCGACATACTCGCCCTTCTCCGCTCGACGAACAATCAATTTCAGCTCCGCTTCGCCATCGGCCCCCCATCAACACCCATCAGCTCCACATCCTAAAGCAGAATTACTCAAAGCGGCCGTAGCCGAGGAAGGAGCTGAGTGTGTGAGTGTCTAAGCACTTCATTAGGCTCTGGTGTAAAATAGTCATTGTCACAGAGCATCACAGCCTTTTAGCTGCATCAGGATTTGCTGGATGCATTTTCTCGATGACCTGTTACCCATCAACCTCTGGCTTTTTGAGTCTTTACAGAGTTTATTATAGCTTTACAGTGTCGTGGTAATAGAGTTTTAGGTCACAGATATTGAGAAAGCAGTGGTTGCATCTGATTTCTGTGTTGAAGCTACAATAAACAAGAATCTCTTGCCTTGAGCGATCAATCCACTTCCTTTTTTGAAAAATTTCTGACTATTTGCTTGGAAAAAAGCATTTTCAGCTTTAAATTGATAGAATTCCAGATTGCTTTTTTCTTCTTCCTTACCGAGGCCTAGTTTAGACTTCAGCTCTTAATGCTCAATTCTGAATTGATGCATATGTTTGATTTTTTCCACCTTCTGTTTACACGTTCCTGGGGCGTATGGGGTATAAATGGGGTATATATCAGATGTGATGTGACTGAACCGGTGAACAGAATTATTTACTTCCTGTTTCTGCTATCTGCCTGTTTAGTCGTGATTTCACACTACGCTTCCGTGGCTAGCTGCTCCATTCACTCATTGTTATTCAATGGTGACAGTTTCTCCCGGACAAAATGGAATCGTAATTAACATGGTATACAGTAATGCACTTGTATTCAGTACTATAATAGCCCTAATAGAGGGTAACAAGCTAAAGCAATATCTAGATTACCCGTAATGTCATAAAATAAAGTGAAATGTGGTGTCAGAGGAGAACCCCTGCAATCAGAGAAAAGAAATGTTTTTTGGAGGCCATGCAGCATATTAAAGCTTTAACCAAATCATGTTTTATGTGAAAAGCTAATTTAACAGACCTTGGCTTATGTTATAGTGCAACTATTCCTGACCCAGAACCTTTTCTTTCCCTCTGCCCTGCTGGAGATGAGTTGGTGTTGAATACTGAGGTGGGAGCAATGGCTCCCAACCATCAACATGCTCTCTTCCTCTCCTGTCATGGCTCAACGTTTGGGCAAAACCATTACAAATGCGTTGCCCTTTTTTGGCAGTGACTCTTTTACCCAAAGGACCTGGAAACAGCTCCACTGTTCTTGTGGATTGCAATGATTCGAATAATGATGACCATTCAAAAAATCTTGAAAACATTTGGTTATTAAAAATAATGACATTGTTTCATAAGTGTACAGCATGCATTTAAAATGTTTTTTTTTTTTAATTATGTTCTGATCTTACAAATAAATTATGCTTAAAAACCACTCGCAAGTCAAATAAATGAAACTATTTCTAAAACTTGTATACAATTTCCTGCAAATGTAAAACATAAGAAATCCTCCTGTCATACTCATTTTGATGAAACACAGATCTTATTGAGGTCCAATCACGCGGTTCTCCTTGCTTAGGGTTGAAGGTCAAGCTTTAGATCATTGCTGTGTAGATGAACACTGTTAGATTGATAATATCCTCAAACAATCAAACGCATCTCAACGCAGTGATTATTTCCATATGATGTAAGAGTTCTCCTTATTGTCAAATCTGGATGGATAAGAAGATCTTCCCATCACTGCAGCCTCTGAATACTGATTCTTTTGATTAAATCTCTTCTCTTCTCTTAGTAGTAAATGTGCCTCACATGCTAAACATTCCATGTAAGATTACAGCGCTTATTTTGTTCTCACTCTGAGTCAAGTATTTTCTAATCGCCTTGTGTGCACTTTATTTAGAGGGTGGCTGAAGATGAGGGGTTTTCTACCTTTGTTTTGATTGGTTCCCCATATATGGTTGTTGTTTAGGGTGTGTCCTCGCTTACTGAAATTATCAGGATTTTTTAAGTAATTGTGCATATTTTAGCTGTTAATTATTTGATTAAAAGTAACTTTATATATTTAAAGTAATATTTTTTTTATGGTTATGAGAACCATAATATTAAGTTTAAAGTGAATCTCATTTCCACACTTGATATGATTGGTTTCCATCTTGTTGTTGGGTACAATTTTTTTGTAAATGTGTTGAATATTTTATGCAGGAAATCCCTGTATGAAAAGAAACATCACAATAAACCCACGATCTGCTCTTAGGTCACATTAACTCTGCTTGTAGATTAGAATGGAATTGCAGAGCTCGTCTAGCAGTCGGCGCTAACCTCAAATGTGCTATCATTATGTGGCGGAGAATTCTTCTCCCCTGTGGAGCTGGAGGAGCTGGCGAGCTCAGGAGTTTGATTCCCTGCTCTCGGCTGTAATGAAGTTTGACATTTCGTTTGGAGAGAGCAGCGGCGTGTGCCTGCCCATGCCTTGATTAGCGCTCGCTAATTGACAATAATAAGAAGGAAGTAGTGATTGTGTTCCGCACACTTTTTTCATCATTAATTGCAGCCATTGGCATTGATTACGGACGGGGGTTGCTCACTCGGCTGCTTTTTCAAGGGGGAGAAGTGGATGGAGGAGGGCGTCCTCATCTTCAGTGCAAAATTAGCGCTTGTACCCGCTAGCTCTTGAAATTAGCCAGGGCCAGAAATATACGTTGCTCTGTACGAACAGGAAAGAAATTGAGAGCTATTAGGAATTGAGTTAATGTTCTTTGTTCACACCCGCCAATCTAGCCGTGCATACTCGCAGTCCTCGTCTCTGGAACCTTCTTATAAAGTGTGTTTTCTTGTGGGGATGCTAACCATGCTAATCATAGGTTAGCTGACCATCTTATTTCCTGCTGCTACCTTAACAGTTGACTTGGATATCGCTGGTTGGTTTGTAAATGGTCTCTGGCATCTTTTATACAAGTAAAACACATTTAAGATGCATTTGCTTGATGCATATTTTTACATATAATATATTCGTAATTTGCTGTATACTTAATTTTAATGCATAACAGTGCAACAGCAAAAAAAAAAATAAATATCTGTCAGATAACTGAGCAACTTTGAAATAAAGGTAGTGGTAGAAATAAAGGTAGTTAAGAGAGCATATCTTGCATAAACATGCAAGAATATTCCACCACCCTTGGAACTCGAAAGGTTGTTGATGCATTGATGCTCCTTGCCATTGGATGGCGCTCGCTCAGGGGTAATGATTTCATGAAAAGAACACATTTTCAAAATTACTTGTTAGTAATACATTTTTTGGGGGAGTGAATAATTTTGTTTGGTTTGTGCGAATTACACTGTTGATAATCAGAAGACACAGGTAAGCAAGTTTATTTACTCAGATTCTAGTATTTTGCTTTATTTTAGGATCTTTAACAAGTAGTCAGTTTAGAAGTAGATCTGTTTTTTTTTCTCAGATGAAGGATATAAATAATCGTTCAAATGATTCATTAGAATCTAAACAACAAGTCACCAAAATGAACGAAATTCCAATCACCACTAGGGGACAACAGTGATACCCCTAACCATTTTATAATCTTAGTTGACTTTGTTGAACAACTCTTGATGTTCGGACACCAACAAGATGAGCTGAATGTCCATTTTATCCTCTTCCACAATATCTTCTTCAGCTCTTCATCACGTTTTTGTGTCGCTTTTTCATTGTTGTGAGATTGACGTCTAAGTCGTGTGCTGCTCGCCCATCTTCTTTCGCTTTGTTTGATTCACACGCGTTTGTTTCCGAATATCACGAGAGAAGGGATTGTGTATCTCTTCCGGTGGAGGGAATTCAGCCCTTTAATATTTTATTGTGACGTTACAATGGTACCCAGGTGACGTTGTCAACGGCGTGAATAAAAAAAAAAAAAAAAAAACTATTTAGTTTTTTGTTATTGGAACATCCATGGTTAATTTTTGGACTTATAAATCACTGTAAAAGAAGCCACAAAAAGACTCACCTTTAAAACCATCTCATTAAGGACTTCATGAAAACAGAGTTGAATTAACTGGACTAAGTGAATTTGTTTGGAAGGAGTGGAGGGAGAACACATTTTTTTACCAAAATATCAGATAGAACTTTATTTTTCCAATTAGATTGAATGACTTGTTGTTTCTTTTACACTTCTAAATTGTTTTGGATAAAAGCATTAGAAAAATGCATAAATGTAAATTTCCCAAATACACTCACGGTAATTACTTATTAACTGTGGGTTAAAAGCATTTATCTGTCTATAAGGGTAGATCAACAGTACCATGGATATTTTAAATGTAGTCATGCCTCAATAAACAGATGCTCGGTCGGTTCATCTAAGGTTAGTCAGGGACCAGGGCAACCCTTCACCGTTAACCTCTGCTTTAACACAAAACGGCTGCTGTCATAGACCGTGCGTCTGTGTGAACAGTAGTCTTCGACAGCAGTTGTGGACCCCCAGCTGTCTGCGGTAGCTAATGATCGGTCTCTTGGGGGCTGTTGAGAAGAGCGCTGTAGAAATTGAAACAGACGTTGGCGTCTCTGCCTCAACGTGTGTGGCAGCTGGAGCCTCTCCGCCATCGACTGCCACTCTCTTAAACTCATGAATATCAATGCTGAACACAGAGGCAGTGATGAAGCATCAGCTGACAACCTGCCGTGTTTCCAGCGCCCCTAAATCACTAGATCTGCCTGGAAGAGCTCGATCCACGTCCTGCTAAACACTGGAGATCACTAGAGATCAGCGGAGACCAAAGAGGCCTGACGAGATGCATGGGCACCCGGGCCAGTTATGAAAACATATCTTTTAATTAAATATGAATTCATTTAAACTAGTTCAACAACAGCCTAGACTTGTTTAATATATAATGAAAATAAATATGTACATGGATTCTAAATACAAGTTGTAATTTTTTTTAAATATATAGGTAATTTTGTATAGGCATAATTACATAAAAAATTGGTTTTATAAAGCTATTTATTACATTTTTCTCTATGTATTGTTTGATTAATTGATTGAACCGAGGGTCATCTTATTGAAAGAAAACTATTTTTGGCTTTAAATATTATTCCTGAACAAAATTCTGAATTTCAAGTGTACTCTATATACAGTGAACCATTAGCATTTCTGACAAGAGTGGTCTTTAAGTTATTATTGTTAAAGATAAAGCATTGATTTCGATTGTTGCAATTGTGTAAAGGAGCTAATTGTCCCGCCCTCTAATTTGTCTTTTGCCTGGTGTAATTAAGCTCAAATCCCACCGAGCTTCTGAGTAATCCTCTGCTTCATCATTTATTCATTATCGAGCTGTTCTTCCTAAACGCCTCGATCAAAACTTTTAACCACATCTTATCAATAAAATTAATTATATTTAAGTTATCTTCTGGAAGCCAGCAGTGCAGTTGATATCAGAATAAGAATCCAAATCAGCTCTTTTGCCAAGTGTGTGCGTGCGTGTGTGTGCACGTGCGTGCGTGTGTGTGTGTGCACAAAGAATGCTCTGTAGTACAAGGGAGCAGTCAGTGAACACAACATAAGTACAGTAGAATAAGTAAAGTGCAACGCAACTAACAAATAACAATCAATTTAAGGCTATGATATTGAATATTGCATCTGAATAATGCTACTGCGTAAAGACTTAATGTACATATGTAAACAAATGAACAAGAATAATAATAAAAGATGGTGCAGCAGTCAGATAGCTTGGGGAAAGAGGCTTCAATGATACATGGTTGTTCAGACATGTAGGAAAATGCACAAGAATAATGTAAAATATTGTGTTAATACAGCAGAAATCTCTGAGATTTAAAAAAATTCCATCTTGACTATATGGTACTGTAGTGGTGCACTACTGACAAGGAAGATAAAGCCGTGAATGATATCAAGGACACTACAGCAACACTGTTATAAAGTTAATGAGCTCAACTGAAAATTTGCCTTGAACTGAAATTTTTTTTCTAGACTAGTTCATTCATCCCCTTGTAATCATAAGGTTGGAAATCGAAAGGTTTTTGTTATTGAAATAAAAAGTCAAAACGTATAAATACATTAACAAAACACATCACATATAAGACATAAGTAAAATGTCAAAATGAATCAAAATAATTTACTAACTCCGTTTATACCAAAAACGGCATATATTTAGCATCTAGAATTAGCCCAGTTAACGTGTGACAAATGAATAATATTAATCAGTAATTAATTAAAAGCTGCTGGCTTCAAAAGATCTCTAAAGTGAGTAAAATACTACCAATCCCTGATAATTTTTTTTGCTAGAGACTAGCTTCTAGAATTAGCCAAATTTAAAGACGGTTCTCAAGTTTCAAAAACTGAGTGTGAGACACACATTTAGCTGTTTTCACATGTTCAAATGCCACACTTCTGATTTCTCACGCACAATAAATGTGATGTGGTACAGCTTTATTTTATTATTGAGCATACATTAGAACCGGAAGAACTACTAAAACCATAATTTGGCCGTGCTTTCGGTGTATTTGGTTCTGAAGAGAGTGGAAAAGTATCCAAAACTACCAAATCAAAATACTTGAACGGTATGATTGACACGTACTGGTGGCCAATCAAAAGCGAACTTTTCAAGCGTTCTCAAAAACCCTCTGTGAATGAAGAAAATTTCAGATCTGGTGACAATTAATAAGCGCTAAGTTAAGTGATATAGCTTAGTAACTAAACAATTACTGTGTTTATGGAACAAAGTAAGCATGAACATTCTTGTTCATAACATTCATAACCGTCTATGTGCAGCCTTTGTCATTTTTGTTGTTAATTAACAACAAAACCAGCATTTACCACTGTGTGTACTGGTATGTATATCATTAACTCAAAATGTATATTATATTATTTTATATGTTATATATTATATGTATATCACAGTTATGTATTACATATTTTAGCTATCACAGATTGTAGTGATCACATTCCCAATAATTAGTCTTGACAATCAAACAAAAAAGCAAATTATTCTGAAGAAAAAAGCAACATATGATGACATTCCAACTTGTTTCATGAAGCGAGGCTTCATCAAAGGGGGACGCGTTTGACCTCGGGGAACATGCTTTTTTATTTTTCTATTTTTACTGTTCTAGGATGAAGTGCAATGCCACTCCACTACATTAGGGGACAGTGGCGCTCTCATTGACAGAGTATGAAGTGTAGACACGAAGTGTAGAAGACAGGAGATAAAGAGACAAACGAAAGTCTCCCGAAAGCTAAGACGAGGAAAAATGACGCGTATGTGGCGCTTGGCTTCACTGTGACTACGGTGGGAGACGAGGAGAGACAGGTGTGCTTACTGAGTCTAAAAAGTTGATGTCAATAAATTAAGGCATCACTTAAAGACATTACACCCCAAACACGCTGAAAAGCCGCTTGAGTTTTTTCAGCGAAAATTTGTCGAATATTGCCAGCAATCATGATCAGTCAAACAATGTTTATAGTTTTATTAAGGATTTAATATTTTTCTACATTTCAGATGCACCTTAAATCTTTTTTGCTGCAGTTAATAAAGCTCTTCTTTGTTGTAAGTTGATTCATATTTCTTTCTTTTTTCTCTTATACATTAATAAGGATACTGAGTTATCCAGAGGTGAACAAATTTAAAGACAAATAATATTATTTATAGTTGCACGGGGGGTGCAAGATGTTTTTTTCTTCCTAGAAAATAATTGAGAAACACTGCCTTACTCTGAGTTGCGACCAAAACTTGACAACCTTCTAAAGATCAACCATTCACTGTTAAAGCTGACTTCAAAAGTTGTTTTTCCCACAGACTGTTTAGAGGAAACCTCAGATAATGTACTTTCATTTTCTAGTGTTGGCCATTATTATATGCATCTTAGCATTAGCATAGTGTAGCGTTGGATTGAAGCCTGCAGCGGATTGTATTTCGGTAGTTTCTCCTCCATTTCAGGACTCCACATCCCTTAAGGTAAACTCCAAATTACCCCTAATGCTCTGGTCTCTCGCTAATGCTTGGTGCTGCCATTAGAATATGCATTATTTGGCTCTGCGGGTTTCAGAAACTCTCAGGCCTGAGAGCCGCTGTTCACACACAGTCCTCCACACCCCAGGCCTGGGGAGATGAATGGAGTTTGCCACACTACAATGAGCTTTTGATGCCAAGACAATGGAGATGCCTGCCCACATCTGACACTCCGAGTGTGTGTATGTGTGAGAGTGTGATTCTGAGGGCCGCTAACAATATGGGGTCCACTTTGCCGGGCCCTACGGCCCCTGGGCTTTTCAGGGAGGATGGGGGGTGTGGGTAATAGTGTCCAGAGGGCACTCTGAAATGATGTGGAAGTGTCATGAAGCCCAGAATGATGACTCTAGCTTCCCTGCTGACAGGCGGCGTCATGAACACACACCTTTGGCTCAGCTCTCTCTCTCACTATCTCTCTCTCTCTCACTCTCTCTCTCTCTCTCTTTCTCTCTCTCTCTCTCTCTCTCTCTTTCTCTCTCTCCCTCTCTCTCTCTCTCTCTCTCTCTCTCTCTCTCTCTCTCTCCCTCTCTCTCTCTCTCTCTCTCTCTCTCTCTCACACTCTCATGCATCTGGTGTTCGTGTGGTGTCCTCCATTACAGCCACGCTCCTCCTCAGGCTACAGCAAATCATCATTTGTTTCTCACACGAATGTCCAGTGCTCGTCAAGCTAATCGAGGAGAAACAGAGGTGTGCTTGCCGCTGGTTCTTAGCATGGATGGAGAGAGCTCCACCTGTACAATCTGCTGGATGAGGGGCTTTTAATGGAAGGGTTGTTCGTTGAACTTCCTGAAGTTTACACAATTGTAAGATACTTGTTCATCATTTATTATTCCCTTCTTTCAATAAACCACATGTTATACTGTTCTTTTACTGTAAACAAGTATTATAAATAGGTATTATCAATATTATAGGTGGTGGTTGTTGTTTTTTGTAAAAACAGTCAAGGTGCCCAAAATATGAAGGTCAAAGTGACCTCTCACTGTTGATTGCAAGCAGCTGGTGTTGCCAGAATTTCACTATTTAATACAGTGAATTGACTTTTTAATATAATTTTTTTTTACGTATATTAATATGATCCATTAAAATTATGATATTCATCAGGGTTTCTGCTGGGTCTTAAAAAATAAATGTAAAAGCCCAAATTGTGGGCGTTAATAAGTCTTACATTCATTGTTCTAGGTCTTATTTCAATTGAGCTTTACAAAAATAAGACCTGGGAAAAAATATTTGTGTTTTTTATTGTTACTTTGAGTTTGCCAGAGATTGAAAAAAATGCTCTTAAAAGCTAAAAAAATAAATTATGATAACGGTTTCTAAAGTTTAGTCTAATAAGTAAACATACTTGTCTACATGTCTACAAAGCATAAAAGTGACGTTTAGCTGTGCCTCAAAATTGTAAAAATGAATATTAGAGTTGCCAAATACTGACATAAGACTCATAAATGTAAAAAAAAAATTTTACTCGAAGGCAAGGGTTATCAGAGTTTGAGAAAACCTTTGTAAATGCTCAAAAAAATAAGTGATAGTTAGGGTTTTAAACAATGTATTTGAAGCAAACTGATAATATTCAAAAAATAGTGACGTCGTGATACAAGTCTTAAATTTGATTCTTAAAGGCCTTAATAAGGTCTTAAAACATCCTACATTTTACCTGACAAAACCCCAAAACTGTGATGAGGAAGTCCATTCAGAACAAAAGTTCTTTAAAATTGGAATAAATTCATGGGATGATATTCATGGGAGGATACAGACGCCAGTCTGAAGGGGCTCTTACTTTGCAAAAAATATGGGTTAACACATTCAAAAATTTCGCTTGATGCCCCTAAAGGACAAAACCCAAACCTTCGAGTTTGAGTGCAAAGATTTATACCTCCTTTCCAAATGATAAGTGTGGACACAATTGCACAGTTTAGGACAAAAGCGAAAGACGTTTGCCTTATTTGCTTATCAGGAATGTGAAGACAGGGGAATAAAATGTGTCCCAATGTGGCCTTTCATTAAGTGTTTTAGGCAAGATGCCTTTCTAATGCATAGAAAACACAACAGTTTGAACATATTTAAATAGTTTCTCCTAGATTTACTTTTCCTGTATCATCACAATGTGTTGGATTTGTACATTATGAATCTTGGGTAAAAGTTAAATACTCTTAATTTACTGTCCCTTTTCTTGGTTTTCTTCCAGCCAACGGGATGTCTGATTCTCTCAGCACCACCTCAGGCATAAGCAGTCCCAAGCTAGAGCCTCCACCATCGCCTCACGCCAACCGCAAGAAACACAGACGAAAAAAGAGCACAGGAATCACCAGACCAGACGGCCTTTCTGCAGGGAGCGAAGGTAACAAGACAAAAAAACTGAAACCGAGAACACGTCTGAGGCTTACTTTATTGAGGAAAAGCTTCAAAGTGAATTGGCCTGTAGCTGTTTCTGAGTCTATTGTTTTGCACCATATGCAGCTGAGATGATGTGTCATGAACAAGATGCCACTTTGGTTTTATTGCCGTCCCAAAGACAAATACATTTCTTGTAATTGGTTGTTATTGAGGTAACAAAAGCACCTCCCTCAGGCTTTTCTGTTGCCAATAGGTAAAATCCATCAAGCAGATAGATGCTGTCCATCAATGACTGCATCACAGTCTCTTCCCATTAAGAATGATACAGTTAAGTAACTAAACACAAACTATGATCTCAGGTAAACGAAATTTGTTCCATATACGAAATAACGATCTGTATCTGATTGTGTGTGGGTCTGTCAGTCTTTTGAAACCTCTCCTGTCCCCAGATTGCACATCTTCATGCCATTTCTGCCACACTAGTGCAAGTTTTGATGCATTTGCACAACTGTTTTTAGTGGTTTTAAAACTTTCTTTTGCCATTTTTGGTGATTTTCTCACTTTTGTTTTTAAATGGATATTTTACCTAAAATAACATTGTTTATACGGGGTTTTAATAATTCTTGAACTACGTTTAACTGTTGTTATTTCATTATTTTGACAAACAAATTTCACAATCTCCACCCAAAATACACAATAACCATAAAATCAAAGGAAACTTTTGCTTTTCATTTCACTGTACATCACACAAAAAAGGGTAGTGAATTTGGTTTGAAGCTTGATACAGTAAGAGAAATGTGTTAAAATGGCATAAATGTGTGAAATTGTCAAACAACCTAGTAGTACATAAACTATTTACATAAAAAAATCAACCTGCTGTTTTAGCAGCTTTTCTCCTGTTGCTCTCCTTCTATGGTTTCAGACAGGAAGTGGGTTTATTATAATTAATTGCAGATCATTGTTTTTTTCAGTATAAGTGATCATATTATTTTAAAGAAAACTGACTTCCATCTGTATTCAAAACTTCCTGAGAAGCTCCAGATCGAGCTCTGGCTCCAGAGAGAGGTGGAGTTATAAACAGTGGAGATGGGGAGGGGCTCAGGTGGGGCTGCATGCATCTTTCTTTCCCCTGCTGTAATGTATGACCAGTCTCAGCTGGGTCACCTGGATGAGGTTGTCTGATGACTCCAGAAACATCAATAACGATATGTCCAGAAGCATCAGGAGAATAAAAAAAACCCAGAAATACAATTTTTGTAGCAAAAAGGGCTGAAATAATCTGGATTCCGTGATCGGTCAGTCACCTATAGTAACGGTTTTTTTCAGCATCAAGAAATTTTTTTTTTTTTAACCAGCGACTTCCACATATTAAACCACTTGTGTTTATTTCAATTATAATTTTGAATAGGTACTCTATTTAAACCTGGGTTAAAGTGGAAGATAAGTTTGTGTGGCTTTATATTTATTTACGTCACTTTTAATTCAGAGTTGAGATTTTGCTTCATCTGTATTAGAATTTAAAGTTTTAAAATTAAAAAAATGCATAAAGAGTGACCAAAAACTTATATATCTCAAAGTTTTATAACACCTAAATTGCATCTATTTATATCTGATATTCACTGGAATTGACAAAACTGTTATTAATAGTTTGACTTTATAATTAATAACAAGCCTAAACTAAAAACAAACAATTAATATTTTGTATTTTTTGAGACCTAAAAAAGAATTCCAGTCTGAAGAGGTTTAATTATTGAACCCAACATGTTTAGTTTTCTGTTTCCTAAAAATAATCCATTTTAGACCCTTAAAATATCACATTTAATAATAAATATAAATATTTTATGTTATTTTTTATATTAATAATATGAAATATACTATTTTAAAGTTGTTAGGATGTCCCTTTTATGTTACCTAGAACTTAATAATCAACAATTCTTTTAGTCCTACTTTGACCCTGGAGTGTCTTTACATCCGTCCAGTGTGAATGCTTCCATTAGCGTGCGCTTGTCTGTTCTGGTGAGTGCATGCGGAATACAGACATATTGCTTAAGTATGAGGATCACTCACTTGGATCCAGCTGAATCTTTTGAAGGCTGAAGAGGAGCCGGAGGAGGGGCTGTCTTGGAATCTTGAATAAATTGCTATCAGTTTATCTCATTTGCGAGGCAATCAAAAGCAGCGAATGCTGGCAGAAATCGAATTTTAGCTGTTGTGAAGCATCGTAAATCAAACGTGCTGTCGTTCTCGACCAACTTTTTTTTAGCAGACGTCTCTGAGATGTGTCTAGAGGGTCTTTACCGGGATGCTTCACGAATAATCTGACGCCTTTCACATAAACCTCAATTAGAAAACAGTTTGCCTCCACAAACATTTTTTGTGTTTCAAACTTGTTTAAATCAGTGTAAAAAAAATTATTGAACATGACAGACTTCATCACCAACATTCTTCAAATGATTTTGATTACTTCGAGGTGAACTACCCATCTACAGCTTTCTTTGCCAACGAGAATTTTCTTAAAGAAGGTTTTGTGAAGATTCTCTCACGTCGCAATCTTTTGAGTCGTTTCTGTGTTTCCTGTTGAGACTTTTGAGTTCAGTCTGACAAGAAAATCTTTAATTCTCTGCTTTTGAAGAGCTTCAGTGGAGCATCTCCTACTTTCCTGCCAGATTCTCCTCTATATAATGAACATCTCCGCTGTTAAAATATGATCCGACTCCCAGCGAGTCGACTGACAGCCGCTCTAATGCCGTTCTTTGCAAGCGCACTCTGCATTTAAATTAATCTCCTGCGGTCTTCTAATGGAAACATGCTTGTGCACTTTTTTCATGTTTTCCTTTGTTTTATTAAGAAAAGTTTAGAAAAGCGGTTTAATTGACTTGCTTTCACAAGACAAGTTACATGCGATTACATTTTTGACGCACAATGATTTCAGGGTGATGCACAAGGTCTAAGCTACTGTAAATTAAACTTAATTTTCTCCATTGAAACATTCTGCGATGACATCTTCACCTTAGAAGGAAAGTAGTTAGTCAACGTAATCCAAAACATATTACTGAAACATTTTATTGATTGTTGCTTGATTTAGGAAGTCTTTTTCTTGTTCCAAGAGGAGCATTATTCACCATGTAGCCAGAAGGCTATGTTTTTTTTTCCTTTTGTGAACTGTATAAATCATTGTAATAGTTAAATAAAAAAGAACGAGTTTTAACAGTGTTGTTTACATCAGTGATGATTTTTTTTTTTTCATGGCTATAACAAGATGATGACAAGTTAAATGTGTCTGTTATGGGTAAAATAGGACAAGGCGAGACTGGACGAAAATATAAATGAAAGTACACTAACAAATTTCAAAATACTTGACATACTTTGAATTTGAACTGCAGTTGCGTGAATGAGCCTCCGTGTTCGGCCATCATACTATTCTCTCCTTTGGGGTTTTCAGAAATAGTTTTACTTGCTTCCACTTCTACAGTTTGAGTTATCCTGTGAATGGATGGCGTGAATGAGTGTGCTCCTCTAACAGAAGTGAGCCTACAGATTCAGAGTTTCTGCTCTTAAATAAATAAATTTGGCTCTGATTAGATCCAACCAGCAGCTGAGCAGATCTGGCTCGTTTCCTGCTTTTCTGTAAAATATCTCCCTCTGTAACCTGTAAAAACCATGATATAAACACGGGAGCAAGCTCAGAAATCATTGCTCTTAAAGAGAAAGGAGACTTTCTCTAGACTTTAGACTATTTCCTGGCTGCAATTGCTTTCAAACCCATATTATGGTACTAAGTATGGTAAAATACTATGTACTAGTTTCGTTTTTTAAAGAATGTCCAATGCAACCCTTAAAATGATTGTCTACTACAGTAATTAAAATATTTTAATATATAATGTATTTCTTTAAAAATAAATTTGCAAAAGCATTAATGAAATCCTGCATGATAAAAATATATATAGAATAAATATTCAAAGATGTATTTCTATTCTAGAAAAATCCATTTCCAAGAACAAAATAGAAATTATATAAATTATAGAATATTTATATAAATATATTGTGTTCTCTGTTAAAGCAATTCACTATGTTACACATTTATCTGATTAACCAATAAATGATTAACTGAATAAGCAACAATGGAATTAACCATTAGTTCCAACTCTTCATAAATGCGTGAAGGTTTTCATTCTTCCCAAGGACAGAAGAGTTTAAACTCGCTCCCACATACACGCATAAACATTCATTTATTTGGCTATTAACCTGATAAATTCATAGCAAGCATAAAGTTTTGGATATAACTCCAGGTCAAAATAAGCTACTAACTTTCAACTACATTTCACCTCACTGGCTCAAGTCTAGGATCCTGATCTATTTGCTATAACAGAAAAAAGTGTTGTTTTTATAAAAAAAAAAATAGTGTTTAAAACTAGACTAAAACTAAAATCTATTCCATTTTGAAATGACTGAAATGTGACTTGGCTCCCAATATTATCATTGATAATATGTACCCTCACTTTAATACTTGTGTTGTTATCTAGTTTAGTTTCGTTATCATACAATTTCACATCATCATGACATTCACATCACATTACAGCTTACTATAAATCAGGTGGTTTTAATTTGGATGTTCGACCTTAAAACTATACTTCCTACATTTTCCACATAAGGTAGATTTTTTTCCGCTCTATTAACCAACCAATTCTTTAGTATATTTGTGTTTGTGACATCACTGTGCAGTTCAAATCTGTACTTACCTTGCTTTGTGTTTTTGAAGTGTGTTTGTGTAAGAGGTGTTCTTGTTTATGGTCTGTGTTTGTGTATGCCCCAGGGCCGCGTCTGTAATGGGCGCGTTCTGATTGCTCTAATACAGGTTAGGAATATTGCCTTTAATGATGTGTAAAATGAGCAAACGCTGCTGCTGACATTTACAGATGGCACAGGCCTGTTTGGTTCCTTCCAGCTGCCTGCTAATTCTTACACACACGTCTCTATAAGGTTGGTGTTCTGAATTTAGGCTGCATCTTTTGCTTAATTTGTTTCATCAGATGTCAGTCACGTTCACATTCAGTCCGAGTTCATCTTGATTTGTTTGCTTTAGGACAGACTGTGAAATTCTTTTCAGGACAATGCGATGCTTCCACGCCATCCAAAGTTTGGTTGTGTGCTTGTGTAGTTTCATCACGTAAACATTGCTCACTGGTGTTTAGAGCATATTCATTGCAAATGGAAACAAATAGGTTAAATTAAAGTTCCCTGAGAAGAATCTCTGTCCTGTGTGTTGGTCAAAGAGAACAGTCCATTTAGTCTGAACTTGCAAAAACTATAAGAATATAACATTTTCTACAGGGTTTTTCAAGAAAGGCCTAGTTAAATGCCCTAGAAGTATTTTCATATTTTTATTTCAGAGATTTGAACATTAACTGAGTAACTTTAAAGATTTGTGCCAGCCACCAGCTGTTAAAGTTAGCATGCAGCAGTTTTCCAAAATTTTGCCTTTATTCTATACAATCTTTTATTAGGCAAATTGCATCATAAATATTGATTCAAAATTGAACAGAAACCATTTCAAAGGCTTTTATTATATTTGTTATTGTAAATAAATGCATGTGCATACAAGTGCTGAATCAGCTTCACTTCATCAAAGTTTCACTTTGACCTTCAGCCACAGGGATCTCTTTTAGGGCCACTTTCGCTTTCCTATAGTCTCTCTTGCTGCTCCCCACTCTAGCATAGCATAATGTTTTAAAACTTTTGAGTTGAAAATCCTTTTTTTTTTTCAAATGTTTCCCAGTTGAGCTGGGTCTTTTTGAAATGCTTGGGAAAAAATCTACATGTTTTAAAGATAGATAAAATAAATGAAACAAGGGAAATAAAAAGGGAGTATGATCGGGGATAATGAGTAGTGGCAGGTGCAAAAACGTTTTAGACAAGAGGAAATACAAAACAGTGATGTTAACACAGACATGAATAGTAAAATAACGAAATACCTAGAACTAATAAAAAAATGCATATAGTAACGGGAAAAACTGAAAGCAAAGGTATGGGTCTGTCACGAACAAAGTAATAAAACGAAAGACGACAATAACGAAAGCCTTGATATCTGATTTCTGCAGTAAATTAGACACTGTAAAAAAAGAGTTGCCACATGACCTTGCTAATTCCTGAAGAAATGAGCTCTCAATAGCATGCTAATGATCGTTTACAGTGGGCGGCTGCAAATGGTGTGATTTTGAGCGTTTAACACTAATAAACAGACTCTCTCTGTCAAACAACAGCAGTGACGGAGAGTTTGAACCGCTGCTCTCCTGCTCACGAGTGTGATCATCATCACGTAGTGGATGGATCAGAGTAATCATGGTCTGAAATGAACATTGAGCTGAGATGATGTGGTGTGTGTCACCTCCAGAGCTCATCGGAGCGCTGCTGTGTTCCTCGGGAGCTCTGAAAATGATTGTGACCGCCATGATTAACCCACATTACATTCTGTTTAGGCAGCTGCAGCAATAGCTAATGAGATAAGTGCTCTAATGGATGTATTTACCTTGATAATCGCTTGCATTTTACCATGCTGATGAACAACAGCAACTGACTCTAATCACAAATATACCCAGAATGCACCATGCACACTGGTCATTTCAGATGATTGGACTTGCAGTTGCTTATGATGATGATGATCTAGGGAGTTTGATTGTGTTGTCATTAAAATACATTTAAACATTTCCCTCTACAAATTTTACTGTATCTATTTGTTTCGCCATTTTTTTTGGTGTTATGCTATTTAATATTCTATGTTTAAATATTCTGAATGGCTTTCAAGATGCTGAGCCAAGTACCAAGAGTCTCAAAAAAACGGAATCTATGTAACTTTACCAACACAAATTATTTTGAAACAATCCCATTATTTAAGGGGAAGTATATAAACAGATATTTTCTATAGTGTGATATGACGACTTTACTTTCAACACAGCTAGTGAAAAGAAAAAAATGTTACTAACAATATAAATGGATGTTTCTTCAACAGAAATGAAAACTTGTTCATCTTTTTAACAGCTTGAAAGAAACCCACTTGAATATCCATCGCGTAGAAAGCACAACTTGATGGAGTCTTTATCTCCAGTCCAGTGTTAATTAAATGGATGAAATGATCACTAAACATTTGTCAGCATTTTGGTTGACTAAGTGGAAAGGATTGTTTTCTTCAACAATGGATACTTTTTATTAAAATTGTGACTATAATTAAACTAACAGAGCTATAAAGTTGTATAGCTGAAAGTCCATCCATCCATTTTCTTGTTGGTTTTATCACTTTAATTTTTCATGGGTCGCCACAGCGAAATGAACCCCCAACTTATCTGACACAGCGGATGCCCACCCACCACACGGACACACTCACACACACTCTTTCACACTCATGCGGTATAAATTAATTCTGTAAAAACAATTCTCCATAGAGTATGTCTTTGGACTTGTGGGGAAACCGGAGCACCCGGAGTAAACCCACGCGATCACGAGGAGAACATGCAAACTCCACACAGAAATGCTACCTGCCCCAGCCGAGCCTAGAACCAGCGACCTTCTTGCTGTGAGACGACCGTGCTACCCACTGCGCCACAACACTATTTTTGTCTCTTGTGATGACATTAACGTTTCATATTTATGTTCAGCTAGCAGCATCTGTTCTTTACGTTCATCATGTTCATCACTGCCGAGGGAGGTTGGAAAAAAGTGTACTCATGCCAGGAAACCTTGTCGCAAGAGCTCTTAGCTATTAGACACTCGCTAATTACAAATATTTTTAAACAAAACAAAAACATTTTGATTCAGTGTTTTGTTAGATCAAAATGTCAGACGCTTTTTGGCTTCTTGGTTCATGACCCTTTTAAAGATAAAAATCTCGTAAAATTATTTTCAACATACATTGGAAGAAAACCTAAGTCTTTTATAATCTATTTTAATTTGTATGCTACCATATTAGTAAATTCTGTTTTTGTTAGTTTAGGATCCATAGAAATATTCTTTTTTTGTGTTTACTGTACAAAAAATATACATTGATATAGTTCCTGTATAAGCTGGCTTTGTGTAATTGCTTGTATTACACATTTGCAATATTATATTTTGATGGATGGAATAGAGTTTTTTGATAACAGTGAATTGAATTATTGTTGAACTGAAAGTTTTGCGCGTGTTGACTGTTTCAGAGCAAGAGGAGAGTTTCGAGTTCATCATCGTGTCTCTGACGGGGCAGATGTGGCACTTCGAGGCCTCCAGCTTCGAGGAGAGGGAGCTCTGGGTCCAGGCTGTGGAGAGTCAGATCTTTGCTAGCCTTCAATCCTGCGAGAGCATCAAGAACAAGGTTTGTGCTTCAGAAAGGTCTTTTGTGGTTAAAATATAAGTTAACTAAAAATGAAATTTTGTGCATTTTTTAGTCCCGATTAGGAAGCCAAAGTGATGCGGTGGCCATCCAGTCCATCAGAAACGTGAGGGGAAACAGCTTCTGCGCAGACTGTGATGCTCCTAGTGAGTCCAAGAGCCTCTCTCTCTCTCTCTCTCCTCTCTCTCTCTCTCTCTCTCTCTCTCTCTCTCTCCTCTCTCATCTCTCTCTCTCTCTCTCCCTCCTCTCGTCTCTCTCTCCTCTCTCTCTCTCTCTCTCTCTTCTCTCTACTAAGAGAGAAACTTTTCAAATTGAAGTCTATTTTTCGCTTTTCTTTTTATCATCTCTCTGTGTTTCTCTTCCTCTCTCTCTTTTTCTTTCTCTCTCCCTTTGTCTCTCATCTATGTTCTCTCTCTCTCTCTCTCTCTCTCCCTCTTCCTGTCTATCTACCTCTCTGTTTTATAACTCTACTATATCTTTATTTGATCTCTTGCTCACTCTCTTTATTTCTTACCTTTCTTCTCTGTCTTTCTCTTCCTCTCTCTTTCTTTTTTCTTGGTTTTCTTTCACTCTTTATCTTCTCTCTCTCCCCCTCTATCTCTTTTTCCTCTTTCGCTCTTCCTGTCTATCTACCTCTGTTTTATAATGCTCTTTTATCTTTCTTCGATCTCTTTCTCTCTTATCTTTCTCCCCCCTCTTCTCTGTCTTTCTCTCACTCTGTCTCTCTATTATCTGTCTTCTTTCTTCTCTCTCTCTCGCTCTCTCTCTCTCTCTCTTCCTGTCTAGCTACCTCTCAGTTTTATAATGTTCTTCTTCTCTCTCTCCCCCCTTTCCTCTCTCTCTCTCTCTCTCTCCCTCTTTCTCTCCATTATCTGTCTTCTCTCTTTGTCTCTCTCCCTCTCTTTCATCTCTCTCTCTCTCTCTCTCTCTACCTCTCTGTTTTATAACTCTCTTTTATCTTTCGTCTCGCTCTCAGACCCTGACTGGGCGAGTCTGAACCTCGGCGCTCTGATCTGCATCGAGTGTTCCGGGGTTCACAGGAAGCTTGGAACCCACCTGTCAAGAGTGCGATCCCTGGACCTGGACGACTGGCCTGTGGAGCTCAGCATGCTGATGACCGCCATCGGGAACGCCTTGGCCAACAGCGTATGGGAGGCTCGCGTGGAGGGCTACTGCAAACCCGGACTGGACAGCACCAGGTCAGTCTGTTACAAAGACCGCGAATCAAATACAACAGTCAAAACATGTCCTTCATCGCTCTTAGTCTATAATAAGTGAAGACCTTCAGCCTCTTTGTTCAGTCCTGGTGTCACTCTCTGATCAATGACATCTTCACCCTCCACCGATGATAGAAGCTCTTGTGTTCTTGATCTCACCTGCTCTGCTCCAGGCTTCATGTCTCGAGGTGTTTCCCCAATCTGTCTAATGACCTGGAGAAAACAGTGTTTTGGGCTCAATTAAGGACACTATTAGAGTCAGGGTCCTTATCTCCGGGGCGAATGCAGACTCCTGACAGTTCTCCATCACTCACAGGGGAGCATCAGTCACTCAGAGTGGGGCATCAGTTTCTCCTGAGGGGTAGAGTCCCATCCTGCAGCATGCTTCAGTGCATCATAATGCTGGGTTGAATCCGCTCGCTGCACAGATCACTCTTTATTTGCTAGATCACATCCTAGAGGGAGGTTTTTGTAGCTGTGTTATGCAGATTAGTTCTTTATGTAGGTTTTCAATAAGCAAATCAATAATGCTTTTGAGTTCTTTTTTTTGGGGGGGTTAGTTTTCTGTAATCTTCTATACAATGCTTATTCTCTGTCCTTGATAGAATCCCACACCGCTCGTGCAAACTGCTACCAATTTGATGAACACCCAATGTGACCCTCTGTTTTTTATCTTTCTTATGTCTGTCTCTCTGTTTTTATCTTTTTCTTATTTCTCTCTTTTAATCGCCATCGTTTTCTCTGCCGTTATCATTATTTTTTATCTTTTTTTCTCTTGTCTTTCTTTTCTTTCTCACTCTCTCTTTCTCTCTCCATAGTTCTCTCCCCTCTCTTTATTTGATCACTCCCTTTTTTCCTCTCTCTCTCTTTTTAGGACTCTCTTTATCGTTCTTCCTGTCTCGCCCTTTTATGTTCTCTCTATCGTTCTTTCTTTCTTTCGGTCTCTCTTTCTTTTTTATCACTGAGTTTTCTTCTCTTTCTTTCTGTCTCTCTTTTATCGTTCTTCTCTTTCTCTCTCTTTAGCTCTTTATTCTTTCGCTATCTCTTTTGTATCGGTTTTTGTCTTCTTTTTTCTTCTCTCTCTCTCTTTCTTTCTTTGTTTCCATCTATAATTTTATTTGTCTCTGTCTTTTATCCTTCACTCTGTCTCTCACTTTCCTTTTTTGTCACTCTTTTATCTTTATCCTCTCTTTCTTTTTCTCTTTTTATTGTCCTCTCTTCCTCTCGTTATTGTATCAGTCTCATTTAACTTCTATCTACTTTGATCTCTCTCTTTCTTTCTCTCTTTATATTTATAAAATAGAAAATAAATATACCTGATTCTCTTCATTAAAAGTATAACACAAAGCAGATGTGCACGTTGTTAGGTAAAAAAAACTTTTGAAGGCATAATCCCTCAAGTCAATCATTATATATTTATAGATGCAAAAAATATACCTAAATGGTTTGAAACGATTTTAATGTAAATCCAAATAAGTTGCATTTAATCTTATCCTAATCTTATACAAATACAATACTCTCCAATACTCTAGGTCCCCAAATCTGTTCCAAATCAATAGTTGCAGCTATGTACAATTCTTTATTTAAGCGGGGTTGGGATTCAACTTTTTCTTCCATTTGTGATATCTTATGACGTTATGACTATGATATTAAGATGAAAATGCATTTTAGGCAAGTCGGTCCTCAGCAGACTTCATCGCATGGATTTTGTGACATCATATCCATGTAAAAGCGCTAGGTTTACATATCCAACATTAATGCTCCAAACCTCTAGAGATAATACTAAGGAGAATAGGGTTTAAGTAATCCAAGCTAAAGTATATTACATCTAGAACTTTTTTTAAAGCAGAAAACCCATGTATAGTTAGGATTTCAGAGTGTCTGAGTATGCTGCACTTGAAGAAGTCTGCAGGGAGCAGCTGGGAGAGACACATGTGAGTATTAAGCTCTGTCCGTCCGTCTTTGAAGCCTCATAGGCGTCGATCGAGTGCTTGAGTGCTTCTGACTTGATGAAAGATTATTGATGCTGATTGGTCCTCACACCCGTTGCTGCAGGAGACGCTGTTTTTCACTGTCAGGAGAATCTGATGCTTCACAGAATCTTGCGTTTCTCCACCTCTCCTCTTCTATCGCTCGTTCTCGCTCTCTCTACTGCTCAGACAAGACATGAAAATCTCATTACCATCATAACTGATCTTCCTCAACTCGAGGAGTAACGAGACAAACATGTGGTGTGCTCACAGATTCAAGATGGAATTTCTCACACTGTAACAATAATTGCGTGTTTAATGAAATAATGATACTATTTTAAGGCACATGAAGCAATGGAACGGTCCCGGTTTGGACAACTTTTAGTTTTGACTTTGCTGTGTTTCCCTTAGATTCTACGATTCCCTTTCGCAGCCCAAAAAAGGCATGTTAGACTGAATGATGACTATAAATTGAACTTGTATGGTAAATGTATGTGGTCATCTGATGGAATGAAGCAAATTTAGGCAATTGAGAACACAGTTTTTCTAGGAATACCTTTTCTCTCATAGAGTAAAATAGGTTTCAAATTGTTTTTATAATTATAAATTATGCTTTATAACATTTGTATAACACTTTTTAGACACTCAATGTGCTTTAGATCTTGAGGGGGATGCCTTTGAATGCACTCTGCACCAACACACTCACCACAGGCCAGCAATTGGTGGACAGGAGACATGGGTAGCCAGTCTGTGGTATATAGCCAATTAGAATGCAGGGATTATTAGGAGTGGGCAAATGATAAAAGATATTTATTGTTGGTCACTCGTTTCTGAGACTCCCGATTCTACTATGTTAATTTCAAAGGTAAAAACTAGAAAAAAAAAACTAAAATAAATAAATAAATAGAGTACTGTACGTTTGTATGGGTTTTTTGTCAACGATTATTGACATTACACGTGGTGTTAATTCTGTCACGTAAAAACTGAAAATCTGGTCAACACTCAAATCATCGCAGTAAGTGCACGGACACGTTTCAGTTTGCATGCGGCGATAGGGGTTCGAATCGAGCCCCAATTCTTTTGCCGATCCTTCTCCCCGGATCTGTCTCCAAAGATTTTTCCTGTCTTCTCCGAACTGTCCTATCTAATAAAAGCTTTAAAAAAAAGCAAAAAAAAATCTTTAAAAAATCATTAAAATCTGATTAGAAACAGCCAACAAAATAGTCTGGCGTATAACACACGGAATTTGCCACATCAAATTGAATTACACACGTTTGTGTGTGTCATGTTAAAGATCCACTATTTTATTATTATTTTTATTTATTTTATTTTTTTAGAAAAAAAATTACATTTACATTTATGCCCTTGGAAGACACTTTTGTCCAAAGCGACTTACACTAGGGAGAGAGACGATATAGAATTTATTAGAAAGTCAAAGAGAGAGTTTACCTTGAGTTGCTCACAACAGAGGAGTCTCAGCTGAACAGTCAACCGTAAAAGGAACAAACTAAACAGAAGAAATAACAGAAGAAATTTTTTGGGAGCATTTTTAGTTGCTTCTTAGTTGGTGTAATGTGGTGTAATTGAATTTTATGTGTAAATGAATTTTATATTGCTCTGAATGGCTCCTCTGTAACCAGAATGTGCTCTGACATTGGTGAGGTGAGTAGTCTGGCTCATCTTACTGCAGGAGTGTTTTAACCCTCATCACAGAGGCGTTAAGTCTCATGTAAGTGAGGCTGACGACTCTCGCTGTTCACTCGCCTCATTTTAGGCCCTCATGAGTCAGTTCTGTTCACACAATCGTAACTGAGGCAAAGTTAGAGATCAGTAGTGATCTTCTTCAAAAGCTCAAGGTGATGCTAAATGGAGGTTCTTTGGGTGAATTAGGCCGAATATATTCTAAGTATATATTAAATTAAATACATATAACTTAACTAAAGATGTTTTTCATGATTTAATCGTTAGGATTTGACATCCTAAATCATTTATTTAATAAACATTAACAATATATGTCTAACCATGTTTATATATACACTTAAACGTTTAACATTTTTCAGCATTATTTCCAATTTTGTGTATCTTTATGTAGAACAAATAGTTAATATAGGTTTACATTTGAAAAAGCACCAAGTAAATATGATGTATTAATACAATTTTATAAAGAAAAATAATCCTAGCATTGAATCCCAGTGTCTATAAGCCTTTCATCATTTGTTAAGCTAAACAGGCCGTTGTGATCCCCTTTAGGAAGGTGTCTTCAGAAGTCGTGAATATTGTTTGAATTATTGAGCAGCATTAATCGATCCCAGAGCTCTGGGGGTGATCTGTGCATGAGACAGATTGATAGATTTATGAGAGATTTACACTTCTCCGTCAGAAGCTGTGCTGTACTCATCAATCTCCTCTCAGCCTCTTCCGGGTTTAAATTAGACGCTGGCAGTTGTGAGTGTTTTCGTGGCGACTCTAATTGCCTGGTGCCTATGTGCCACATTCTTCCAGCGCTGGACAGTGAGGCACTTGCACACGTTCAGGTGTCTGGCTTATATTTCACATCACTGACGTCAATGAAACTGACGTTATTGCTCTCACAACTCTATTTCAGCTTTGACTCTTTTTTTTTTGAGATCATGATGATGGCCTTCTAAACCAGTCTTAATTCTTTGAATTTTGTTTTATGGAAACTTTTACAGCTTAAATGTTGCGTTTCTGTCTGTTAATTATAGATGCATCAATGCGGTGATCTTTTATAGGTATTCAACACTTGTCAACAAGTGTCAAACTGTCAAAAAAAATGTAGAGGGTTTTTTTTTTGTCAATGGGCTCCAAACTAATTTTCTTAATGTTTTTTTCCAACTTATTTTTTTTATTTTTTTTATTTAGTACAGGAGAACTATTTGCTTCCCTCAAACCAGATTATCACTGAGAGGGAGCAACACTCTCAAAGGGTTTGAAGAAAGTTACACATTTTTAGTAAAAAAAAAATGAACCCAATAATATGAATAGATTTGCTCTAAATGTAAAAAATGATTAACAAGTGGAAATTACACAAATGTTCAAGACACTTAACGTTCTAAACAACCATAATTATTTAAATAAATGTTGGTATTTATTAGATGTTTGTAACAGCCATGCATGGGTTGATATATTTTGATAAATGGATAATGAGAGTGAGTATAAAGGGAGGAACCTCCCCTCACTGAGTTTGTGTTTCTGGAGGGAAAGTTGCACAGTTTTTGACTGCTATTGTTACACAACCGCTATCAGGAGAAACATTGAAAAGTAAAAGAAAAAGACATTTAAAATATTTTTTTTATGAGTGGACACCTTCCAGCCACAGATGAGATTGTTTAAGGTTTAAGGTTTATGATTGGATGTATGTACTTATATAGGTAGTTTTCTATAAATGTTACAAAACCCTTAATAAAATTGTTGAGGTATGAAAACTGTTAAAAAAAACACCATTCTTAAAGCTAAAATACCACTGATGTGGAAAGGTTGCCTGATGCTATTTCTTCAAGAAACCCTTGATTTTCCTTGGGTTCATTCCTCTTTTGTGGCTGAAAGAGATAGTGACAGTGTGGCTCACATGCACACACACTCTCCCACAGACAGAGTGGCCTGGGGTTAGAGCAGGTAATAGCTCTGATGATCCTCCAGTTTGTTTCAGAAATAATTTGCCGTTGCCTTTTTGCCACAGGACAGTCGCTCCAGTACAAATGAATCACTCCACTAACCTCTCTCTCTCTCCTTCTCTCTCTCCTTCTCTCCCTCTCTCTCGCTCTCTCACTCTCTCCCTCCCCATCAGTCCCTCTGCATTCTCTCACACCTGTCCTCAGTTTTTTCTCACATCCATTTCCAAGAGGGTTTTTCCTTATTTTTCACAATGGAATTTTTTAGTACCTTGCTGTCCTTTTAAACATATTCTTTACCTGAATTGTTCATCCAAACGTGTATTTAAATGCAACTATTTATTAAATGAACTGTTTTTTAAAGACTGTTGTTAACAAGGAGTGAATTAAATATATTGTACAAAAACATTATTGTAGGATAACGAAACTAAACTATGTTTTCAGACCAGGACCTGAAGTTGGAGTGGTTAGCTAGTGATTTACATGTACAGTCAATGGGTAGACGCTATCTGGAAGCAGTTCGGGGGAAGGCAGTGCCGTGCAGATTGTGTGGTGTAGCTTTTCTTAGAGTACATAGTTCATCACAGACAGCAAGGAAGTTTTTTTCTTTATTATTATTAATTTGCATTTATTTATTTATTTTTACATTTTCTGGATTTCTCCAGTCCAACCAATCTTGAGCTTCCTACAGCAGTCACATGAGGGAAACCCAGAAACCAGCAATGGCAGAAGGCAGAGTTCGCCTACAGGAAAAGAGCTCTAATTTTCTAATTCTGCCTGAACACGCAGTGTTTAATATATAATTAGCAAAATTGTGTTTGGGCTGTATTGTATTTATTAGCACACAGATTTTCATTTATTGTAATTGTAAACCTAAACTACTATTTTTAACTGATTAAATGAACCCGATTTAATTGGAGATCACATATTATAAATTCTTTATGCTCATTGTTTTGACAATCCCGTACACTCATTTTAATTCTCTGTTGGTATCTACTGTCTCCTTTGTTTGATGTGTCCTTTAAGAATCTCTGTTTGTTTTGTGTTCCCCTTTCTCTGAGCCCCTCACAACTCCATGAACTCATTTCATTCTCTTCACTGCATTTTGATTGGCCACAGAAGAAGCCATTGATTTTAGACTTGAACTTCGTTTGCCATTCAGTTTCTGACACTATGAGCTAGCAATAAAGACAGTTTTTTTCACAGTCCCTCTGATTACCTTTTACCTCTAGACGAAGTTCACTTCTCATTGGTTGTGTCTGATGAGCTGCTGAACAATCAAGCCGATAACCTCAAATTGCAATAAAAGTTATTCATTTCTTAGTGATGATATATTTGGTTGGACCCTGAATATTGTATTGGTTTCACAATTCTGCTTTCTGATTGGTTGCTTGACCAAGAAGCTGTTCTCTTCACACTGCTACGAACTGATTGGTTAACATTTATTCAATTTAATTAGGATAAAATGACTACTTATGATGGCCAGCACCTCTTAGTACCATGTTCTGTGTGCTGCATGGTAAAAAAGCTGTTAACTTCACATTGCAAATTCACTATTGGCAGCGATTTTTTTTGAACAAAAATACTCTGAAAGAGTAATTGAATGCTGCTTATTCAGTTATTAAAGTAACAGCTATCACAATTGCCCTAAATTACATTCATTACATAAACATCTCTCAAAATCTAGCTATATACAAATCTCTCTAAAATCTAACTTACAGTTACTCTCCTCCGATTGACCAGCACTAACTTCAAAGCACTGCGCTCTTATTGGACTTCTGAAAGCATTCATTTCACTGTGCTGGCCTCTGATTGGCTCGGCTCGCTATGCAAATAATCTCTTCCTTCACGCCCCTGTTGTTTCTATGTTCGATTCTGGCTTTGACTTGCGTGTCCGATTGTATTCAGCTCTTCCTGGAGAGACACCGCCCCTCTAGTGTGCACTACAGAGGGAGTGTGCTCATAAATCCTTGCGTGCTGTAAGGTGAGGGCTGAGTAATTGCCCTGTTGTTTCTTCCTCTGCATTGGAGTGCAATCATGTGTTCCTGATTCTCTGGCCTCCTTTCCCAGCTTCTGGCACCATCGTGCTCAGCTGATGGTGGAGGAGCTCCTGTAAGTGCCGGACTCCAGCCGTGAGCTGACTGGAAATAATGCAATACATTGAGAAAGCCACAAGGAAAGTTGGATTAGAAAATGTGATTATTTTGATAGTTAATACACACTTTAACAGGAAATCTTTATTGTGGTAAATTCCAAACAACACTATGCAATTAAAACACTCAAGTTAAGTAGTTTTTAATCAACAGGTTAAATGTAGTTCTGTTATGTGCAATTATTTATTTTAGCTTGATTAAAAGCTGAGAACTTCTGATTCCATCCATGTCATTGTTTACATACTACTAAATTACTGTATAATTTATGCTAAATTATAGGTAATTATACTGCTTATATACAATTCAATAAAATAATTGTTTATTATTCACTCATTCCTCTTCTACATTGTCATAAAAGTATACATTTTCTATCTTGAAGAGAAAAACTGAGCTTGTCTCTAGGACAGAACCTGCTAAAGAACTGTTGGCTGAGGTTCTTTTTTCTTTCTTTTTTTATTACATTTAGAAGCAAAGTTTTACCTTAAGTTGGATGCCATAATTGGTAGGATCCTGAAAATGGGATTAGTTTAACGGTTCTGCTTGAATGCTTTATGAAGCTGTTCTGTTCACGCTACTATAATCGGATTGTTTAATGTTTATTTTATTATTTGGATTAAATAAAAAATTTATGATAGCCCTCACCTTCTAGTGCCTAGTTCTGAACAGCAATGAAATGATTAAAACAAAAGTGCCCACATAAATCCTGTGTTTTAAAAAGATGCATCAAGTTGGGTGGTTAAATGTAGAAATGTATTGGATTTGTCCAGAGGAGGGAATCCAAACGCCTGAAGACAAAACTCTGGAAGATATCTTTATTGAACTAATTTTTAGGCAGCTCACAACCAAATGAAACAATGGACAAAAGACCATGAAGGGAAAAACACCTAACTATGAACACTGAGATAAACGGGAAGCAAATTTGTGCAATGTAAAGGGGAGAAATTAATCACACAATAAATAAATCAGAGTAAGAAAGTTACTGTTAGAAATCCATACAAATACAGGATAAATGCACTGTTAATTTTATAACTAGTGATGCATTCTGGGATAGTCTAATGATTAAAAAATGTGATTACAATCCAAACAGACAACAAACAGGTGAGGTTAGAGAGGCAAATTGAACCACTTAGTTTTTTCAACAGTTTGTATATTTATGGCACTCAGACACCATGTACATTTGGACAAATACCAGGAGCCAATTATTCGAATGCTAGATTAAACAGACATGTTTTTAATTTAGTTTGAACTCTGTGAGCGTAGCTAAGCTCCGGACAACATCCAGGAGTTTGTTCCAGAGCTTCGGGGCTCTATATGAGAACGCTCTTCCTCGTCTGGTGGATTTACTAATCTTCAGAATAATCAATAGTCCTGCTTCTTGTGATCGAAGAGAGCGAGCTGGAATATATCGTGATAGGAGACTGCTCAGGTAGGTCGGAGCTAAGCCAATTCAGAGCCTTAAAGGCAAGAAGCAGTATCTTGTAGTTAATGCGAAATTGTACAGGAAGCCAATGAAGAGAGCACAGAACCGGTGTAATGTGATCATATTTCTTTGTGAGAACTCTAGTTGCTGCGTTCTGGACTTCCTGGTATTTCTGTAGCATGTGGCTGCGCAGACGACTAACAGAGTGTCATCCATTCTGGAGGTCATGAAAGCGTGAACTAATGTTTCTGCATCTACAATAACAGCATGTTTCGTAATGTTTCGCAATGTTCTTGAGGTGAAAGAAGGCGGTCTTAGTGAAATAAGAGATATGATTCTTAAACGTCAGTTCACTATCTATATTTAACTGTAGTGGAGAAATGAACTGTTTGTCCCCCCAACTCCATGTCCGCCCAGCTCCATAACTGAGAGAACACAGAGTTAAAGTGTATTTTAGTAACCATGTATTGCACTTATTTCCATTCACTTTCCTCACTTTCATTTCTTCAGTGAACAAACAAGGTCAGTATATATTTCAGGATGTGGTTAATGATTTATTATTGGGTGACATTATTAAGTGGCTGCATTGTTGTCATTCTCTAGAAACGTTTAACAGCATTTAAAGTCAGACTGGACATAAAGGGTGTTTGGACTCCTTTTCAGCCTTATAGTCTCTCTCACACTTCATATCCCCCAAGCAACCCTCAAATTCACTGCAAATAT
This sequence comes from Danionella dracula, assembly GCA_900490495.1. Taxonomy (NCBI): domain Eukaryota; kingdom Metazoa; phylum Chordata; class Actinopteri; order Cypriniformes; family Danionidae; genus Danionella; species Danionella dracula. The sequence continues at coordinate 9,598,807 of UELW01000889.1, forward strand.
GTGTTTGCCAGTGCGTGTGTGTGTGTGTGTGTGTGCGTGTGTGCGTGTGTGTGTGTGTTTCCTGAATGTGGTCGTCTCCCCCCGCCGAGCGAATCTTCCGTCCATCTCCTCTCTCTTTTCTGGCCTCCTTGTCCCTCCTTTGCTTTTGACACGCTAAAGCTGCACATTTTATTTTTCTTCCTCCTGCCGAGAGGAAGTGTCTTTTCAAGGCTTCTCTTCTTTCAGTGGCTTGTGTTTGGATTGGGTGGGGATGGCCAGCCTCTCTCTTCCTCTCTTTCACTCTTCTCCTTTCAAGTGGCTCAGGACAGGGTGCTCAAGACCTCTCAAATCCTCCTCCTTCCTCTTTAAAGACAGGTGACCGTAAACTGGTTGAAAGTTTCAAAGCTGGAATTGCACCGTTTGGACTGAAGTGGCACGGCTGGAGGCTTACATAATGCCACCTGATGTTAAACTCCCCCTTGAATGTCTTATGTTCTGAAAACGGTCAATTCAGATGAAAAGTCAAGATAAAAGCGTTTTTTCACATGAGCCACATAGAGAATCCAAAACACAAGTTTGAAACATGTTTTAAAAATTTCATTAAACTTTACTTTTTATATAAACAATTTGTTTGTCTAACGCTCTCTAAATACATTGCTCTATTTTAGATACACAAATGGATCAGACTTTTTTTACTAGTTCAAAATTAAGGGATGTACACTTACTGTACACGCAACACTTACAGTTGCTTATTTTTATTTTAGATGTTTTCTTCAATCTTCAACTTTCATCCATTCAGCTCTTAAATTCCCCCAAAATTTGTCTCTTTAAGACCTATTTTTACAATATGATCATTTGTCTTGCTCCCCATGTATCTGTTTCCTCTCATTGCACATGTATTGGTACTGTTTATTTAATTTATGCCTGTTGTACTGTTTGCTGGGGTTTTTTTTGCGTGTTCTAATATTGTGCCCATGTACAGCTATATGTAAAAATATTGCTCTATATCAAATGATAGGCTCGGTATAAAATAAACATGTTATCATTTTTTTATTTAGCTTTTTATTTCGCACTATTATTTCAAGCACATGGCTCATAAATTGCTCATTGTTTTTCAAACTGACCATTGAAGAAAGCTCGACTCAACATTTATTTTCTATCTATAACTGTTTTTAAAATCTGCTGCACAGGAGTGTTAGTGTATTATTTTTTTCTCTGGAGATAGACTCAATCTTTATTTCTTCCAGATTTACTTAAGTATTTACATTATATTAAGTGTCTATTCCCCTAACTGACTGTTGCACCTTTAGTGTAGCTTAGCATAGATCATTGAATTGGATAAGACCAGTAGCATGTTCATGTCAGAAACAGAATCAGCAAAGAATTTTGATATTTTCCCTTTTTTGACCCATTCTATAGACAGATTCAAACCTAATTATTTATGAGGTATAACATGGAAAATTGTTATTTACCTCTTTTTCTTTCAGTTTTAGTAGAGAATTTAATTATTAACATGTATTCATCAGAATTCAGATTTAACAAAGTGTGTAAAAGTAGTGACACCGGTCCTTTGGTTAATGCCTTGACAATGCTACTGGTCCAATTCCGTTTAATGATCTATGCTAAGCTATGCTAAAAGTGTTATTGCCAGATCAGGAGAAAAGCTGAATAGATTCCCAAATGATAAAAGACTGCTTAACTGTGGAGATAAACGCATATTTTTAATGGATACAACTCCTTTTAACCTAGAGTGAAGTCACCTCCTGGAAGCTCTCTTTCTTTTGTTGCAGAATAAGTTACTTGCTACAGTTTCTTCTGCCAGGGCATGAAGAGCTTCCTGTAAAGAATTCAGATGAACAGAGAACAACAGGGTAGATCCACCAAAGAAAAACAAGCTCTGAAAGATTGACTGCTGCTGGAGGAGGAGGAGGAGGCTAATTATACATACACACACGCACACACTCATTGGGTTTCTCTCTGAAGAACGCTTCAGTGTGTTCAGAGTCCATTCAATTGCTCTCTGCCTTGTTCACAAAGAGCTGTCAGGATGTTTCATGGACGCGCCATTAGAGATGTGCTTTTCTTAATTAGCTCATGGCATTGTAGTCTGAGAGACTTAAACTACACTTGCTGCTTTTGTCTTTGGAGGGATGTAATGGCAGAGCAGGATAACTGATTATCAGTTTGGAGATGCCACAACATTTGTTCTGCTTCATAAAGCTGCAGTTGTTCAGCATACACACTTGAGAAACGTCTGTGAACGCTCAGATGTAACTGCTGACTGGAGTCATTTCATTAGATCTTAACTGGTTCTTTTACTAGGTTTGGACTGGTTTGTTTTGTTGCTTTTCTTTGTATTAGTTCTTTATTGACTCATCAATGGGGTGTACCGCATGCTTTAGAAATCAATTACTGAGAAAATATATCTTTTTTGCTGTTATTTTCACCTCAAATAACTTCCTCTGTTTAGTACCTAAAAAATGCAATCCTTGTCATTAGGACACAAAATAAACACATCCAGTTTAATTTATTAATTTTCTTTTTACCTAAATCCATGTTAAGCTGTTGGTATTATTGATACTTCAGTTGTTTTTGCACCAATGTTTTTCTGTGTATGTGTTAAGTTCATCTCTCTCTCTCTCTCTCTCTCTCTCTCTCTCTCTCTCTCTCTCTCTCTCTCTCCAGGGCTATTTGGGTTTGCTTACTATAGCATTATAGCATTAGCCTCAGTGGTATTGATGGTGTTATTTGGGGTCTAATTTGCATAGAATAGCATTGGTATTGTTGGAACTCCTACGCTCCAGCCTCTACCTCTTACCACCACAGTCTCTCAGGTCAGTGTGTATTTGTGGTGGTATTGGGATCTGATTATCATAGCATTAGCATTTTTGCTACTTCTACCACCATTGTCTCTGAGCTCACTGAGTGGTGTGATTTTTCCTTTCTCATCACTGGCCTTGTTGCTACACCTGTCAGCTGAGTTTTTGTACAATGGCATTAGCACTGTAGCAATTTTACCACCTAAACATGTCAAATGAGTGTTTGTGATGTTATTGATATTTGTTTATTAATGATAATAATGATAAAAATTTCTTCAATTTATATAGCTCTTTTCTAGAAACTCTAAGACGCTTTACAGTTGTCAGAGCACTATTCAATCATTCCACATTCACACTCTTAGTATCCCTCAGCTGCCCTGCGGCAGTCTAAAACACATGTGTCAAACTCAAGGTTTGGCCCGCGAGAGCGTAAAAGTTTTGAGTGTCCAAAAATAAAAAATTAAAAAACGCGACGGTGTTTCTGCATTCATACTCACGAGTGAAACTGCAGAGCTGCCAACTCTCACACATTGAATGTAAGACTCACGCATTTGAGTGATCTTGAAATTTAATTTCAAGATTTGAAATGGGCACAGCTAATAGTTTATCTGTGATCTGTTTCTTGAGCCTGATGATAAAAGATGATGATCGATATGCTATGTCTTCAGTCTGTGAAGGTTTTTTTTTTGTTTTCGCTAAACAAATTAGACCAATGAGCTCAGATAATTGCCATCTGCTGGCTTGCTCCCGTACTGCGAGATGGTGCCTCAGCCACAGCGTTGCCGGTACTGATTTTTTTTTAGTACTGTAGAATTTTCTACCACCTAAACATGTCAGATGAGTGTTTGTGCTGTGATTGGTATTTATTTACCATAGCATTAGCATTGTAGCTGCTTCTACTACCTACACATGTCAGCTGGGTGTCTTGTTTGTTTAAAATAGTTATGATAATTGCCATTGTAGTTTTTTTCCTGCTGAATTCCCATATCTGGTTAGTGTTTGTTCTTACAGTTTGCTTATCATTTTTAGCTTTAGCTTTATCAGCTCATTGTCTATATGATGGTGTTGTTTATTATTAGCCTCGAGGGCTCATTTCTCTAGGTTTATCGGCTAAGTGCATGTCTATAGTGTTGTCTGTGTGTGTTTAACAGCATTGGTCTCCTCAGTCCATCTCTCAAGCTCAAAGCTGTGTGTGTGTCTGTCATTCACCTCAAGCAGTTGAACAACAGCTCTTTTCTGCTCCTTATCTACCTCCATTGAGGTCAGCAGGTCAGTGTGCACTGAGCATGCTCAGACCACTCCTATCGATTCTCATTCTGGCAGCAGAGCGAGCGAGTGGGGCTGTCGCTGATAGAAAGCACCAGATAGAAGGCTTTCTCTGGGATGAGTGTGTGTGTATGTGTCTTTCAACTCTTTTCTTTGGGGCTTCGATCTGCCAGGACCCCCAGAGACTTGAGGGGCCCGAGCTCTGAGGCCCTCCATTGTGGGGATTCACCGGGGTGGACTGACAACACTGACAGGAGCGATAAAAAGCATGGCTTCCCCTCCACACACACTCACTCATACGCACTCCTGTATTGTCCAGCACAGACATGCTGTTCACAATGTGTAACCTTTCGATAGCCAGACAGACTTTAACCATCCACATCCAGATGGAAAGTGTGTGGGTTTTGTGTGTATGATATGTTCATTTAACCTTCTTCCCTTGTGAGCCCTGTCACAATCAGAACTGAATGACTCTGGACATTGATAGGATTATTTCCGAAATGTGGACTCTCGTGGGATTTGTGTATGTATTTCATGGAGGCACCAGGTTTATCGTCTCAATAGCTAATATGATTAAACAGATGTAATACTGGAGATGGGCAGCAATGTTCATTTTTGTATCTTTGAAACACACAAATGAGTCTATCAGGGCTGGCTCACATTTGGGGAAAAGCAGTTGTAGATCATAGATAGGTTGCCAGTTTATCACTGAGTGATACAGTAATAAGTCATTAAGACAATCACTGCTTCAGGAAATTCAGGTTCATCTGATTCAACTCTTGCTGTCTCAAACCAGGAATCATGTAAAATTATGGAAAGGAGGTTATGTATAAGTGTTCATTGTAGATAATTAGGAAACCATCTTGATTAAGTGATCACCTGCCACTGTTTCATTTATTATTTATCCTCTTTTAAATGGGGGTTAAAGACGCATCTTTTTAACACAAGGTTCAATTAAGGCATTCAGTAGAGCGTTGTGGTGTATTAAATGCTGTGTTGATGTGCGTTTGTTTAATGTATTATGGAATTGTTTTTCATTTCTTCTGTGTGTATAGTGTCCGAGCTGGACAATTGTTTGCAGTGTTGGGATCAATTTAATTTATTCGTTTTAATTTGACCATGAAAAGATATCCAAAATCCACAAAAAAACACAAATGCAACCTTTTTAAAAGTATTTGGTTGATAATTTTTGCACATTGGAAAAGTGGTGAAAAACCTCTATTTCTACAAAATGTTTTGTGAATTTGTCACATTTTATTTTCAAGAATCAATCTTTAATCTGCGTCATTCATTTTCAAGTCAACTTCAGTTAGGCTTTGAAGATTAGTTTCCCATTCAAAATGATTTCAATAGTTGATGTATGTAATGTGTGTTTGTTTGTGTGTGTGTCTATCTGTGCGTGCGCGCGTGTGTGCGTGTGTGTGTATATTTACATACTCCAACGCTTAACAGTTTTAACCAACTTTAAGCCTTAAAAAGAATCTTTGACTGATTCCTGACAAAATATCTGCTTTTTAAATAAGTCTCTTGTTAACATTGTGTAAAACTGTGTTTGCATCAACAGTGTTTTGGTATATTGGCTTATTTTGTTAATAATCAGTTACAATTTACTTTTTAGCCAGCTGACAATAACCACATTATGTTGAGTACAATAATAGATGATCCTATTAATCTTTACTCATATATATGAGTATGTTTCTTTCAAAGATGACTTCATTGTGACCCATAAAACTGACAAGATTATATTATATATTTTTTTCTTCTACAAACAATTTTGATGGCTAGTGGTGCTTTCGAGATGAATCTAACACTCATCTGAAGTTTGATCCATGTGTGTCTGTACCAGGGAGGAGAAGGAATGCTGGATTCGAGCGAAATATGAGCAGAAGCTCTTCCTGCTGCCTCTCCCTCAGTCGGACGTCCCACTGGGGCAGCAGCTCCTCCGGGCTGTGGTGGAGGATGACCTGATGTTAGTGGTGCAACTGCTCGCCCATGGTTCCAAAGAGGAGGTGAACGAGACCTATGGAGATGGGGATGGCCGCACTGCACTGCATCTCTCCTGCGCCATGGCCAATGTGGTGCTCACACAGCTGCTCATCTGGGTGAGCGCCAATTTAGATTTTCTTTAGTCTTTTAAACTTTATCTCCATATTTAAAAAGTTATTCCGGTCTTGAGCGGGGTTGTGAAACACCATTAAGAGGAAAAAGAACTTTTCAGATGGGTAATGAAGGGTCTCAGACTCAGTGAAATAAAATATTCACAAATTCTAAAATAATTTAATAATTCCAAAAACACAACGACTGTATTGTGGATCACTGTACTGTGTGTTTGTTTTTTTAATTTGCTATTTGTGTTCTTTGAATTATTTATTTGTTTTCCAATTTGTCTTTGTGTTCTCTGAATTATTTGTTTGTTTCTGAATTTGTCGTAGTGTTCTCTGGCCTTTTTTTTTACGTTTTTAGATTTGTCTGTGTATTCTCTGAAGTATATATTTGTTTTTGAATGGCATTGTTTATTTGTTTTTGAATTTGGCGTTGTGTGTTCTGAAATATTTATTTGTTTTTGAATTTGTCGTTGTGTTTTCTTAATTATTTATTTGCTTTTGAATTTGTCGTTGTGTTTTCTTAATTGTTTATTTGTTTTTGAATGTGTCGTTGTGTTCTCTGAATTCTTCATTTGTTTTCGAATTTGTCGTTGCTTTTTCAGAATTGTTGTTTCATTACTTGGAATTGTGTTTACTTTCATAGTTGTGAATTGTTTTGCACCGTATAACTCTCATCTTCTCGTACTCTCAACATTTTATATGACCAGCCAACCTGGCAACCATGTAGAGCATCCAAAGGCTCCAGCCAAGAACCTTCTTGCTGAGATATACCTAGAAACCACTAAGCCACAGTGCTGCCCTAAAGATCTAACAAGCATTCACGCTTTTTTCCCTCAGTATGGTGTGGACGTGAAGAGTCGAGATGCGCGTGGTCAGACGCCGCTATCTTACTCTCAGAGAGCAGGAAGTCAAGAGTGCACAGACATCTTAGTTCAGCACGGTTGCCCCGCTGAGTCTGGGGGAGTAGCAACACCTACAGCAGCCAGAAACAACCCCAACTTCAACAACAACCACGGCCCTGGCGAGCTCAACCGCAGCGCTAGCATCATGTGATCAATGATGACATCACTTCCTACAGACGTGTGCCATTGCTAGCAAGCTGTATGTAGTTTAGTGTGTGATGTAGAGATGTTGCCCTCATGATGCCTTCCTGTGAGCCATGTTAGCGTACCACGAGGATTAGCAGTGTTAACATTAGGAGTGCATGTTGTTTTAAAAGGTTTTTAAAGGGATTTTTTCACCTAAAAATCATGTTTTATAGAGCCTTTCAATCTTTTTTGTGCTTCTGTTGACATTAATGCATATAGGTTTTTAGCATTCTTTAGAATATCTTATTTGAGAGTCACTTAAGGAAAGAACTAGAACTGTGAACTATCCCTTTAAGAACTCTTTCTTTTGTGCGTGTGTGTGCGTGTGTGTGTATAGAAATCATGTTAATGAACGGATTTAAAGAGATGCAAGCCTTGTATGTTTAGTTGAAGCTTTTGTGAAAATCTAATGTTAAAGGGAAAGCGTAACCAAAAAACACTCACAATCAAAGATTTAATTTACAAACTTAAAGTAGATTTTTTTATTTACAGTTTCAGTGTTTTTAAGAAATATTGCTAAACAAATGTTTTTGTTCCTCAGAACTTTTTGTCTGAACAATTGTACTCTGTAGGAATCAAAATGTTTGGCTACAAGATTACTTCAGAAAAATTATATTTACTGTACAAAGGGTTTAAGTAACAGGATTGTTGCAAATTATTGACACATTATTCATTTACAGAGAACTTTCATGTATTAGCTAGCTTTAGAATTTTTTTAATTTAGGGAAATTAAAAATATTTTTACTATGGGTCTACTGGGATTGAAATACATTGTTAAAAGTTTTTTTTTTTTTTGGCTAAACTAAGTGTGTTGGTGGTGAATTGTCCGGTGCTACATCATCCCTCATTACAAATAATTTTGTAATGTGTGATATTAATTGTGAACTTTCAGAAGTAAGTGCATGTGTCACTGTAATGCCAGACCCTTTGGGTGTCGTGCCCTGAACAAAGCTCAGAAACATAAAAGCTGCTTGGAAACGCATTACTGCGGTGTTTACTGTTTTTTTAGCCTTTTTTTCTCAACTTTGGCCTTTGTTCTTTCTCAAATGTAACCATTACACAAGCAATATTTGGCCTGTACCTGAAATGACCACTTTACGGCTTTTGTTTTTGTGATGTTTTACTTCAAAATTGACATCAGTTTTGAATACGGCTTGATGATTTGCGTTTAGCCTCCCGTGATTTATGTGTTTTGCTTCTTGTGGTGTTTTCTGTGATTTGCGTTCAGTGTGTATCCTTTTCGCCTAAAGTGATGTTTTTCTTTTAGCCTTTTGTTTTGTTTACATTTAGCTTATGGGTTGTTTTCTGTTTGGCTTTTCTAGTACGTTTAATGTTTGTTCTTCTGCAATGTTTTATGTTCAGCTTTGGTAGATATTTTATTGTTAAATTTCATAGTGTTCAAATTTTAGACTTGTGTATTTTTTCTTTTTCGCTTATATATTTTTTATGTGTCGTTTTATGTTTGGCTGCTCGTGTCTTACATTCAGCCTTACAAAGCGTCTAATATTTCGCTTTAGGAGTTGTTTTACTTTCAACTTGTGATGTTACTAAGTTATCCTTACTTTAGCTTAATAATTCTTGGTAGTGATTTGTGTACTCTTGTAAGATTGAAAGTATAAATTTAACTTTTGCGAAATTTTATTTTTATTTATTTTTTTTGCTTTTAGTCTCATTTGTTGTTTTCTGTTTAGCCTTAAAAAACATTTAGTTCGGACTTTGTTCTTTGCCATACTTGGTGTTTAAAGCTTAGTTTGCTTGAAAAATATTTTTTTACTTTAGGGCATGATGTGCAAGTTTTGTAATTCATGAACTGTAGCATCAGCATTGTTTCACGATTTACCTTTTTTTAATTTTAATACTTTAAAAATACTTTCTTTTATTTTGTATAGCTTTATTACATGTTTATCATGGCTTTCTGAGACATTTAAAATAACCAGCTGTCACGTTGAATGTCTTGTTTTTGTGTTCTTAAGCCTTTTTGTGGTCATTTCAGGTCTAGCCGTCATGAGATTGCGCTGCTAAGGGTTCTCTGGAGGTGGACGGTGTGTTGTTGTGATTGGGCTTTGTTTTGAACCCCTCTGGAGTATGTTTGGTGGTGGCTTGATCTTCTACCTATTAACACAGAAAGCATCCGTTACACCTCAGACACTCTCCTTGAGGCTCTTGATCGGATGTTTGTCACCAATACATTTTGGTTTTGTGTCCAGTAGGACTGTTAATGGTTGTTTAGAGGTGTGTTTGTTGCGTGTGGGTGTGTCTTTATAGGTCACGAGATCGAGCACCTTTATTTTGAAACCAGCCTTAACCCTGTTTTGCTAGTGTGTGTCCACAAATGCAAACTTAAATTGTCTATCAAGATTATTAATTGCCGCATGTCAATTAGAGGGAAATGGGGAGAGAATGAGTACCGTATTTTATGTTTGTATGGATTTTTTGGTAGTTTTTACAGTGGATTTTTATTTTTTTATTTTTTTGTAATGTTCGACCTTGTTTATAACTACTTCACAAATGAGATTTGTCTCGGTTCTTTGGAAAAATGGACAGTTCATAACAAAAATCAGACTTACGAAAAACTTTTTTCTCCTTTGAGGCCATCATCTCTTTCAGTTTGTGAAATGTGTATCTGTTTGCTATTTTTTATTACATTGAAAGAAAGTTATTGTCGTTTAAGCAGGTATGTGTTTAACGCTGCATTCTCGTGCGTACATGCTTGGAAGCAAGCTTTAGGAGAAGCGCCATTAACTTGCAACCATACTGTCTGCTGTTAATACTTCTTTTTGATCTCAGAAGCAGCATGCGTGTTCCCAGAGTTGGTCGTGGACTGTTTGGAGCTTCAGAAGAAGCACGAGTTCATGTGTATAGAACTTTTGTGTACTTGGAAGTTGAAAATAATCATGCAATTTGAGTCCATCATATAAATATATTGAATTTTGCTTTTGGAACTCTTTAAAAACTGTATTGTGAGAGAAAGAGAGGACCATTTGGTTTCGGCCGTGTCTCCGTACCTGCTTTTGGATCTCAGTGATCCATGTTGTATAGCCATAAAGGTACTTTGTGTATTATATGTACATTTTACATATTTATAAAAGCAAGATGTAAATATGTTGTTTTGTTATTGCTTTTATTGAGTTGTTTGATACATTTTTGTTATTTCTTTTCAAATCTGTTAGTTTTTTTACTGTGATAGAGCTCTTTTATGAGAGTTTGGCTTTGTGTGATTGGATCCTGGTTAATGACATCATAAACACTCCAATAAAACAATTTATACCATAACAACATAAAATCACTGGTTTTCTTTCTTGCAGAGCTTCAGAGTTTAATATCTGAAGTTCAGTTGCATGCCGTGTTAAATTAGGAGAAGCCCTTACCTTCATGAAATTCTTGAAGACTGCTAGATAAAAAAAAACAAGATCAAATGTCATTAATTTCTATTTTTTTTCAGTTGAGTATTCAATGTGTAAATAAAAAGCACTTCCTTGTTCCGTTAAAATTAACAAAATGTGTTCCAGATTATTTATTTTTTATGTTTACACAAAAAATTTTTTTTCATATATTAAAAATAGATGTTTTTGTAACAAATTACTTTACAAAAGGGTCATACAGAGGAAATAAAATACATTGTCAGGTAATTCCTTGAATCTTTTATATCTTCAGGTAAACATTGTGGGTTTTTGTTCTTTCATGTGGAATTTTCAGGTTAAAATCTTAAATTTGCTACATTTAAAAGTAAAAATTTTTGTTCCTGGATTCTAAGAATAAAAAAAAAGTCTCAAAGCCGTCTTAAGAATAATAATAAATGTAACTGCTAAAATGATGTGGTTTGTTAAAACAAAAAACAAGTAATCTTTAAAATAGAATTTTTAAAATATATCTTTAGTTCATGAATAATGTTTTTAAAACTTATATCTTCGGTTTTCTATAAAATACTGATGTTTGTGAATATTTCTAAATGCATACACTTATAATTTTTTTTTATTAATTAACAAGTCAATTAAATGTAAATACAAAAAAAACTATTTCCAATTTTCCAATTTTTTACCTTTTTTGTTCCACATTTAATAAGGAGCGTTATATAGAAAAAGATTTTTAATGTAGTGACGTTCCTGATGCAAAATACCTGGTTAAGCACATTTGGTTGATTCTGATTGGTCCATCATTGTAGGTAATATAGTTTTCCTTTCGTTCCTAATATAGCCACATTTACACATTCAAATGTAAACTTCACAGTTGTCAATAGTATTTTTTTTATGTTAAATCTTTAAGAAAACTGTATTTTACAGACTTGAAGTTTTCAAACCAATACAACACATTAAGAATCAGTGAAAGTTTAATTCAAAAATGGTATAAAAAGTCAATTTTGTTTACATATTGGCAAAAACATATTACCCCGATGGCACCAAATAAAAGTACGATGGCGTCTCTTTAATTGTGTTTTGTGTGTTTTCTTCCTGCTTTTTTCAATTGCGCTCACTTGATCTTGCTTGAAAGTAACTAATTAAGAATTCTGCAGCACACACAAATGCCACACACCTTTACCATTCATGTTTACTCGAGTGGGTAATTTAGAGTCGCCAAACAACCTGACACTGGCACACAATATGTGGGGCAAGCAGGCTCTAATGGTGTCACATTTAATCCGGCACAGAAGTCAGACATTGTAATTAATGTTAACTTGTCTGAGGCTTGTCATGGCCCATAAGTCCCATCTGCGTTCCTTATCTGGAATCAAGACATGGTCCAGTCTTGTACCGTGAGGCCTAACAAAATGTGGGTTAAGTGAGTTAGCTGTGGCACTGCAACACAAGAACATGCAATCTCTACAAGAAAAAGCAGTCAAGCTGGGACTCAATCTAGAAGCCTAAAAAATCTTCTAAAATGAAAAACTCTTAAAAACATATCAGTAAATAATAAAGCCTTTGTATAAACGCTTACTCAAAAAAGCTACACAATAGCTTCACTCACTCTCTCCCTCTCTGTCACTGCAGGACTATGGTCTCTGACGTACGAGCAGGATCTGACCACTCCTCTACACATCAGTGCCGGCCGTGGCTTCACGGAGTGTCTCAAACACCTCCTGCTGAGAGGAGCACGGGTCGACCTGGCCCCCGGCGGCACCACGGCTCTCCACGAGGCTTGCGAGGAGTGTCAGCCCGAGTGTGCTAAGCTCCTGCTTCAGTACGGCGCAAATGCCAACATCTGCAATGAAGACGGGCAGATGCCTCTTCATGTGTGCACTGAACTCGACTCCTTTGAGTGAGTGCTGCCTTTAGCAAACTAGAGTTTGTTTTAAATACTCATTGCTACATTAGACTTAATAATAATAATGCTTTCAATTTATTTAGCACCTTTCCAGACGCTCAAAGATGCTTTACAATTTTCAGCATTATTCCTTCACACACTGGTGGTGATAAGCTACCTTGATAGCCCTCAGCTGCTCTGGGGCAGTCTGATAAGATGTGGCTGCCATTGCAAGCCTACGACCTCCTTCCCACCACCAAACACACCCCACCAGTCACACACATCCAAACAGGGCAATGTGGGTGAAGTGGGTTGGACCTGGTAGAGATCGAACCTCCAACCCTCTGATTATAGGAAGACCAACTACACCATCTTTCCATTCACTTTGGTGGCGCTTCATGATTTGGTGTCTGCACTGTTGAATTCTCAGAAGAGATAATGTTTAAAAGTCACTAATTACTGTCAATATAAACTATATAGCCAATCAACGGAAAGTGCAGGTTTAATTTCAGATATTTTGGCTGAAACTGAAACATGCAGATGTTCCACGGGTGATACAGTCATGTGATACCAGAACAATTTCCAGTGTATCTGTTTTAATCCACACAGAGTGACAACCTCTACTGAAACTGTAAATCATTGACGTACCCGTAGCACTTCATAACAGCTACTCACTACTGATCATTAGTTAAGCATTAACATATGGTTAATTCATCATCTATAAAGCATTGTTTATTTTTTTCCACATGTGTACACTGTTTATAAATATAACTTTAAAGGATTTATTCCTGGTCTAAAAGCATCTATAAAATATGCTCAGTAAAATGACAAAAAATTGCGAAAAGATTAACATTTAAATGATTAACCGGTCCTCAATAAAGCATGAAATTAATGTTATTAAACATGCTTCTAATGCTTATATGCTTAAAGATGCTTAGATGCATATAATTATAGACGCATATAATGCTTAGATGCTTATATTATTAACTTTTTGCTAATGCTTAATGAATGGTGCAGTTTAGTTATCGTAAAGTGCAAAGGTAGTAGATAACATAGAGACTTTGTGTAATAATGTTATTTTTACAACAAACACCTCGCTTGCAGCCTGGTGAGAATTTGTGTTGGTGTTACATTTTCAGTTTCTGACAGTTTTATCTGTTTAAGTTGTATTATGATTTAATATAACGTAAAACTATACACTTTGCTTGTTTTTCCAGGTGTGCCAAACATCTCCTCTCCTTCGGTGCTCTGATCAACGGTCAAAGCTTGGAAGAGAACGACGCACCGCTGCACGTAGCTGCCCGTCATGGCCTTCCTGACCATGTGGAACTCTACATTCGCCATGGAGCCTCTCTAAACCTCCAGAACGATGAGGGGCAGACACCACTGAATGCTGCTTGCTCTCAGCAGCAGGATGCAGAATCTCTGCCACGCTACAGCCGAGTCTGCCACATGCTGGCATCTGCTGGAGCTGATGTTCACATTTGTGACGCAGACAAGCAGGCACCTCTGCACATGGCCTGTAAGAACGTCAATCCGGATGTCGTGGATCTTCTACTGGAGTATAAAGCCTCCGTTAATGATATGGACTATGGTGGAGATGCTCCCCTTCATAACATCCTGAAGGTGGTGGCTTACAAGACAGATCAGGAACCAGAGAGGATCGTTCAGGCCCTGCTTAATTACGGTTCCATTAGGGTTTGGCCTGGAGCTCTACCCAAGGTAAGAGATAGGCCGAAAACGTAAATATCTAATTCTTTTGTATTGTAAAGTTATGTTTTCTGAAACTCAAATGCTTTTCTTTATGGGACAAAAGCCATACAGCAAGGTTTTGAAATTTAGATTTACCAACTGTATTTCCAAAGACTCGCTCATGGATGTTTCGCTGTGGCTGTGGAAGTTTGATGCAAGTAGTAAAAAAAGACGTTTTTTTCTTTCTTTTTTTTTGTGATGTTCTATTGTAGCCATCGTGTTACCATCGTGGCCCTGCTGTACCATCTAAAAATAATAAACTACATATTGTATTTTAATGTAGTTAAAATTCAAAGAGCTCATAGTTTTTCGCAGCCAACTAAAAAGTGCACATTTTTGCTCAACCAGACAGACAAACAGTTCAGTTATAAATAGTTAACCCTCTACAGGACACTCACTGCACTTCAAAAGGCATTGGAAAGCCCTTGGAGTGCTAATGGGAGTTAATATAACACTGTATAATACAAAATGTAATTTATGTAAAAATGAAAACTAACTCATGGTTAGCAGCTATTTTAAATCTCAAAATGTAAAGCAGAATATGTAAAAAAAAAAAAAAAAAAGAA